>CAUDMG010000427.1:0-465000 GCA_958450375.1 Homarus gammarus | reverse complement strand
ATTTTATCTTGACTTCTGTAGTTTAATATTTCTTACATAATTTTGATAGTATTGTTTTTTAATCTTTGCGTCACTAATTGAAACCAGAGTGATACTGTGATTTAGTTCCTTTAATGCATTAAATTTTTCTTTATAATTCCGATCTCAGGCATAACCCTTGTTCCCCAGAGTAGTGTTTAAGTTAGGTTAGGAGGTGTGCATCTGTTGGGGTAATATAATTTTGTTGAGTGCCCTGAAGACCGATTCAGGGTGGAGTTAATAAGTTCTTATTTTTTTATACCATTTTCTCAGTGCTGGATATCATTTTGTTGAATGCCCTTAAGGCCTATTCATTGCAGAGTTATTAATTTCTTATTTTCTTAAAACCATTTTCTCAGTGGTTGATATTATTTTGTTGAAAGCCCTTAAGGCCTGTTTCATGTGTGTAAGCAACAATTCTTAATACTTTGAATTTATTGTTGTCTAATGAGGCATTGCCTGAATTTCTAATAATTTCAATATCATGTATAACTTTTATTCCCCAGAGTAGTGCTTTAAGTTCAGCTTAAGAGGTGAGCATATGTTGGTGTACCATTATTTGATTGTGTCTGTAGTGTTGGAGGGAATATAAGTGTAGAAATTTTACAGTGTGTCTCATTCATCCCAGTCACAGACACTATCCTTCCACGGGTCACGGACAATTCATTTTGTTAGTAAATATAAGTGTTCTTGTGCTGGTTCAGGATTTTACTCCAAGGGGCGCTTCCACTGTAATTTCCATCTAATAATTAATAAACCCCAAGTTTTTTACATATATATATATATATATATATATATATATATATATATATATATATATATATATATATATATATATATATATATATATATATATGTAACCGGTCGGAATTTACTGGACTTTTAATTTCTCACTTGACTTTGGGTTTATTTAAGATTATTAGATGGTAATTACAGTGGAAGCGCCCCTTTGAGAAAAATCCCGAACCAGAACAAGAACACTTAAATCTACTAAACAAAATGTATTGTCCGTGACCCGTTGAAGGATAGCGTCTGTGACTGGGATGAATGAGACACACTGTAAAATTTACACCTATATTCCCTCCAAAACTACAAACACAATCAAATAGTGGTACACCAATATGCGCACTTCATAACCTGAACTTAAAATACTACTCTGGGGAATAAAAGTTATACATGATGTTGAAATAATTAGAACCTCAGGCAATGCCTCATTAGAGGATAATTAGTTTAAAGTATTAAGAAATGTTGCTTGCACACATGAACCAGGCCTTAAGGGCTTTCAACAAAATAATATCAACCACTGAGAAAATGGTATAAAAAAATAGAAATTAATAACTCTACAATGAATAGGCCTTAAGGGCACTTAACAAAATAATATCAATCACTGAGAAAATGGTATAAAAAATAGAAATTAATAACTCTATAATGAATATGCCTTAAGGGCACTCACCAAAATTATATCACCCCAACAGATGCACAATTCCTAACCTAACTTAAACACTACTCTGGGGAACAAAGGTTATACCTGAGATAGGAATTATAAGAAAATATTAAGTGCACACAGCATACATTAGTAACTGAAAAAATAGTATTAAGTACACACAAAAATATTATCACTATTATTAAGAAGTTACTGAGTCCACCAATACCCGTGAACCATGCATCCTAACCTAACACATAGGTTCCACCTGCACTCCGTAGTTTTTTAAGGCACAACCAACAGGCACCCTTAGTTTAAGGCCCAAACCAGCCTTTCTCAACCTTGGAAATGTACCTCTAAGTTCCACTGGACTCTTGGTCCCAGTGTGTGACCCTGTATCACTCAGCTGGCTTCACTTTACCCCCAGCACATCCATGAACACGGAAGGGAGTGAGCCACTCAGACCTTGTACAGTTGAGAGAAGCTTTAGCTTCCCGTTAGTAAAAGGTTTTCACTAAGCTGCTTGAAGATATGTGGTATTGTGAGCCGAGGTAGAGGAGAGTTGATGACCCCAAACGATCGTCACGTCGTTAGTTGGGCACCTAGACATCTGGGTTCACTCCAACTCTCACCATATTCAACAGGTGGCTCAAACCCAGGTCAGTGGACAGTCATACAGCTCGCTTCACCACTCCTGTCTCACACCGCCAGTGGACGTTATCATACCGCGTGGGGTCTACAGAACCTTGTTAATACTGATGTTAAATAAACGAAGGAACCAGGTCAAGCTATCCATCTCTCGTGGGTACAGCACAGAGGTGGTCCTTGACCTCTCTCACAGCTCCCCGGCCACCTTGCTCCCTGGTTCACGCTTTCCGGGAGTGACTTATTTACCAGATGATTAAACTTAATTAGGACGTATGCAACATTTTCAGACTGGGAAACGATCTATAATTATTTTCAATTTAATAACTGATATTTGATTTCATGATTCGCATCCCTATTAACTCGTTAAATTACATTTAATATCGTATAGGCCTAGTTCCACAACCTCTCGCTACATGCGGGGAGCGCAGTCTTCCCTCAGACGAGCATGAAGTCAGCATCGCCAATGGCGCGGCGTTTGAAATTTCACTGAAATTTCTGAATATGACATATATATATATATATATATATATATGCTGTTAACCACAAGGAAAGAAGAAAACACGAAGTTCCCAAGCGCTTTCGTGTATTTCACCCCTGAAGATGTGAATTACACGAAAGCGCTTGGGAACTTCGTGTTTTCTTCTTTCCTTGTGGTTAGCAGCATATACCTAGATCACGCGCACCTGCAGTGATTTACTTGCATATATAGTTATATCTATATATATATATATATATATATATATATATATATATATATATATATATTTCATGTAGATCCACAATGAAAACGTGGATAAGATAAATCTTGATAAAATCACACGGGAAAAGGGAAACAACGGAGCACCTTAGCTTTCCTCTTCATTCAAGACATCTTCAGAGGCAACAGTTGCCTCTGAAGATGTCTTGAATAAAGAAGAAAGCTAAGGTGCTCCGTTGTTTCCCTTTTCCCGTGTGATTTTATCAATATATATATATATATATATATATATATATATATATATCTTGATAAAATCACACGGGAGAATGGAAACAACGGAGTACCTTAGCTTTCGTCTTTATTCAAGACATCTTCAGAGGCAACTAGATTACATAGACAGAGAGAGGCTTAAATATACAGGGTGACCTTAAAAACATGAGGTCAGGTCATAATGATGACATCCACTAATCCACACACCAACACACACGTAGAGGAGCTTAAGAGAAGGGTGGTGACGTGACTAGTCAGGTCAGGTCACAAATAGGGGACCCACAAAATAACTATCATACATCTAGATCAAAGGTTTTCAAAGCATTTTTAACCTTGGGCCACTGACAAATAAATTTATGTAAAATATTATCAGTTTTGAACTGACCATCACTAAGGTTTATAGATTTTAATTCCTTAATCAAACTAGCTTCAACCAGAAGTCTTTCTGTGACACAAGATGATTTGAATACTTCTAAGCTTTTTTCCCAAGCAATGGGGTGATTATTATTCCTAACATGTACGAACAAGGCACTGCTTTCAGATGCAGTTGAATAAAGACGAAAGCTAAGGTACTCCGTTGTTTCCATTCTCCCGTGTGATTTTATCAAGATTTATCTTATCCACGTTTTCATTGTGGATTTACATGAAATATATATATATATATATATATATATATATATATATATATATATATATATATATATATATATATATATATATATATATATATATATTAGGGTGTGTCATAGGAGGGAAGATCAGCTAAAACTAATGGCCCATCACTTTTTAGGTAGATTTTAGTGTATATAAACAGAAAATAATTTCAGTTTCAATATTTTGCAACCTTTTGCTAGGTAAATTTTAGCGTGAAATTTATCGAAAATCTAACGTACAGCTGCATTAGTGCATTACAATTAAATAGTGAACATTGCTTTCTGACTTCATTCTTTAACAACCCAACTAACAATATTTTTTTCTGTTTCAGATTCTGATGCATATATAAGTTGATAATATTTACGATGGCTGCTTGTGTCAGGACGAGGAACCAAAAATCCAGCCATCTCAGTCACTATCTTGGGTCTGGGAGAGAGCTCCTGATGTCGGAGTTGCCTACATTGAGAGATGCTTTGAGATACGGTGTTTTAATCAGGCAAATCAGTGAAAAGAACCAAAGAACTTACACAAACAAAGACATTGCAAGTGATATGACCAAAGCTGTCTTGGCACAGTACACTCTGGCTAACGCTCAGTTCAAGCCTCCAGTCATAACAAGTCAGAAGAAGATTAGTGAGAGACTGCTAGCCAGTTGGGAAAAGGCAAGAGATATCTCTCTTGGGAGAGGAAAACTTGCAGTTAAGGACAGTTTTGCCAAGCAACTGGACCAGTTATTTGACATAATTACTTGCAAGTGCCCAATTGTTCTCTGTCCTGAATTTGGATGCGATCGTCACTGTAAATCCGAGGCCCACATCTCCTGTATTTGCAAGCGTGAACTGAAGATTCCTGTGATCGAACTGGCATTTGTCAAAGCACAGAGAGAGAAGACTGGCAGTATAGGGGCTCTCATGATTTCTAGCCAAGATATTCCGGAGTCCAAGAGACAGGAGGCTGCCACAGAGAGACAGAAGAGGAGAAGAGTTGCCGAGGAAAAGAGACTTGAGAAGGCCCAGGGTGAGGTAGAAAAGGCCGATGATTGGAGTCAAGCTGATTCAGAGTATAATGACTTCCCCATGGCTGATCCGAGTGCTGACCAGGAGAATGGTGACTTTGTCCATAACCCAGAAAATAATGATCCCAAACCTTCCAGGCATAAGATTCGAAATAGGAAAGATATCCCGAGCATAGCTCTGGCCAGCATGCGACATCACACTGGTCTCAGAGAAACTGCAGAGATAGCAACAGCTGCCTGGATTGACGGTGGTTTGATAACACCTGATGACGTTCACCTGGTGATAGATCATAACAAAGTAAGGAGAGCTCAGGAGAAACTTGTCAGTAACCTAGAAGAGGAGTTTGATAAGGGGATAAGAGAAAATGGAATCAATTGTTTGTTCTTTGATGGGAGAAGGGATGACACTAAAGTGTTCATGAAAGTTGGAGATTCTGACAAGTTGTTCCCTGCCATGGTGAAGGAGGAACACTACTCCTGCTGCAGTGAACCAGGAGGGAAGTATTTGTGGCATTTCACTCCAGAGAAAGATGACATCAGGAAACCAGCTGAGATAGTGGCAGATAACATTGTGAACTGGCTCAGAGAGAGGAACGTAGACCAGACCCTGCAGGCCATTGGAGGGGACAGCACCAACACGAAAACAGGGTGGCAAGGGGGGGTCATACAGTGGATAGAGCGGAAGATTGGGAGGAAGCTGGTCTGGATTGTTTGTGACCTCCACACCAACGAGTTGCCACTCAGACATCTGATCCAGGAGCTGGATGGCAAGACTCTTTCAAACAACAGATGGTCTGGTCCTCTTGGCAAGATGCTGGACTCTGCCACTTTGTTAGAAATAAATCCGAGCTTTGAAAAAATCACAGTTGGCCCTCCACTCGTTGAGCTTGCACATACTGTCATTGACGACCTGAGTACTGACCAGTACTATGGTTACTAGGGTGTGTCAATTTAGGGGGTGAACTGGCTAAATTGAAAATCGAGTAATTTGGTAGCAATTTATTGTAGTCTTTAAGCATGCAAAACAATATTCTGGCATAAATTTTTTTTTATAATAAGTCCTACCTACATCAAATGGATTTTTAAATGCACATATTTGTGAATTTATAACATAACCAGCGTTTGCACACATGCTACTGTTTCAAGTTTCAAATTATTATATTTTATTATCCGTAGTCTATTTGAAAGTAACCAATGCCTTCATACTCTCTTTGCTTTGGTTTCTTGTCATCAGTAGTCTGCTTGCTATTTGTGCTTTGATGTAACCTTCTCGCCTCTCGTGGCTGTAAACATGGCCCGCTGCTTCTGTGACCATTTTCACACATCTCTCCACACTTTGAGTGTGGGAAGGTCACTTCGGCACCTGCATTGGAGTCTCTTTAAGGTTTCTCAATTCTTGGCTAGTTAGACTTGTTGTCAATGGTGGCTCTAAGACTTCCAAACTCAAGTCAACCAATTCTGACAATTTGGTGGCATTGACGTTTATTGGGGGAACTTTTCTTGAATGAAACGAACAGTCTCCCAACTGGTCGTCATCTATTAGCGTTCCTCTAATCTTTAGAATGACTTCTACAGCCTCGGTTCGGAGATTGGTACATTGACTGCAAAGCATTGCTTGCAAAACTGCTTCTGATCGAGCATACCAAGCGGACCTTCTTGCCACAGGTAACACGATGTCCCTCACTACCTTCCTCTGTGTTCTTACTAGCTGCAATTGAAACAAAAGGTGATTGGGCCCATCCACCCACATAGGATTAAGTTTCACACTAAACCACTGGGGAAGATAAACTCCAATAATAAATTCAACAATTAACCTCAAATTCTTCAGCACTTTGCCCTTCAATTCGTGTTTGGAAATCCAAATCCTGCAGAAACGAAGAGCTGTAGTTAACCAACGGCTGTGACTGACAGGTCCAATCTCCAAGAGAGCCAATGACTGAGGCACTTCTCCTGATCTTATTGCTTGGGCAATACGATAAGCATAGGATTGATCTGTGCTGAGATCTTTGATGACTCCTTCAGACAACGCCGGAAGGGGAGGGCCAACTTCGACCTTTGGAAAGGTTGTATTTATTTCTAGTTGTGTTGCTTCATCCAGCATGATGCCAAGGGGACCTGACCACTTGTTGTTGCTCTTTGTAGGACCATCAAGTTCCTGGATGAGATGACGAAGAGGTAGCTCGCCTGTATGTAAATCACATACAATCCAAACAAGTCTTCTTCCTAGTTTTTTCTCTAAATGCGTCATTACACCCCCCTGCCATCCGGTGTTCACTGCAGTTGAATCTCCACCAACAGCCTGCAGTGAACTGCCAAGTCCTCTCTCCTGAACCCAACATAAAATATGATCAACAATGACCTCTGCATGTTTCTTCCCTTCTACTTCAGTTTCGGGAGCAAAGTGAAACAAAAACCGACCACCAGGCTCAGAACAGACAGAGTAGTGTTCTTCTTTGATGAGACCTGGAAACTTTCTGTTCACTCCCTCTACTTCTAGCAAAACTTTTGTGTCATCTATTCTTCCATCAAACAAAAGACAGGAGAGCCCTCCCTCGCTTAAATCTTTTTCATGCTGATCAGATATTTCCTTCATTATTTTTTCTTGTGCTCTTCTAATTTTATTATGATCTATCACCAAAGATACATCCTCTCGGCTGATGAGGCCTGCATCTATCCAAGCGGCAGTTGCAATTTCTGCAGCCTCACGAAGTCCAGCATGGTGGCGAATACTAGCTAAAGCAATGTTTGAAATATTTCTTGTGTTGTATTTCACTTTCTTTGGTAAAGGTTCAGATGGCTCTTTGGAACTATCATCTGATGTTGCTTCCTGTTCATCAGAAGAACTATCAAAGAAGTGATAAACATCTTGACACAGCTCTTCCTCTCTTTGGATGGCTTCTTCACTCTTCATTTTCTTCTTTTGTTCCCTCTCTCGGATTTGTTCTCTCTTCTTGGCATTAGCAATCTGCTTCTTTGTTTCTGAATAATCTATTGAACCCATTTGCATACTTCCTTGGCCTTCTGCCTTTGTCCTCTGTGCCTTTATAAATTCAAGCTCTAAAACAGGGATCTTCTTTTCACGAGGACAACCACAATCACTGTGGGAATTATTTTCTCTCTTACCTGAGTGAGAACAGTTGGATTCAGAACATAATTGTATGGAGCACTTGCAGGTCAAAATGTCAAACAGAGTATCAAGTGTGTGCAGAAATTCATTTTTCCTGGCCAAGTTTCCTTTACCAAGTGATGTTTCAACTGCTTTGTGCCATAATTTCGTTAGTTTTAGCTCAATAGTTCGACACTGATTAATCACAGGTGGTTTGAATAGTGCACTAGCTTTTGTCCATTGATGCAGAAGAGGGACTATCATGTCATTTATGAGTTCTTTATCTGTATAGTTCCTTCTGTCCTTTGCATTTTTTTCTCGAAGGAGTAACCCTAATCTTAGCATGTCTCTCACTGTTGGAAGTTCTGATACAGGAAGCTCCTTCCTTTTACCAACTAGCAGGCTCAAGTGGGTTGACAACTGACTTCTTGTCTTCAATTTTGACATCTTCACACTACACAGGACAACAAATTTTTTATAATTCCCAGTTGCATGAGATTTCTTTACTGTTTCTTACCATTTTTGATCTGCTGATTTCATATTTGAAACCAGTTTTGTTCTGCATGCTCCAGTTTTCATGAAATTTGAGGTTTTACATTCTAGCCGTTTGCGGTCAAATTAATTAATTACACGATTATGGTATCAATAGGGAGATATAATTTTGTCTGTTTTTTCTTTCAGATTTGGTCATGGCTACAAAGAGAAATCAATGTGTGAACAAACCTGATGCCTTCTGTTATATTTGTGGATACTTCACGCTTATTCGTCAGAGGCGCAATATAACATCGTTTGTGAGGCGCGGCTATAAAGCGTACTTCGGACTTACTCTTGGCGACCAAGACAAAAAATGGGCTCCACATGCTGTGTGTCATAACTGCGAAGAAATGCTGCGTGACTGGACAAAAGGAAAACGTAAGGGCTTACCGTTTGGAATTCCCATGACCTGGCGAGAACCGAAGGACCACACAACTGACTGCTATTTTTGTCTGATCAATACGAAGGGTGTTGGCAAGAAAAACAGACATAAAATATCGTATCCTAGTATCCCTTCAGCAATTCGACCTACTTTGCACTCTGATGAGCTACCAGTTCCAGTTTTTAATGGGTTGTCTCCAGCTGAAGAGGAGGGAAGCGACAAAGACCAAGAGAGTGAACATGAAACTCAAGAAATACTTGCAGATTCCGACGATTCTTCTGATGGTACACCAGAGTCATCAACCCCTCAGAAGTTTAGTCAGCCAGAGCTGAATGACCTTGTGCGTGATTTGGGTCTCTCCAAAAATGCAGCAGAAGTTCTAGCTTCTAGGTTGCAAGAAAAGGCTCTACTGAACCAGACCACAAAAGTTTCAGACTTCAGAAAGCGGGAACAGGATTTTGTGCCATTCTTTACAGAGGAGAATAAGTTTGTTTACTGTCATAATATCCCGGGTCTTCTCCAGGAATTAGGGATTCCATTGTATAGTCCAAATGACTGGCGATTATTTCTAGATAGTTGTAAGCGTAGCCTGAAGTGTGTGCTACTACATAATGGTAATGTCTATGCAGCTGTTCCAGTGGGTCATTCTGTGTGCTTACGAGAGGAGTATAATGACATTAAAACTGTGATTCACCTGCTAAAATACCATGAGCACAACTGGACAATTTGTGTTGACCTCAAAATGGTGAACTTCCTTCTTGGCCAACAAAGAGGATTTACAAAGTATCCCTGCTTTCTTTGCATGTGGGACAGCCGAGCTAGAGACAGGCATTGGAACCTGAAGGAGTGGCCCTTACGTGAGACTCTGGAAGCTGGTATGCCAAACATTGTCAATGATCCAATCGTCAGTCGAGAAAAGATCATATTTCCTCCTCTCCATATCAAGCTGGGCCTGATGAAACAGTTTGTCAGAGCATTAAATACTGATGGTGAATGCTTCCAACACATAGTCTCTGCTCACCCTGCTTTGTCATTTGAGAAGATAAAGGCAGGTGTGTTTGATGGACCACAAATTCGTGCACTTGTACGTGATCAAGACTTTGTCAGAAAGATGGACGACAAGGAAAGGGGTGCATGGCTTTCATTTGTGGCGGTAATGGAAAACTTTCTTGGTAATAAAAAGGCTGACAACTATGAAACCCTTGTAGCAACCATGTTGTCAGCCTTTCATGACCTTGGATGCAATATGAGTGTCAAACTCCATTTCCTATATAGTCATCTTGATAGATTCCCTGAGAACCTAGGGGCAGTAAGTGACGAGCAAGGCGAGCGGTTTCATCAGGATCTCAAGACCATGGAAGACCGCTACCAAGGGAGATGGGACAAACATATGATGGCAGACTACTGCTGGAGCATTAAACGAGAGGGCCCTGAGACATTTCACAAACGCAAGAGCTTCAAGCGCAAATTCCTACCTGGCTAAAATGTGATTGGGCTTTGTCTCCTCATAGTAACAACTTTCTTACCTAACAATGAGTTTTATACAAATTTCAACCTTTGTTTTAGATGGAACATGTTTCAAATTGTGTTGTTGAATAAATTTAGAATATGCAATATTTTATTGTTTATTACCCAGCTAATTTAATGACAGTTTAATGACATATTTTTCAAGATAGACGACGAGGTCAATAAGACGAAGACGAAATTTTGAAATTTCAAAATACCTTGATTGCAAAAAAACTAGAGCTTACAGAAAGAAACTAACTTCAGATATGAGATCAGCACACCCAAATTAGGTAGAATCAAGTGTTTATAGCAATGCAACAAAAACTTTGTTGACCAGTGCTATCTGACAAATAGAAAAATATTTCAATGTTTCATAATTCAATTGTTGTTTCAAAAAATATCAATTTGTTTATCAAAAATGCTGTAACAGAAATAACATAATAATTTCTTAGAACATAATGTTTTATACAATGATATAAGTATCTGCGACAATCAATATGCCCTGCTTACAATAATTAAAATGTAGAATTCGTCTGGTAGAGTAGGTGCAAGTGCAATGAGAGCAAACCACCGTCTATGATATCTAGAAGGAGAGTGAGCCGGGCGCCTTATCCTCACGCTTGGTACAAGTCAAAACAACAATTAAACTGTCCCACACGGAGAGCCTGTTCATGTTCATGTTCTGACATGCATATTGTACACAAGCTATAGAACCATAAAATACTCCATAATCCATATGCTTACATGAGATTAGTTAATATCAAGTGAATAATTCTAATCAAGTCTCATTAATTTGTTGAAATACTGTTATTTGAAACTTTAAGGTATAATTGATGTAGGTGAGGGTTATTTCAATTCATTTTTGTTTGCTAATCTCAAGTTTAGACTTAAAGAGGCACAATATTTTGACTACCAAATTTGATTTTTAACATGTTGACAAAATTGACACACCCTAATGGTTACATGATTTGCAGTGCCATCAAAACTGGGGTCATGCCTGATAGACTTGCTTACCTGCAGATAGGTCCAGTCTCACATTCTAGGTGGCTCACAACGGCTCTCAGGTTCTGCAGAATTTGGGTCGCTCATCATAAACTGAAAGGGAACCAGCTTCACAACCTGAGACTTATTGTCCAATTCATCGTGAGTGTCTACTTGCCAAATTGGTTCAACACCAAGGTCAAGTCATCGTTCTCCGAAGGTCCGAGGCATGTTCTCTTCCAGCTTGAGCTCCTGAGGAGTCAGCCAAGGAAGGTTGTTCAGATTGTGGAGCAGACTGTGAGGAGATCTTCCTGGTATGCTCATCCCGAGGCAGTTCTGCAGACAATGCTCTGCAGTAAGGATGAGGAGGCGAGAAGAGTGGCAGTCAAAAAGATCTTGGATATGAGACTTATGAGAGGATCTGGGCATGACGAATCAGTTGGTGACGATTCCTTCAGGGTCAGGAAGACTCCTGAAGTCAATCTAGGTGCCAAGACCCTCACTGATCTCATAGATCTGGATAACATCCAGGCTGGCAGTGAGCCCCCTCTTTCCTGCAGCCTCACCAATGTTCAAGTCAGAGCTTTCCTGGACAACCCCATGCATGTCCCTGCCTGGCCCTCGCACACCCAGAGTATAGAGCATTGTGTACAGCAAGTGAGCGAGGCCAGCAGTCACGTGTACAGCCAGGAGAGGAGGGAAGGCTACATCCGAGCTCAGGTGGTCAGCAGGGAGGTGATGAGTAGAAACAGAAGCAAGAAAGACATGTTCTCTATGGTGTGCAGCAACACCGGGTCGTAGTAGTAAAACCGGTTTTTGTATTTGATGATTTTGTTTTCTAAAGGAATATTAAATTTAAGAAATGTGTCAAGATCATTCGTTTCACTATTCTGGATCATTTTCATCCTAATAAATTAACCTGATACATTTACTTTACTTTAAATAAGCTATTTAGTGGTGCTGGTAAAAGGGTGGGAATACTGAATTTTCATAAGATTTCAAGTTAAAATTTACCTAGCAAAAAATGAAAACTTTTTAAATCTGAAGATATCACATGATTCTGCACATAGAACTACATCATTAATACCATGGGCCGATTTTTCAAACTCAAAAAAAAAAAATTCGCCTCCGTATGACACACCCTAATATATATATATATATACTATATATATATATATATATATATATATATATATATATATATATATATATATATATATATATATATATATATATGTAACCGGTCGGAATTTACTGGACTTTAATTTCTCACTTGACTTGGGGTTTATTTAAAATTAATAGATGGTAATGGCAGTGAAAGCGCCCCTTTGAGAAAAATCCCGAACCAGCACAAGAACACTTAAATCTACTAAACAAAATAAATTGTCCGTGACCCGTGGAAGGATAGCATCTGTGACTGGGATGAATGAGACACACTGTAAAATTTAGACACTTATATTCCCTCCAACACTACAAACACAATCCAATAATGGTACACCAATAGGCGCACCTCTTAACTTGAACTTAAAACACTACTCTGGGGAATAAAAGTTATACATGATATAAAAATTATTAGAACCTCAGGCAACAATAAATTTGAAGTATTAAGAACTGTTGCGTGCACACATGAAACAGGCCTTAAAGGCTTTCACACAATAATATCAGTCACTTAGGTATTAAAAAAAGAAATTAACTACTCTACAATGAATAGGCCTTAAGGGCACTCAACAAAATTATATCAGTCACTGAGGAAATGGTAATAAAACATGAAATTAAATACTCTACAATGAATAGGCCTTAAGGGCACTCAACAAAATTATAGCACCCCAACAGATGCACACTTCCTAACCTAACCTAACCACTACTCTGGGGAACAAGGTTATACCTGAGATCAGAATTATGAAGAACAATCAGAGGCATTAAAAGAATCAATCACAGTATCACTCTGGTTCCACTTGATGGCACAAACATTCAAAACAATATTATCAAAATTATCTAGAAACTATTAAACTACACCCGTAATAAGGGAGGGAAAATGTTCCTCCAGGTATCTCCTAGATGCCTAGACTCACGGTCTCAGTGTGTGACCATTAGTCTACTCAGATAGCCTCAGTGTACTCCCAGTGCGTCCATAAAGCGGACGGGAGTGAGCCAATCAGACCTTGTACAGTTGAGAGAAGCTTTAGCGTCCCGTTAGCAAGAGGGTTTCGCTAGCAGCTCGGGACACGTGGTGATGTGCCCGGAGTGGTAAGAACTGATCACCCACTGCTGGTCCCGGGTCGTTTAGTTGTCGGGAGCACTCGTTCACTCAAGAGATCCTTTGCTACCCCGCTAAACAGTGACAGGCCTATTTTGCTCGGTCCAATGGCGACAATCGCCACCCTCAACCATCCACGGCAGTCTCAAACGGCAGTCAATCTCTCGCAGTCAACTCCGGGTCAACTCCAGTCAAGTGGGTTCTCACGGAAACCCTGAAATGAACTCACTGTTAGCTCTAGTTTACTTTATCACTGCCCTATCTAACCCTGTCTGAGATCGAATGAGACTTACTTGTTATACTGCAATATTTCAGCACAGGTGACTAGGCCACGTGACCATTTCTGGGACAGACGCGCAGGGACGTCTTGTTCGTGTGAGTGCTATCCGGGACTGAGAGAGAGCCCGCCTCGTGTCCTCTCAAGGCGTTAGCTTAGGCCTACGTGACCTATTTTCCGCCTAACTAATAACTCCTTGGGACACCCTTTAACATTATTCAGACTGCTAAACGATCTATAATAATTTCAAATTCAATAATAGTCCCTTAACTTCATGAATCGCATCATTATTAATCCGGTAAATTACATTTAATATCATATAGGCCTAGTTCCGCAATCTCCCACTATGTGCGGGGAGCGCTCTCTTCCCTCAGACGACCTTGAACGCTCAGTACCGCTAATGGCGGGGCATTCGAAATTACTCTGAAATTTCTGAATATTACAATCGACCCCCCTAAAAAAAGACAGCACTGTCCTCATGTGCTGAGAAGACCATTCATACGACCCCCCTAAAATTTGTTCTAAGAAACTGCATCTTACCCCTTTTGCTAAACGCAGCATTCCCGTCTTCTCTTCTCTCCTGCTAACACTCGACCCCCCTAAAAGAAAAACAGCACTGCCCTCATGTGCTGAGAGAACAACTTAGACCCCACCTTCAACTCTGTACTATTCCACTCACAGCTAACAACTCCATTTCTTCCCCATTTCTTCCTAGCCCAACTCATAACCAACCAGAACATCACGCTCCCCTTTTGCCTGGCCCTTAACTAGAGAACCAATGTCAAAATTAATACCAGCCCAAACAAACATGCTCTCCTTTGCCTGGCCCTTGAACTAAGAGGAACCAGTGTCAAACCAATACTCAGTCCAAAGCAAACATGCTCTCCTTTTGCCTGGTCCTTGAACTAAGAGGAACCAGTGTCAAAACAATACACAGCCCAAAACAAACATTCTCTCCTTTTGCCTGGCCCTTGAGCTAAGAGGAACCAGTGTCAAAAAAATACTCAGTCCACGTCTCCGAACCTCATGCCGGCAGACCAACCCTCTGACAATGTACCAGTCCATGTTAGTGAGGCCCTGGACATTACAACTGTACTCTCAATCCCGCTCATGACAGCAACCACTACTCAACGCACATCTCTGACCTAACCATCTCTCCAATCCCCCCTGCCCTACTCACAACTCCTCCAACTCACCCTCGACAACCTGCCCCTTCTCATTACCCTGCAACCTAAACTGTAATTTGTCGGCTTCGTCTTTCAGTTGCAGGCTCGATCGACCTCTCTGAACTACTTCTCCATCTCGCTCATCTGGAGTGGGGGCTCCTCGTCTTCCTCCTCAGATTCATCCATCGCTGGGTCTCCCGGATGCCTTAGGGTTGGAGCAGCCTTCAAGTTGCTCCGGTTTTCCACTCTCGCTTCCAGGTCTTCTTCCCCACTGGGCGCAATGCGATATAAACCAGGCCTTGGATTTAGGACCTCAACAATGTGCCATCTCGTATCAAACCAATGGTTTTGCAGCTTACACCGGCCTATTTTTACATTGTTCCTCAGCAAAACCTCCTGGCCCACTTCCCAGCTACTCTCGTGGGCTTTCTCTTCTCTTTTTCTTCTATTACGTCTCCGAACATTGATCTCCACTGCTTCCTGCAATCGTCGTTGCCGGTCTCTAATCACCATCACCCACTCATCTACCGGCTCTGGGTCTAGTTCCGGCCTAAGGTCAAACGGCAGGTTTGGTTCTCTCCCGTAAAACAACAGGAATGGGGAAAACCCTGTCGTGGCATGCGGAGTCGCGTTGTATTGTGACACCACTGCCTGCAGATGCTCTGGCCACCTATTCTTTTCCTCTGCCTCGAGGGTGGCCAGCAGACCGTGCAGGGTTCGATTGAACCGTTCCACCATGCCATTTCCCTGTGGGTGATATGCTGACGTCCTTATTTTCTTCACCCCAAAGGTGGCACAAGTTTGTCGGACCAATGCACTGCCAAAATTCCTTCCCTGATCGGTCAACAGTCGCTCAGGTGCACCCACTGCCAGGAAGATTCGATTCACCAGGATCTTTGCAATCGTCGAGGCTTTCTGGTCTTTGGTGGGAAAGGCCCAAGTGTAACGACTGTATATGTCAACCATTATCAGGACATTCTCCAATCCTTGCCGCTTGTCCAGCAAGGTGAAATCTGCGGCCAGTGTCTCTAATGGTTTGGCAGCTTCAATCGTCCCTACATGCAGTTGGGGCTTCGGCACTTCATCTTTTGCTACTCCACACCTCTCGCAGCTGGCTATGTAGTCTCGCACTGTTTCTCCCATGCCTGCCCAGAACCCTCGCTCCTGCACCAGCGACAGGGTGCGATCTCGCCCCTGATGGCCAAACTCGTCGTGGCAGGCTCTAGTCAAAGCCTCCTGCAAGTTTGGAGTTAACACTGGCACCTCCCTCCATAGATTCTTCCCTTCGGGTCTTCTATGCCAAACAACATCTTCTCTTACTATCAGGGATTTCCTAGCTCGGTACATCTTGCAGAAATCATCATTTTGGAGCTCTACCTGTACCTCATCCTCCGGCAGCTCTCCCACCAACCATCTTCGCAGTTTTGTCATATAGTCCATGCCTTCTTGCTCCTTACGCAGCCCATCCATCGTCCACAGTTCCTTCCTTCCTGCCCCGTTCTCCTCTAGTACATGCATCGCTGTATACTCTTCTTCACTATCTTCCTCCTGTTCCGCCGGGATTCTAGATAGAGTATCCGCCACAATGTTGTTCTTCCCCGGCTTGTACTCTATAGTAAAGTTAAACTGCTCGAGATCCGCATTCCACCTACTTTCCACGGCACCTAGTTTAGCCTTCTCCCGGTGACTGAGTGGGTTGTTATCTGTATAGACTGTGAAATGTTTCCCTGCCAAATAATCCCTGAATTTATCCACTACTGCCCATTTGAGTGCTAACATCTCTAACTTACGAGAACTATAGTTGTTCATGTTACGTTCTGATTTCCTCAGGCCCCGACTCGCATAGCACACCGGATGCAGCCTGCCATCCTTCCGCTGGGACAGCACCGCACCTAGCCCACGAAAACTTGCATCTGTTTCTAATATAAACTCCTGAGTGAAATCTGGGCAAGCCAACACTGGTGTCTGCGTCACCTTGTCTTTCAGTTTCTCAAAAGCCTGTTGCTGTTCCTCTCTCCATTCACTATCTACCCGATCCTTAGATTTCCCATGCATCAACGCATGCAGTGGAGCAGCTATGTGGGCAAACCCTTTAACAAATTTCCTATAAAATGATGTGAACCCTACAAAAGACCGCACATCTTTCACCGTCTGAGGGACTGGCCAATCTCTTACTACCCTAATCTTCTCAGGATCAGCTGTGATGCCTTCAGCTGACACCTGATATCCTAAATAACTTACTTTTGAAGCCATTATTTCACACTTTTTAGGTTTAAATCTTAAGTTATTCTCCCTCATCCTGCAAAATAATTCCCTCAATCTGACTATATGCTGGTCTATTGTACTTGAAAACACCATCACATCATCAAGGTATACAAGCAACGAGGAGAAGATCTTATCCCCTAAAATCCTCTCCATGTATCTCTGAAAGGTTCCCGGACTATTTGACAATCCCATAGGCAGTCGCCTGTACTCAAAGTGTCCGAAGCTTGTGCTGAAGGCAGTCTTTGGACGGTCTGAAGGTTTTACTTCTATCTGGTGATATCCCGCCGCCAGATCAAACGTTGAGAAAAACTGGGCCCCCGTCAGAGATTCTAGAGTTTCATTTATCCTAGGCAGAGGAAACGCATCGCGTACCGTGACCTTATTTAAGTCACGATAGTCAATGCACAACCTCAGCGTCCCGTCCTTTTTCCTCACTACTACAATGGCGGCAGAGTACGGACTCTCACTATGCTGAATTACTCCCTGATCTAACAGCTGGCTAATGTGCTGCTTCACCTCTGGTACCTGGTTTGGAGGGATCCTCCGATATGGCACCCTAACTGGCCTGTCTGTAGTCACTGGGATCTCATGCTGAACCCCAATAGCCTTTCCTATGGGCTGGCCCTCTTCTTCAAAAATATCACTAAACTCTTCTATTAAACACCTAACTGCACTCTCTTGTCCCTCATTCATTTCCTCCGTGTGCACTTTGACCTCCGTACGGGCATCCGGTTGCACTGTTCTCACATGCACCTCTTCCCTGATGTCTTCCTCGACTTCCGTCCCCGAAGCCACTTTCCCAATCCGCCAATTGCCCCTCAAGCTCGTACGACTATCAGACAGATTTGCCACCAACACCTGGGTCATGCCTCTAACCACTCTTACAGCTGTCGGCAACACTATCACACCCTCAGGCATCCAACCTTCATCCTCTATTGTTAGAGGTTCAATCACTACTTCTTTGTTAGCTACCTGGCTTAATGAGGGAACACATACTGACAGCAACCGAGTACTCCGGGGAGGAATGGTTGGTCTTTCCTTCCTCTCTGTCATACAATACCCCAAGCTGATGGCCTCTATTGCACATAACTGCCTAACCTCATGCAAGCAATTTTCCCACTGAGCGGTGCTCCTGGCTTCCCTGCACAAGTGATACATGTGCGGCCAGATCTCCGCAACCTCCCCCAGCACATTCATCCCCAACAACCCGACATGAGCTTGCCCCTTACCCTGGGTCTCAATCCCTGGACAAACCAACATCCCCACATCAGTGACTTCCACCCCACATACGACCATAGTGACCCGAATACACCCCACACACGGCACTGGAAACCCTGACGCCCCTTTTACCCTTATTCGAGTGGGCTGCAACACCACGCCTGCAGGCTCCAGCTCCCGACGGTAGAAAAGTTCATCAATTAGCGACACTTCTGCCCCAGTATCTGCTAAACCCCACATTTCACGACCCGCTACCAGCACCGAGACCTTAGGACACTCTGCTTTCAGCCTTAAGGTACCTTCTGTTGTGATTAAATTTGTCATGCGAACCACGCTTGACCATGGGTCCGCTCTCTCTTGGCTCATAACATCGCCGGTGGAATCTATTGGTGAGGCCAGGAACGGTTGGCGGGGACTGCCTGGCCTTGGCCATTTCCCGACCGCCAGTTCCGATTGTTATTTCCAACTCGATACTGGCCATTGGCCACGTATCCCCTTGGGACACTCTCTCCTGGTCTGGACCCGTTTGTGCAATTGAAACTGAAATGGCCCTCTTGTCCACACGCATAGCACCTCGGGGGAATCGAGCCTCCAGTCTGCGGCTCGTTCTCTCTTCCTTTAGTCAGCGGTACCTCCCTCAAAGCTTCTCGTTTTTGTTCCGCCTCTCTCAGCCCCGTGATCCACTCGTCTAGACTATGGTGAGGATACTTCTTGATCTCATCCACTAACCACATACGGCTTTGTTCCTCCTTGAGCCCCCGAGTGATTGCATCTCCCAACAGGGCCTTATCATATTTATGATCATGGTGGTTCAACTCATCGTTTAAATCTAGCATAGCGTCATAATATTCAAGAAGCGTTTCGTTGCTCCCTTGTTTCCGCGTCATCACCTTCTGAATGGCGTCGTACGTGGCCGTCGGTCCGCCATATTGCTGCTTCAAATAGCAAGTTAACTCATCTACGGTTTCCCAGTCTCTGCGTGCGTTGTATACGCGATCTGCCGCAGGCCCCGCAAGATGCCTTATTATGAATTGGATTCGACTGACTTCGTCTCCGTCTAACAGCTTGAGGGTTCGGTCAACCTCTCTTAACCACTTTCCTACCTCTATTCCTGGCCTACCGTCGAACTTAGACATGGTCAACCCGGCCCCGAGACTAGTTCCCTCTCTACTATTGTGTCTCCTCATCTCCCACATTGTCTCATCGTGCTGTATTTTATACTGTGTCTTTACCCTATCTAGTGCATCCCCCAACAGAGCTATGTGTTGTTGGTGTTCCGTCTCTAACTGTTGCAATTGTGTGTGGTACTCCCCCCTTAACTGTTGTACATATACTCCATACTCCCCCCTGATTTGGTTCACCCATGCCTGACATTCCCCATTGATCTTCCCTTCTAACTGTTCCAATCGCTCCTGGTACTCACCCCGGATTTTCCCCTCTAGCTTCCCAATACGTTCCACGAACTCTTCTCTCAACTGCACCGTCAACCACAACAACCCCATTCCCACGGCGAGCATGAGTAGAGTTGGGGTCACACTCTCTACCGTTTCCATCCACTCCATGATTACGCTCATTATCCCAACCACAGAACTATCAGTCACGAAATAAAATTAACTACGCTCTGCTACCATTTGTAACCGGTCGGAATTTACTGGACTTTAATTTCTCACTTGACTTGGGGTTTATTTAAAATTAATAGATGGTAATGGCAGTGGAAGCGCCCCTTTGAGAAAAATCCCGAACCAGCACAAGAACACTTAAATCTACTAAACAAAATAAATTGTCCGTGACCCGTGGAAGGATAGCATCTGTGACTGGGATGAATGAGACACACTGTAAAATTTAGACACTTATATTCCCTCCAACACTACAAACACAATCCAATAATGGTACACCAATAGGCGCACCTCTTAACTTGAACTTAAAACACTACTCTGGGGAATAAAAGTTATACATGATATAAAAATTATTAGAACCTCAGGCAACAATAAATTTGAAGTATTAAGAACTGTTGGGTGCACACATGAAACAGGCCTTAAAGGCTTTCACACAATAATATCAGTCACTTAGGTATTAAAAAAAGAAATTAACTACTCTACAATGAATAGGCCTTAAGGGCACTCAACAAAATTATATCAGTCACTGAGGAAATGGTAATAAAACATGAAATTAAATACTCTACAATGAATAGGCCTTAAGGGCACTCAACAAAATTATAGCACCCCAACAGATGCACACTTCCTAACCTAACCTAACCACTACTCTGGGGAACAAGGCTATACCTGAGATCAGAATTATGAAGAACAATCAGAGGCATTAAAAGAATCAATCACAGTATCACTCTGGTTCCACTTGATGGCACAAACATTCAAAACAATATTATCAAAATTATCTAGAAACTATTAAACTACACCCGTAATAAGGGAGGGAAAATGTTCCTCCAGGTATCTCCTAGAGGCCTAGACTCACGGTCTCAGTGTGTGACCATTAGTCTACTCAGATAGCCTCAGTGTACTCCCAGTGCGTCCATAAAGCGGACGGGAGTGAGCCAATCAGACCTTGTACAGTTGAGAGAAGCTTTAGCGTCCCGTTAGCAAGAGGGTTTCGCTAGCAGCTCGGGACACGTGGTGATGTGCCCGGAGTGGTAAGAACTGATCACCCACTGCTGGTCCCGGGTCGTTTAGTTGTCGGGAGCACTCGTTCACTCAAGAGATCCTTTGCTACCCCGCTAAACAGTGACAGGCCTATTTTGCTCGGTCCAATGGCGACAATCGCCACCCTCAACCATCCACGGCAGTCTCAAACGGCAGTCAATCTCTCGCAGTCAACTCCGGGTCAACTCCAGTCAAGTGGGTTCTCACGGAAACCCTGAAATGAACTCACTGTTAGCTCTAGTTTACTTTATCACTGCCCTATCTAACCCTGTCTGAGATCGAATGAGACTTACTTGTTATACTGCAATATTTCAGCACAGGTGACTAGGCCACGTGACCATTTCTGGGACAGACGCGCAGGGACGTCTTGTTCGTGTGAGTGCTATCCGGGACTGAGAGAGAGCCCGCCTCGTGTCCTCTCAAGGCGTTAGCTTAGGCCTACGTGACCTATTTTCCGCCTAACTAATAACTCCTTGGGACACCCTTTAACATTATTCAGACTGCTAAACGATCTATAATAATTTCAAATTCAATAATAGTCCCTTAACTTCATGAATCACATCATTATTAATCCGGTAAATTACATTTAATATCATATAGGCCTAGTTCCGCAATCTCCCACTATGTGCGGGGAGCGCTCTCTTCCCTCAGACGACCTTGAACGCTCAGTACCGCTAATGGCGGGGCATTCGAAATTACTCTGAAATTTCTGAATATTACATATATATATATATATATATATATATATATATATATATATATATATATATATATATATATATAATATATATATATATATATATACATATATATATACATATATGCTGATAACCACCAGCATATACCTAGATCACGCGCACCTACAGTGATTTACTTGCATATACATATATATATATACATATATATATACATATATATATATATATATATATATATATATATATATATATATATACCCCGCATGTATATGCTTATAACCACAAGGAAAAAGAAAGCACGAAGTTCTCAAGCGCTTTCATGTAATTCACATCTTCAGGGGTGAGTACAGACAAAAAAGAAGTACAAAACAGGGTATATATATATACAGAGGAGAAGAGGAGAATGAGATCAAGTCCACAGTGGTCAGGTATAGGTAATGACCCTACTAATCTTTACAAAAGCACTGCAGTGGTAGGTAGTCAGGTCAGAGGGTAAGCTCACTCAACCTTCTCACCTGGTTACAAATCTTCTTAATTACGAAATTTTCCAATTTGTACATACCATTACTCAAATTCATGTTGACGGATTTGGTATGTTTAATGAGACTAGATTCTATAGTGTTCCTACTGTAAATTGAATTACAAGGTAATATTGAGGAGGCATTATCCCAGTCAATGCAATGCTTATTATCCCTCAAATTAACAAACAGAGCATTGGATTCCTGGCCTGTCCTAACACTATATTTATGTTGTTTAAGTCTAGTTACAAGATCTTTACCTGTCTGGCCTAAGTAAAACATATTACATTCCTTGCAAGGAACTTTATAAATGCAGCCACTTGTATTGTTGGGGGAGTTCTTGATTAACATTTGTTTAACAGTGCATGAGTTTTTAAATGCCACATTGACGTTCCAGGTTTTTAGTTGTAAAGGAATTTGAGAGAAATTTTTGTGAAATGGTAATACTAAGAGATTCTTATGGTCATGGGTGGGCTTGGGATCAGTTCTATAAAAAGATTTGTTAGTAATGTAAAAACATTGTTGAAAATACTGACTGTTTGACTCTATTATGGTGGGCAGAATAATAATGAATGTATGAACACACATTAGTAGGTTTTCTATAAATACTGAACTAAAATGAATGACCTTTTATGTGATGCTGCAACATATTCTATGCTCATAAATAATCCTCTCAACACTGTTAACACCCAGTTCAACAAAAAACTTAAGTCTCTATTGAGAGGCAAAGCTACTCTCATTAAACATCTTACTTCAACGTCCCCTCCACTAGCATACATGTACGGTTTAATCAAGACCCACAAGCCTAATAACCCAGCAAGACCCATCATTAGCTCAGTTGGGTCAATCTCTTATAGATTATCTATATGGTTAGTTTCGTAACTAAATCCCCTAGTTGGCAACATTTCTAACTCTAATATTAAGAATATTATGGATCTGGTTGATAAACTCAATAACTTACACATTAATTATGATTTTAAACTGGTCAGTTTTGATGTAACATCACTCTTTACAAAGGTCCCAGTTGATGATTTTCTGGAGTTTCTCATAGATTCCCTTGATAATATTTCATTTCCCGTCTCGAAAGATGACTTCATCGAACTCATCAAACTATGTATTAAGGATTGTAAATTTGAATTCAATGGAGAATATTATGCTCAAAAATTTGGTATGGCAATGGGTATTCCACTCTCACCTGTATTAAGCAACCTATATATGGAATTCTTTGAAAAGAAACTATTAAGTAATATTTTACCACCTTCAGCAGTCTGGTTTAGATATGTAGATGATGTATTATGTCTCTAGCCATGTAATGAGGACCTAAAAGCTTTCCTGCCACAACTTAATAACTTAGACCCCTCGATCAAATTCACTGTGGAATTAGAGCATGACTGTAAATTGCCTTTCCTGGACTGTCTGATCCACAGAATAGATAACACCTTTAAGTTCAGTATTTATAGTAAACCTACTAATGTGTGTTCATACATTTATTATTATTCTGCCCACCATAATAGTCAAACAGTCAGTATTTTCAACAATGTTTTTACGTGCTTTGAGAATTTGCAGCCCGGAATTCATTGATGAGGAATATAAATATATCTATAATATTGGCTCGAACCTTAAATACCCTAGATCTTTCATAGACAAATGCCTGAACATTACAAAGAAATATTTTTATGGAACTGATCCCAAGCCCACCTATGACCATAAGAATCTCTTAGTATTACCATTTCACAAAAATTTCTCTCAAATTTCTTTACAGCTAAAAACCTGGAACGTCAATGTGGCATTTAAAAACTCATGCACTGTTAAACAAATGTTAATCAAGAACTCCCCCAACAATACAAGTGGCTGCATTTATAAAGTTCCTTGCAAGGAATGTAATATGTTTTACTTAGGCCAGACAGGTAAAGATCTTGTAACTAGACTTAAACAACATAAATATAGTGTTAGGAGAGGCCAGGAATCCAATGCTCTGTTTGTTCATTTGAGGGATAATAGGCATTACACTGGCTGGGATAATGCCTCCTCAATATTACCTTATAATTCAAGTGACAGTAGGAACATTATAGAATCTAGTCTCATTAAACATACCGAATCCGTCAACATGAATTTGAGTAATGGTATGTACAAATTGGATAATTTCGTAATTAAGAAGATTTGTAACCAGGTGAGAAGGAGTAATGATAAGTAGGAACCTTAAGCCAAGTAAACAATGTGTTTTTGCTCGTAACAAGGCTAATAAAGTACTTGGGTTCATACAAAGGAGTGTTAGTTACAAGACTAGCGAGGTCATCCTAAAACTGTATCTTGCTCTTTTGAGACCACACCTGGATTACGCAGTTCAGTTCTGGTCACCGTATTACAGAATGGATATAGAATCCTTGGAAAGAATTCAGAAGAGAATGACAAGATTAATCCCGGGCATTAGGAACCTTGAGTATAGAGACAGGTTAAAGCATCTTAATTTGCACTCCCTTGAGAGACGTAGAGCGAGGGGCGACCTGATAGAGGTGTATGAGTGGAAGGCAGGGCTAAACAAAGGGGACATTACAAAGGTACTCAAATTATCCAACCAGGAGCGAACGCGTAACAATGGTTTTAAATTAGACAAATTTAGATTTAGGCGTGAAATAGGTAAACACTGGTTTGGAAACAGAGTAGTGGATGAATGGAACAAGTTACCAAATATCATCATTAACTCGAATACGCTGAATTGCTTCAAACATAGGTTGGATGCTCATATGAGCAATAGGGGTTGGGTGTAAACGGGACTGCCCAGTATGGGCCAATAGGCCCGCTGCAGTTTCCTCCATTCTTATGTTCTTATGTTCTTATGTACCCTCTAACCTGACTACCTACCGCTGCGGTGCTTTTGTGAAGATTAGTAGGGTCATTACCTATACCTGACCACTGTGGACTTGATCTCACCCTCCTCTGTATATATATACCCTGTTTTGTACTTCTTCTTAATCTGTACTGATTTACAGATTACAGATTGCCCCGGAGGGGCTAGTTTATTGGGCACCCCCTTACATCCTGTGCAAGGTGAAGCGCAGAAGCGTTTACAGTGCCCAATTGGGAAGCATGCGGAGTTCATGCTTGCCTTTATGACTGATGCATTAAGGGTGTGGGAGCATGAAGGGTCATGGGTTTTGTCAGCAAGTTACATAAAGTGACAGAATGATGAGTGTGTGGGGGGAGGGGAAATTCCCGGTACATTTCATCTGTTTATTGCAAAGCGTGGCAGGTCCCTAATAATGTCAAGTGCCAGGCCTGTGACTAGGAGGAGGGATATCCGATCAGGCAGGGAAGAGGTGTTGGTAACGGCTGGGGACCTGTAGGAGGAGGTCATAGGGCAAGTGAGGAGGTAGTGACGGAGGGTGTGAGAGTCGGGTTGGCCACAAAGTTTACAAACAGTGCGGCCAGGTTTAGGGTTGCCAATGTACTCCCATAGGTACCTGTACCCTAGGCGCAGTCTCATGTATATAATCTGTTGAGATCGAGTCAGAGATTGATACTCTTTGTAGTGGCGGTTAGAGTCACCGGTTACAGCGTCATAATGGCATAGTGTGACGCTGCCCCGTTGTTTCAGGTGTGTCCATTTTACGTCGAATGCTTCGCGTTGTGTGGCGTGTATGCGATATTTGAGATGATTCAGGGAGAGGGCGAGGGTGTCTTCAATATCTTCTTCTTGTGTCTCTTCTTTGGCAAGTCGATCAACAGTGTCACAGGCAGTTATTCCTATATGTGACGGGATCCAAATTAACTTGACACGGATGTCATCAGTTTGTTCTAGATTGGCGACGGCGGCTAGGGTGTGTTGGGCGGCAGGGGAGGAGGGGGAGGGTAATTTGAGCCTCGCTAGCGCAGAAGTGCTGTCACTGATTATCAGGAGGTTCAGGCGTTCAGTGCGAGCATAGGTCGCCCCCTCATGAATGCCCGCGAGGATGGCGATGCTTTCAGTGTCAGTGGAAGAGGCCCAGTCGTGGACCATGATTTTCTTGCGGGCCTGGCGCTCAGGAATCCATACAGCTGCCCCAGCACAGCCCAGCGTGGTGACAGCCCCATCACAGTAGACGAGCACAGGAGGGAGGGAGGTCGTAAGAGAAGAGGCGACATCATCAATCTGCTCAAGGCAGTTAAGTTTGAGCATATACCGCAGTTGGGTGGATTTACGACCAGGGAAGGTGTGGACGACATCAACACACGGGGAGGTCCACGGCGGTAGAAGTGGATGAGTGTACTCGGGAGGGAGAGAGGTCGAGCGGGTGTAGAGGTGATAACGCAGGATGTCAGCAGCAGTGTGGACGGGCCAGTGTTGAGAGAGGGAGGGAGAGGTAATGGGGGCAGGCCGGCGCAGGAGGGAGTCAAGATGTGAGTTCAGTGAGCGAGACAGGGGAGTCGGTTTCTCACTGCGAAGGAGTTTAACACCTAGGATGGCATTGAGAGCAGTAATTCGATTGCAGACTGGAAGCAGGATCAGTTCACGCTGCATGACTTCTATTCTGGTGGTCATAGGGCAGCCGAGGATGAGTCTCATCACTCTGTTTTGGATTTTCTCTATGCTTTGTTTCTCGCGTTGGTAGGCAACTACAAGGACAGGGGAGGCATATGTACTCACCCCTGAAGATGTGAATTACACGAAAGCGCTTGGGAACTTCGTGTTTTCTTTTTCCTTGTGGTTATCAGCATATACCTGGATCACGCGCACCTATAGTGATATATATATATATATATATATATATATATATATATATATATATAAATATATATATATATATATATATATATATATATATATATATATATATATATATATATATATATATATATACACACACACTATGTTGTAATAAATGACGAATGAAGCTTCAGATGGCAACTATCATTTTATGGGAGAATATAGGAGGCAATTTACAGAGCTCCATTAACACGTCTGTCCCGTGTGAGATAATTAGGGTTAAGTCCACTGAAGGTGGGCACTTAGTGATGACCTGTACAACTCAGAGGTGCTTGGAGGACATACGAATTTTATCTAGGAAGTGAAAAGGAAGTGATAAGTTAAGCTTAGATACCGTTAATCTAGTTAATTCAAGTAGTGTTATTTATACAACTAGTAAGTGAAAATAGTCCACATTTATATAAGTATTTATTTTTATATGTTGATAGAGGCTATTATAAGATGCTAAAAACAAAAAGTCGATGATGAAGACACTAACAACAAAGAGGGACGGATGAAGATGATGACACCGACATCATAATTCAACCGTTAATTTTATGAACCAAAGACACAATGTTACTGTATGTATATTATGTATGCTATATTATATATTATGTATGTATATTATTATGTATATTATGTATGTGCTCCATTTATATATATTATTTATTCAGCCTAGCTAGCAGCGTGTGGCAATGTAATTACCATGTCCCACATGCTTAATTAATGTGCCTGGCGACATATGGAAGCTGTTAATGTGTCACTTGCCATACGTCGCCCATAGAGCAGTTGACCAGCAGACAGGTTGAGGAGCACTACTCCCCTTGTGTACATATCTCTTATCCAGTAAATTGAACCTACAAAATCTATCCAGGTGTTTGTGTTCGCGCCAGTTGATAGAACTTATTACCCAGAACACGAACATGGCGCAGTGAACCAGTTTTACTGGATAATTACATAAGAACATAAGAACATAAGAAAGTGGGATACTGCAGGAAAGCCTGCTGGCCCATACAGGGCAGATCCCTTTCACACCCATCCCAGCACTTCCATGTGCCTATCCAACTTCGTCTTGAAGCTCCCTAGCGTCCCCGATCCTACTATAGCACTCGGTAGCCTATTCCACATATCCACAACTCTATTACCAAACCAGTGCTTGCCTATATCCTTTCTGAATCGGAATTTATCTAATTTAAAGCCATTTGTTCTAGTTATTTCGTTATTACTGAGCTTCAGAACATCTTCCATTTTACCCTTGTTAATCCCACTCACCTCTATCATATCTCCCCAAACTCTATGCCTCTCTAATGAATGCAAGCCTAAGCTTTTCAGTCTTTCTTCATATGGAAGGTTTCTAATATTATGGATCATTTTTGTCATTCTTCTTTGTACTCTCTCCAAAGAATCTATGTCCATTCTATAATAAGGACACCAGAACTGAACCGCATAATCCATGTGTGGCCTCACTAATGCTAGGTAAAGTTTCAAGATAACGTCAGCAGTTCTGTTACTCACAGACCTAGATATGAACCCAAGAATCCTGTTTGCCTTGTTGCGAACACTAATACATTGTTTTCTAGGTTTCAAGTCGCTGCTAACAAATACACCTAGATCTTTTTCACAAACTGAGTTTTCTATTTCCGTGTTACCTAGTTTATACTTAACCTTTGTATTCGTCTTCCCTATCTGTAGTACCTTGCATTTATCAGTATTAAAATTCATTTGCCAGTCTACTGGCCACTCATGTAAGGTATCTAGATCTCTTTGAAGGTGTTCAAAGTCACTGTCTGAATTTATCACTCTCCCCATTTTGGTATCATCTGCAAATTTACTAATCCTACTAGTTATGCCTAAATCAAGATCATTAATGAATATAACAAACAGCAGAGGGCCCAATACAGATCCCTGGGGAACTCCGCTTTTGACCGCACCCCAGTCTGACTTTAATCCATTTATGCTGACTCTTTGTTTCCTACCAGTAAACCATGACCTAATCCATTTTAATAATGATCCACCTATTCCATGTGCTTCTACCTTCCTTATCAATCTCGCATGAGGGACTCTATCGAATGCTTTACTGAAATCTAAATAAATTATATCATATGACTTATCATTATCTACCGCTTCATATACTTCTGAGAAAAAGCTAAGCAAATTTGTGAGACAAGAACGTCCCTGGGTGAACCCGTGCTGAGAAGAATGAATTAAGTTGAATGTTTCAAGGTGGCTTCTGATTTTTGTAGCAATAATTGACTCTAGCAACTTGCCTATGATTGACGTGAGACTAATGGGACGGTAATTTGATGCAAATGATTAATCACCCTTTTTGAAAGTCGGAACTACATTTGCAAGTTTCCAAGCTTCTGGCACTAGGCCCGATTCTAGTGACTTATTAAATAAAACTGCTAATGGATTACTCAACTCATCTCTACATTCTTTTAATATTCTAGCATATACCTCGTCTGGACCAGGCGATTTATGAGGCTTCAGTTTGTTAATTACTTTAAGCACATCGTTACTAGTAATATTGATATTCATCAACATATTTTCTATACTGTCATTATATACCTTATGACCGCCCGCCGCCCGCCCGCCGCCCGCCACCCCTCCTCGAAGAATTTAGCAACTTTGAGCAGTGTCAGTGACAGTGATTTTCTGTGAAGTGTTTAGTGCATTGTATGTTTCGTGCCATACATGTGTGACCGTGTTCTAAAGGATTCCCAAGGTACACGGCATGTTCTGGGCATTTGTAAGGAGTAAAGTTTTTCACATCCTCCTCTTTTCTTGCCTGAGGGGTAACTGACGCTCCTTGTCGTCTCCACCCCCTCTCACAGCTCGAGGAGACTGCTCCCACCCAGACGAGCGCACACACACATACATGTACTAACACTCACTGACCGCGGCGGCTCCCTTATATATATTTTATATATATATATAATCTACTTATCTGTGTATTTAATTAACTTTTTGTCTGAGATCTTGTTGAAACGACGGGCTGACCGGTCAACACTGATTTAGGACACAGTACACAGATGAAGTAGTTATGTCTCGTGTTTTACGCAGTCGTGGAGCCGACGCCCGGATGAGTCAGTCGGATGATAGCTCCGCAGAGATGGATGACCGGGCTGACCATGACGCTCCAGCTCCAACAACATAGCGCAGCCCTTCACCTCGATATTCAGCGTTGTCTCCAGAGATAATTGCTCTAATGAAGTTTATGAGAGATGAAAGGCGCGAGGATGAAGCTAACAGACGTGTGGCGGATAAACACAGACAACAAGCAGAGGCAAAGAGAGACCACCAACGGAGATTGGAAGACAGTGCACGGTTTGAAGCCTTGATATCTCGCCTCACTGTTAACCAAGCCCCTGGCTCTAACACTGCCTCGGTACTGACTGGTTCAGATACCTCATCAATGCTCTCTTCACGCCCACCAGCCCCACCTAAAGCAGCAGCTCAAACACCACCCATCTTGAAGCCTGATGTGAATTTCCAGACTTTTCGTGAATGGCGGCGACGGTGGACTGATTATTCTACAATGGTGGATCTCCAGAGTTTGTCACAGCCTAAACAACTCATCCAGCTGCGTATGTGCCTGTCCTTGGAAATTCAGAGTGTCTTAGAACATACGTTGGAGGTACCTCCGACCTCTTCGTTGTCTGTAGAGGAGGTACTGGACGTTCTACAACGGCACATCAATGGACAGCAGAATGACGCTCTGCGCAGGAGGGAATTGTTTAGCTGCAGACAGATGGAGGGTGAGACTTTCGACGCCTTTTATGTACGACTCAAGAGAGCCTCGGAAGAGGTAGATGTATGCCTTGGCCACAACCAGCAGTGCGAGGAGACCCAGTTGAAGCAGGTGATCCTGATGGGTGTTAAGGACGAGGAGCTTGTCCAACGCCTCACCTCCCTCGACTCTTCCTCTTCTCTTAAGGATGTTTTGACGATATGTCGCTCCTATGAGGCTACCAGGTTGTGCCACCTCTGCCATCCGAGCTCCCCCTACAGTTGTACGCGCTGTGTCCCGGTACAAGAAGGACAAGAAGTCTGCTCCTACGCCTTCGCCCACCACGTCCACGCCCGGCTCATTTTGTAACAACTGTGGTAAGCAGCATGGAACACAGGTGTGTCCAGCTGCTGAGTCTACCTGCAACAGTTGTGACCGTAAGAGCCACTGGTCACTCACAGCACGGTGCCTAGCTAAACGCGTCCAGTGCAATGTGTGCTGTCGTCTGGGCCACTATGACAAGTGTTGCCTTACCAACAAACCCAAGGGACAGCGTCGGCGGAAGCTTCAGCGCCTTTCCACCAGTGAGGGCCGCCCACAGTCGCCAAATTAGAGGCACGACGACCCTGGACAAAGCCCGACCCATATTAGGAGGGTGTACTCCTCGCGTCCCAGGACCAAAGTCCCCCCAGCACGTCAGCGTCATCGTGACCTACGGCAATGTGTCATTCCGTCTCGAGATGCTGCTCGACACTGGCGCTGAGGCTACGGTCATCGGTCCCCAGCATTTGCAATGCTTGGGGCTCTCTCCAAGCAATCTAGGACCGCCTCTCAAGGACCTCTGCGTCACGGCAGATGGTTCACAGATGGCCCCAGCCCAAGGTTCACTCTATGCACATGTCACCTTTGGCAACAGGTCGTGTCAAGCCTGGATTGACGTGCATAATGGTGTCCCGACTCCTTTGCTGTCCTACAGACATTGCCAAGAGTTGGCCATCATCTCTCAGGACTTCCCAACACCGATTCTCGAGGTAAAATACGCCAACAGGGTGCACGAAGGAAGCAACAACTACCCTGCTGCCGCCCTACCCCTACCTCTGGCCAGTGACACCTCTCCTTCGGTAGTTGTCCCTGCTGCTTCAAGTCTCCACGCCTTGGCTCGCCTCCACGACAGTCACCGTGGAGCCGAGGCCACCAAACGGCGTGCAAGACAGACTGTGTTCCGGCCTGGCATCGACCCCGACATCTTCAATGCTGTCCAGGTGTGTAAGCCTCGCCACGTACTACAACCCAGCCAGCAGCAGGAACCCTTCATGAGTGACGACAACCCCACCCGCCCCTTTGAGTCTGTGTCGGCCGACTTTTTCTCTGTGTCAGGAAAGTCCTTCCTTGTTATCGTCGACCGTGTCTCTGGTTGGCCGGTTGTCATCAAGTGCGGTAATGACACGACGTCTGCCGCCACCATCAGCAAGTTCCGCCACTACTTCCGTGACGTGGGCGTTCCTGTACGCCTGCGAACCGACGGAGGGCCTCAGTTCACAAGCCGGGACGTTGCTGTGTTCCTTGACCGATGGGGAGTCCGGCATGTGTTGTCATCGCACCATTACCCGCAGTCCAACGGCCACGCTGAGGCTGCTGTCAAATCCTTGAAGCACCTCATCCTTAAGGTGGCCCCTTCTGGGAATATCGACTGCGAGGCCTTCGACCGGGGTCTTCTTGAACTCCGCAACACACCTAACTACACCGGACGCTCCCCTGCCCAGGTTTTGAGTGGACGCCCCCTTCGTTCTTGTTTCCCTGCTCACCCTCAATCCTTCTCCAAGGAGTGGCAGGCCAAGACAGAGGATTGTGATCGCCGAGCCGCCGACCGTGTTCAAGACGTCGTCGCCCTCTACAATGACCACGCCCGTTCTCTCCCCAGGTTGAGTGTCGGCACCCAAGTCCGTGTTCAGGACCCGACCTCCCTACGTTGGGACAAAGTAGGCGTAGTCATGGGTCTCGGTAGGTCACGGGACTACCAGGTGCGGTTACCCAGTGGTCGTGTGTGGTGGAGGAACCGCCGTTTTCTCCGCCCCATAACAATGCCTTCTGCTGACCCCGCCACCAGTGTTGAGTCCCATACCCTTCCCAGTGATCAAGTCCCTCGACGCTCAGAACGGATCCAAAAGAAAAGGTCCGCTCAAGACTTTGCTATGAGCGTATAGGGGGGAGGGAGGTGTATGTATATTATGTATGCTGTATTATATATTATGTATGTATATTATTATGTATATTATGTATGTGCTCCATTTATATATATATTATTTATTCAGCCTAGCTAGGAGCGTGTGGCAATGTAATTACCATGTCCCACATGCTTAATTAATGTGCCTGGCGACATATGGAAGCTGTTAATGTGTCACTTGCCATACGTCGCCTATAGAGCAGTTGACCAGCAGACAGGTTGAGGAGCACTACTCCACTTGTGTACATATCTCTTATCCAGTAAATTGAACCTACAAAATCTATCCAGGTGTTTGTGTTCGCTCCTGTTGATAGAACTTATTACCCAGAACACGAACAGTTACTGCCTGGGGAAACATTCTCAGTGGTCACGCAAAACAACGACTCTATCCGGAGTTGTTAGGAGTTCATGCAAGCGGTGGGAAATGGAATGTCACTCTTATGTAGAGTGTGTTTGAGCCAGATAACTGCATCTCTCTTTATGTTTTGATAATTGATATGATGCATATAATCTTTATCTCTCTATCTCTCTTTCTCTTCCACTTTGTCTCTCCCTCTTTCACTTTCTCTCTTTCCCTCCCTTTCGCGTTTCTCTCTTTCTCCCCCCGTTTCATTTATTTCTCTCACTTTTCTTTATTGTCACTTAACCTCTTTTACACAGACCCATTATTTCTCTCTTTCTTTCATTCATACTTCATATGCATCTTTCACCAATGTTTCATTAAATTAAAAGTTAATAAGACAGTTGCCTCTATATGAACCTTACACACCTGGGAGTCTGTGAAGGCTCAGGTACAAGATGTAACAATGCAGCGCCATAGTCAGGGCTAAGTGAATGGCGTGGACAGTGAAATTACCTGTTTTATGTGACCACACATCAATGCTGAAGAACACTTTTCACATGGATGCCTCATTTGTTTATGTTATTATTGTTTTTATATTACTGCAGATATTTATGAAATATATCATTTACTATTTTCTACATGTTATGAAAATAAGATGTAATTGTTCGTCTGTGTTGGCAGTCCCTTACAAGGCTGTTTCATAGTAGATATTCCATCTCTAGTACTTTACACACTATGCTGCTCAGGCTCACTCGTATAAAATTATTCGTGGAGTGTCGATCGCCCTTCTCGAATATAGGACTTACCTAAGCCATTTTCCAGTCATCGGAGACCGTTTTGCTCATCCAAGCATTTGCAGAACAAGCTTAAGCACTGCCTAGTTTATAGCAAGCACCCCTCCAACAAATGGATTAGTTGTAACCTTCTTGCACGGAACAACTATGCTATATCTAATTTTATTCGGATGGATTTTTCGGCAACCGGTTATTTTTTCTTGTATAAAACCAACTATATAATACATGCAATTGATTGCTTTTTCACATTAACAAGAAAAAGGTACAATAGAAAAAAAAAGACATAACTTTGACAATGTATTTTCGATAACAAACAGCCAAGTAGGGATAATAAGTGTTAGATAACAAAGAAGCAGACGTTTTCTTAACTTAAATTGAAGTAAAAAGTGATATGAGTAATAATAAGGCTGGTAAATTGAAAAAAAAAATGCATATCTAGAATTTTTCCCGAAATTGTTCGCTCCTTATTTGGTGTCACCGTTATTTTCAAATATTTTTCTTTGTTTTGTTATTCCATTGGTTAGTGTAAGTGTCTAGGTATGTTTTAGAATATTGGTACTATGTGCGATTTGCCTGTAATTGACTTTAGAAGAAAATAATCCATCCCCAAATTGTGTACTGTTCTGTTATATACACTAGATGGTAAAATACTATACATTATTCATCTTTGTAATAATATACCGATATTATATAACTTTATTTTTAACAATCTAACCATTCAGTGTTATTGTAGATGTTGCGTTGGGCCTACCCACGCAACCCAACTTCAATGCATGTTTTACGGGAGATAAGACACCAGGCGAGCCGTGACTCCTTCATCACTATTTCATTAGTGGGTATGTGAGCCAGTCTATAGGGGGAGGGGGAGGGCGATTGAGACAGTGTTGTATTGTTCACCGTGTCTCATGCCCCAAAACCAACATTTTTAGCCAGTGGGCCTTAGACCATGGTTTAGTAAAGACCTCCTGCTTCGTAGACTTTCACCTGTGTAACCGCTGCCAGCTGTGTAACACTGTCACCTTTGTAACCGCTATGTGACTGCTACCTTTATATAACAACTACGTGTGAGGTTGTCGTATATGTAACAGCCTTGGAGCTGTCACCACTTGTAAAAGCCAGCCACTTGTAAAGCTGTCACATTATGTAATTGTAGTCTTGTAGCTTTGTAGCTGACACCACTGTTACCTTATGTAGCTGTTTGTGGTTACCTGAGCTTGACTCTTGAAAAGTAACTCAACTGCAACATGTAATGCTTAAGGGTTAAATTGTCAAAACCAAATGGACTTTTCTCCATGTATTTATAAAAATATATTAGGAACAGTCGATGAGGATAATACCATAATTAACACTGTAAGCTGTGAATGTTAGGAAACAAACGACAAGCTTATCTGGGAAGCTTGGGATTCAATGTCTATGCCCTTGTGAGGGATGAGTGATAACTGCGGGGCAGAGAGTCGGCTTGTTATGGCTAACCTAATCATCTTTAAGACGCTACTTGATAGAGGAAAATACCCATCACGTGATCTGAACATTCACCTGACAGCTCATGGAGAATTACTAGGGGTGTTATCATTATATAACACAAATGTATTAACCCGTATGTATATAAGTATTACTGTCTTTGAGACAGGGGCTACTACGTGTGTGTGCAAACCCCCAAGATTGTTGTTATGTCTAGCAACTTAGTTAATACATCCCGCAAAGAAAAGTGATCACTGGTGAAGACCTGTTTGCTACAAGAGCACTCTCGGCCGGCCTAGTAAATCTAAACAGTTATTTTCCAGGTTGACAAACTCCCCCTTATAAAATTACGGTATTGTGGCATAAATGTGAATGACTCCCCAACCCATGCAAATTATAAGTCAGTGTATGGAACCGTGCCAAATAAACATAAGTGCGATTATCTGCCTGTATCTGTGATCCCTATCTTATGATTACTAATGGTATTGACTGATTGGTTATGGCAAAGTACATTCAATAACTTAGCTGGATGTTGGAAATTAATGGAATTCATTAAATCATCATTTATCAAGTATACAACACATTGAATGCGGGAAGTGGAGTGAAATTCCATAAAGTGATATACCATAATCTCCTGGGTATGTAACCATTGTGAAGGTATCTGAACGCTACGGTAAGAAAACCACATTCCTGGATTTAATATCGTGACAATTGGCTTTCGAACAGGGACGCAGACCGTGAATAAATTGCACAATTGTATCACCCAGACCTACACCATGTCGGCTCTTGCAAAGGGTTTTGAGGAAGCACGTGACCTCGAGCTGAAGGGAGCTGAGGTGGTTGCATACATCGAGAAGGTTGAGGAGAGAGAAGACAAGCAATATGAACATGGACAGTTGATGGCCCAGCTAGACTTGCAGAAGGAAGAAAAGAAACAAGAAGAGAGATTAAATGAACGGGAACGTGAAGAGAAACGGCTGGAACGAGAAGAGAGACGGCTGGAACGAGAAGATAGACGGCTGGAGCGAGAAGAGAGATAAAAGGAACGGGACCATAAGGATAGACAAAAGGACCGGGAGTTTCAACTGGCCTCAGTGGCAAGGAACAGAAATCCTATTCCGTCAGAAACTCCCACTCCAAACGTCACTCATAGGAAATTTCCCCAGATGCCCATTTTCAAGGAGGGCAAAGCCATGGAAATGTACATTTCCCGGTTTGAACATCTCGGAGATGCCTACGAGCTTGATGACGCCATCAAGGAATTTGAGTTCCTGGGTCTATTTAATGGGAAAGCTTTGGGGCTGACTACCGAGCAGGCCAGGCATCAGTTCAACAGGGCAATGTTGGAAGAAAATGAAATGGTTGCAGAGTTCCGGGAACATTTAAAGGACTACTTGGACCAGTGGATGAGTAAGGATGAAACCCCTAAGTCCGTGGAAGGAGTAATAGACTTAATGGTTCGCACGCAGTTTGAAGGGTCTTGACCTCCAGAACTCGTGGCTCAAATCAGTGCCAATGGGGTTAAGACATCGACGGAAATGGCAAGCAAAGCAGACTCTCATTTCACTGTGTGTTAATTTAAAGGGTCGAAGTGCAACTTTAGGAATATTTCTGAAGGTGGATCATCAAATCATACATTTTTATATGTAAATTTCAGGAATAACCTTCATTTTGAGATTGGAGGTGTTCTACCTACATCAATTTCCATTTAAAATTTTGGGTTTTAGGCCCAAAATGCAAAGTTTTCCTGTTGCTATCTATCACCTTTGTACTGAAATGAGACACTGGAGAATCGCATTTGCTGTTGTATTTAGTAATTTTGACAATAGATATCGGTTTTTTTTACTTTCCTCCTCATAGTAATGATCTCGAGCAGGAACACACGGAACCTCTGTATTACAATGACTGACTCTACTGTTGCAAACTTGATATACAAATGCGGCCACACAATGCAAACACTATGTACAGACCCGTACACACCCACATACATATGCTCATATACTATACGCTTCACCTCTTGAACTTGGTGAGAGAGGCCAGGTCCTGCTTCCTCCTTTTCCTAGGCATCAGAAGTCTGCTCACCAATTGGGACTTGATCATCCTATCCCTTTTCTCGTGACTACAGACATGGGCAGCTGCCTTTGTGACCAGTTTGACACACCTCTCCACACTCTGAGTATGTGAAGGCCAGTCTGGCACCTCCATGGGCCTGTGCATAAATTGGTTGACTTCAGCTGTGGTGGGGGAACAGGTGAGGGGAAGTTCAGTGACCCCAGTGGTCCAGTCTATCAGCTTTGACAGCTTGGTGGCATCTGGGTTTATGTCAGGGCCTGACAGAGTTGTCACCAATCTGTGCCCCCTCATCTCCCTCCCCCCTCAACTCCAGTATCCTGTCCACTGCCTCTCTCCTCTCATCCCCCACCTCACTGCATAGCATGGCCTGCAACACTGCCTCTGGGTGTGCATACCAGGCTGACCTCCTCACAGTGGGCATCGGAATATATTTCCTCTCCCCATTGCCCTTCTATAATTTTATTAAGTATTGCATTTCTGCAATTATCCTCTTATACCTTCAGTATAGTAATTAACGCCATTTACAATTCGCAAATATGCGGATTTGTGATGCAAAATTATTTCCGCAGCAATGTATGTAGCTGTAGATGGAGATACGAGTAAATTTAGAAGTGATGACATTGTCTGGACTTTGTTTTGATAATGCCTGATGCTAGCTAAACATGACAACATAGTGCTGTTATTGCTTTGATGATTCACTAATGAACCATTGGGATATATTATCATTTATATTAATTAATGGGAACAATTTTACTATACCTACCACAAGTATTTTGATGTTTTGATTCGAGATAGGCTATATTGGGTAAATTTTAAGTTTTGGTCATCCCTGTACTTAGACATGCAGACTGTGTTTTTTTCTGATGGTTTGCGATGTGTTATGAACACTTTAGACCTTCATTTCTATCGAAAACCACTAGTTTTGAGTTACTATCTCACCTTACCGATATCCTAACCTAACCTAACCTACGACCTGTATTTTCTTATGTGATCGAAAAATGTTTTGCATCAGAAATCCTGTAGAAATAATGTGTCTTATTGTTTAAAGCACTTAATCCCATAGTTAGAATCTCAAGGTTCCCCAGATGACCAAAACCAAAATAATATCAATATTGTTTGGAATGTTTATACTATGAAATTTGATGTATGGGCGGCTAATATCCATTGAATTAGTTAATGTGCTTAGTAATATTTATATATTCAAAATATTATTACTGTGTTGCACCATAAATTGTCTAATAATATTTATTTACTGAGCCAATCACCCGAGAAGGTTCGACAGGTTCGACAACTACAGCTGTCTGCCTCCCACGAGTCCCACTGCGAAGTTCACCCCAACCAGTAACGTCACAGCCAATCGCAGAGCTTTTCGAAGTCACGCGAGTTTTTAGCAACTTTAACCCTCATTTTTGACACTTTTTGCCCCAATTTATTAAAAAATATCATTAACATTGTGAATTTAAGCGTTTTCCTTACCCATTGACCTGCCATCTTGCGAAAAAATTCCGACCGTCAACCCGTCCATTATTCTAATATCTCTTATTATCTCACTTTATGTTTGAGAGTTGAAATTCTGAAAGAATGCATATGTGATACGTTAAGTTAGATATGTCTGCTTACAGATGAAACATTCAAGATCCATTGTGAGTGATATTGCAAGCTTCAACTATATTTTATTTTAAAAAAATTGTCACGTAAGTACTTGTGTTAGTATTTGCAATAGAGGCTAGGTTCGTATTCTGTTCTGGAAGGTGGACCCAGTTGACAGTTGTCACTAAAGTGAGCTCATTTTGATTCCCAATTGTCAGGGATATCTGGTTGACTGATATAGTCAACTTATGTTCAATCTATTTCATTTCTCAAAATTAACTGTAGTAATATATATATATATATATATATATATATATATATATATATATATATATATATATATATATGTATATATATATATATATATATATATATATATCTTGATAAAATCACACGGGAAAATGGAAACAACGGAGTACCTTAGCTTTCGTCTTTATTCAAGACATCTTCAGAGGCCTCTGAAGATGTCTTGAATAAAGACGAAAGCTAAGGTACTCCGTTGTTTCCATTTTCCCGTGTGATTTTATCAAGATTTATCTTATCCACGTTTTCATTGTGGATTTTCATAAAATATATATATATATATATATATATATATATATATATATATATATATATATATATATATATATATATATATATGTATATATATATATATATATATATATATATATATATATATATATATATATATACTGTATATATATATATATTAGGGTGGTCCTTATTTTTCAACTTTGTAATTTTTTACCACAGACCCTGCTAAAAGTGTCCATTTAGGACAAAAACATTGTGTGTAGAGTTATTTTTAAATATATTAATATTTAGTGGTTGCTCAAAGCTGTCAAAAATTAAGTAATCGATGTAGTCGATTACTTTGTAGCCGATTACGCCCACCACTAGTGCGTCGCATTTGGCACGATTGTGGTGAGTTTTTGCTGGTCGTGATTGATGATTGGGGAAATTAGAAACAGTTCTGCAGAGTATTCTCATTATTAATTTATATTAATAGTTAATTTCTTTATTCCTCAGGTCAAAATGGCTAATGCAGGAGTAAAAACACGAGAAAATGTGTATTTGATAAAGACATTATGTGATGACATTACAGGGGCTAAGTTACCTTCAAATAGGCAAGTGTTACAGTATTTTTTAAGCCTGCATCGCATACAGAAAAAAACATCAGAGTGGCAGCTGGGGAAGTCACAGACAAAGTTCTTCAATTTTGGACAAAAGCAAACATTCCCACACACCACAAACCAGATTGTGTGAATCAAGTGCACAAAATGTTTGACAAGTGGAGTAGTTTGAAAAAGAACTCTTCAAGAAAGACAGAAACTCAAAAGCAGAAAGAGAAAGAGTTCACTGATACATTTGAAGATCTCTTTGACATTGCACATGTGAATGCTTTGAATATGATGACAGTTCAGGAGGATAAGGATTTCTTAATAGCGCAACGAGAAAAAGGGCGTCGTGGGGCAATGTCATCTCTTGACAAAGTATTCCTGAAAAGACAGAAACGACGAGAAAAAACTCTCAAGAAAGCAATGAAAAGGAAGTTGGCTGCAGACAGTGCAGAGGAAGAAGCCAAAAAATGCCAGGCCATCGTTGTCTTGGACAGCAGTAGTACGTCTTCTTCTGAGGAATCCAACCCAGTTCCTGGCCCATCAGCACTTCAAACTCCACCTACTGTCAAGAAGCGTGGGCGAAAAGAAGTTCTAACTCCAGAACTTTCTGCAGCATTAGATCGGACCAAGTCCTCAGATAGAATGGCCATGCACATTGTCACCCAAACTGCTCGGAGTCTGGGCCATGATGTCAGTGAATTGATTCTGAATCGATCAAGCATCAGGAGGAAACGTCAGCATCATCGCAGTAGCAGGGCAGCTGAAATCCTTTCAAACTTCAAACCAGAGTCAGTTTTAATTGTTCACTGGGATGGTAAATTGATGCCTGATTTGACGGGGCATGGGGGCCATGTTGACAGACTCCCAGTTCTTGTCTCAGGCAATGGCACCTCCCAACTTCTTGCTGTTCCAAAACTTCCCTCTGGTACCGGTGATGAACAAGCAAAAGCTGTTGTGAAGGCTTTGCAGCAATGGCACATTGCAGACATCGTGCATGGCATGTGTTTTGATACAACAAGCTCAAATACTGGTCACCACAAGGGTGCGTGTGTCAAAATTGAGCAGTTGCTGGGTCGTGATTTGCTATATTTTGCCTGCCGCCACCATGTACTAGAACTTGTAGCTGGAGCTGCTTTTGAAGCTGTAATGGGGCACTCAGCTGCTCCTGACATACAGCTGTTCCGAAGATTCCAAGCCAAATGGGAACAAATTGACAAGCAGAAGTTTGAAGACTCCTCCACCGACGATCTGGCAGAAGAATCGGTCAGAGCTGTTAGGGACGATCTAACCAACTTCATTGAGAAGGCTCTATTGGAGACACAGCTTCGAGATGATTATCGAGAGCTGCTAGAGCTGGCCTCCATCTTCCTTGGCACATCACCTTCTCGGGGAGTACGATTTTCTGCTCCTGGTGCAATGCACCAAGCACGATGGATGGCAAAGACCATTTATTCCTTCAAAGTGTGGTTATTCCGTTCTCAGTTTAAGCTTACTCCAAAGGAGAACAGAGGACTAAGAGATTTGTGCATTTTCTTTGCCCGAATATATGTGAAGGCTTGGACAACTGCTCCACTTGCTGCAAAGGCACCAAAAGGAGATCTGATGTTGCTTAAAGCTCTACAAGACTACAGTACCATCAGCGATGCCATATCAAAGGCAACTTTCCACAAAATGATGAGACACCTCTGGTACTTGTCAGAAGAGTTGGTTGCATTGGCCTTCTTTGATGACGATGTTCTCCCAGCAGTGAAGGACCGCATGTTGGAAGCTATGAACATCGTTATTGGAGAAGAAAAGCATGTCAAACGGGTTACAATCAATCCAGACACACTCCAAGTGAAGAACCTATATGATTTCACGACAAAGAACACAAAGTCATTTTTCAAAAAGCTCAACTTGAATACAGATTTCCTGGCCCTCCCAGTAGAACAGTGGAAAGATGATCCTGGCTTCCAAAATGCAAAAGCCAGTGTACAAGCTTTGTCTGTGATCAATGATCATGCAGAAAGAGGAGTAGCCTTAGTCCAAGATTTCTCAGGCCGCATCACCAAGGACGAACAGCAACTGCAGTATCTACTGCAGGCAGTTGCTGACCACAGGAAATCATTCCCTAATGCCCTCAAGCAGACCTTACTGGGCGACAAAGAGTGAGACTGGTCCTCATGCGACCCCTGCCTTGAGCAGCTAATACCCACTTAGACTAAGTGGGGGGGGGGGGGGGCCAGGCTTGGGGGCTAGGAAATGATGTGTTATGAACATTAAGCATAGGCATAATATTGTTAAATTTCATTTGACTTGAGCAACCTCTAATTATTAAGATATTTAAAAAATATTTTACAGCAATGTTTTTACCCCAAATGGAAACTTTTGCCAGGGTCTGTGACAAAAAAATGGCAAATTTTGTTTTTTGCCCCAAAATAAGGACCGCCCTAATATATATATATATATATATATATATATATATATATATATATATATATTTATATGAGAGTAAATCACTGTAGGTGCGCGCGATCCAGGTATATGCTGATAACCACAAGGAAAAAGAAAACACGAAGGTCGTGTTTTCTTTTTCCTTGTGGTTATCAGCATGTATATATATATATATATATATATATATATATATATATATATATATATATATATATATAAATATATATATATATATAAATATATATATATATATAAATATATATATATTTTTTTTTATATATATCTATATATATATATATATATATATATATATATATATATATGCTGATAACCACCAGGAAAGAAGAAAACACGAAGTTCCCAAGCGCTTTCGTGTAATTCACATCTTCAGGGGTGAGTACAGACTCACCCCTGAAGATGTGAATTACACGAAAGCGCTTGGGAACTTCGTGTTTTCTTCTTTCCTGGTGGTTATCAGCATATACCTAGATCACGCGCACCTACAGTGATTTACTTGCATATATATATATATATATATATATATATATATATATATATATATATATATATATATATATATATATATATATATGCTGATAACCACCAGGAAAGAAGAAAACACGAAGTTCCCAAGCGCTTTCGTGTAATTCACATCTTCAGGGGTGAGTACTCACCCCTGAAGATGTGAATTACACGAAAGCGCTTGGGAACTTCGTGTTTTCTTCTTTCCTGGTGGTTATCAGCACATACCTAGATCACGCGCACCTACAGTGATTTACTTGCATATATATATATATATATATATATATATATATATATATATATATATATATATATATATATATATATATTTATATATATATATATATATATATATATATATATATATTTATATATATATATATATATATATATATATATATATATATATATTTATATATATATATATATATATATATATATATATATATATATATATATATATAAATATATATATATATATATATATATATATATATATATATATATATATAATATATATATATATATATATATATATATATATATATATATATATATATATATATATATATATATATATATATATATATATATATATATATTGTGGTCAATATTTTGGATCAGGCTGGTGATTAGGAGTGGGTAGTTTGCACATTTAGATAGGTAAAGTGAGTTTCTGTATAATCTAATGTAAAATCACTTTACACAGAATCATTTAAGAGTATTATTGCAGTTTCAGCCCCCAACTCTCGGTTTAGAAAGAAATTGTGTTTACCATTAGTTATATCTCGTCAATAGGAACAACGTGTTTTCTAATGCCACTTCCGTTGCAAATGGCTGTTAACTAAGATAGTAAATTCACTTAAGAAATTAACATAAATCTACAGTCATCGCATGTCATTTGTTTGTTTACAACTGACCCACTCGGTCTGAGCATACTCTCACGGCGGGGGTGCTGGTGGTAGAGTGGTACCTCTCTTGCCTTCGCAAGTGAGATGTCACGGGTTCGATTCCCGGGCCGGTGGAAGTTGTTTGGACATACTTCGTAGCCCCCATTAGTCCCTGTTCACCTAGCAGTAAAGTAGGTACCTGGTGTAAATCGAAAGTTGCGAATTCGTATTCAGGGACAAGTTGTTGGAGCTTCCAATAACTTGATGACATAAACCATTGACTCTTCAGGCTTCTATGCACTTGACTCTTCAGGCTTCTACGCCCTTAACTCATGAGACATAAAGGCAAACATGAACTTAGCATACTTCCCTGTTGGGCACTGTAAACGCTTCTGCGCTTCACCTTGCACAAGACTGTAGGGGAGTGCCCAATAAATAATAAAAAAAAATAAAAAAAAAATACTCACGGCCACAAAAAAAAAAAAAACACACAAAATTACTCCAAGATGCTTCAACAACGCTGCTTTCATTGGTACCGGATTACCAAAATATGTTAGTTCCTACAGAAATGAAGGTGAAATTCGAATGAATCACAACAAATGCCAAGGGAGAAAAAATCTTTATGGTCGAACAGTAGTTGGGGCTGAAACTGTAAATTTACCCATTTAAGTAGCTAATGAACTCACAGAAATAACATTTCAATTAATATTTATTGAATCATAAATACTACTTTGTTTTTCATTCATAAATACTACTTAGTTTTTCATTATTCACTAATAATTTAAAAATGGAAAACTATTATATCTTTCACATATTCACTGATATGTATCTCATGACTAAGTACGTAACTGTATTAATTCAGCATTATCTTTGAATTAATCATCTCACAATAGCATCCTAACCTGACTGAAAGTATTATTTTCATACAAACTGTGTCTCACAATACTTTCAATCTATAACTTAATAATTCACTTGTAACAAATATTAGTAATTCTACATCAATTAGTGATCAGTAAATACAAAAATAACTGTTATTTTACCATCTTTTGGGGTTTTTATCACTAATTTACACGAAATTAAAAAAGAACTATGAGAGGAAAATCTACTACTTGCTTTCTCTCCTAGATCTGAGATAATAGTGGCCTCTCTTACCTCACTCACTCACTCACTAGAGCAGTGGTTCTCAACCTTGTTTGCCCCATGCACCCCTTTCACCATATGTCAGAATGTCATTCCCCCCTCCTTTCCAAGATTGTCTGCCTCAAAAAGTGCATTCCAAATAATATGCATATAATACTGAAAATGCTTTATTTTTTCCATATTAGTACATATACATTTACAATTTTACATGGATTATTTTTATAGTGGAGTTTTACAAATTAAATGCCAATTGAAAATGTTGATGGATTTATAAAACATGAATAAAAGTAAAATGGTTTTTTTTATATATATAATGAATTACTTAACAGACCAAACTGAAGCATAATGCAATAAACAAAAAGGAAATTGTAAATTTGAAATTAATTTTATTCAGATGAAGATTACAGTCAATGAGAAACCTGTGATTGTTTTTTCTTCGCCAATTCTGCGATACGCGGAGGAGTGCTTGAAAGGGCGCAACGTAGGTCATTTTCTACCTCTAATCTACTACGTTGCTTCGTTTTAATTTGCAACAGAGTTGAAAAGCCTGACTCACAAAGATATGTCGACACAAGCGGAAGCAATGCACGGATAGCTCTTTCTGCCACTTTTGGGTAGGAATCGCACATCAAGGGCCAAAATTCTGTGATTGATTTCTCATCGAACATATCTCTTGCTCCCGAATCAGTTTCCCCCCCCCCCCCCCCTGGTTGAGAACCCCTGCACTAGAGGCTGGTGTTCGATTCCTGATAACAATTCCAGGTCACTAATAATTATAATTTACACTTTTCTGGTTTACTTAGTTAATATTTTATTACCATTCTTCATATTATATTGTTTTCAACTTATTTTAATGTTTGTAATTCTTAATAAACTCTTCTTAATTACGTTACCATAATAATAACTCAGGCATTCAAATGCCACTATGTAAACAAGTTGGACCTGACTTAACCACGTCCACTTCGTTACAACTCTCCAAAATTTCCACAAAACTTTCCCTCAGTAACTCACAATTTATGAAATAGTCTGAATTATTTATACAGTAGGTAGTCAGTAATATCAAAATGATCGATAACACTGCCCTGCATAGTTTTTGAGGTTTGTGTATTATTAAGCTTTTCTGGGTGTATTTTGCATGCTGATCTCAAAAATGTTATCCATTTTGCTCAATCAGGTCAGAATTTTGTGCTATAGCATTTTCAGGGGAGATTCAGGTAAAATATTGTCATTTTTCGCTCAAAATGGGGTCCTCATATTCGTTCATTAAAAAAATCATCAGAGACATTGGCAAGCCTCACAGAAAAGATTTCGGTCAGCTTTAATGCCCTTACGATGCATTTAAATACACCCACGTGCTCGCCGGCCATTTAAATGTCCGCCGTGACGCAAAGGAAAAGAGTATATGTCCGTGTTTTTTTACATATATTTTTTCACAATTAAATTTGTTTTTCATCTGGTGGTACATGGTATGTACTAGCAACCACCCCTATGTGCCTCTAAAGTCTAGACCCTCAGTCAGTGACTCTCGAGACTTCAAGAAAGTGGGAGTGTGTGCGTCTCTCTCTCTCTCTCTCTCTTACACACACACACACGCATGTTAAGTATCCAGACGTACCCTCAGCCATCAAACCAGTTCCTCATGGACCAGGAATACCAATTCCAACTCCACCAGAAAACTATAGGGACATGATACTCGATGACGATCATGATATCGATGAAGACATAGAAGAGACTGACGCTTCTAGTACATACTTGCCCACAGCTTCTGCAAAAGAGCCCATACCCTTCAGTCAAGCTGAGTTGAATGATTTAACAAGAGACTTGTGCTTGTCTAAGGAGTCAGCTCAACTACTAGGATCACGGCTTTGCGAACACAATGTCTTAGCACCAGGAACAACATTTGCCTGGTACCATAACCGTGACAAGGAATTTCGCAAGTTCTTCAGTTTTGACAAGGAAACTTCATTGGTGTATTGCAACAATATCAGTGGACTCATTGCAGCTATGGGAATATCATACAATATATCAGAGTGGCGGCTCTTCATTGACTCGTCAAAAAGAAGCTTGAAAGCTGTGTTGTTGTTCACTGGAAACCAGGTCGCGTCTGTTCCGGTGGGGCATTCAGTGCAGATGGATGAGAACTACAACAACATGGAGTATCTGTTAACTCCTCTGAAGTATAAAGACCACAATTGGAAGATCTGTGGAGACTTGAAGGTAATTTAATAAACCAAAAACAGTTGCTTTCAAAAATTGATATTTTGTTGACAGTTCTTCTAATAGGTAATTATGTCTGCCGACAATGTCATATTATGAAGTGTTAATATTTTTTAATAATAAAACTATTCAGCTAAACATATTTTTAATCTGTTTTTTTCCACAGGTTGTGTCCATGGTGCTGGGCCTACAAGGTGGTTACACCAAGTTTCCATGTTTCCTCTGTCTGTGGGATAGTCGAGCAGATAAGCAGCACTACATGCAACGTGACTGGCCTGCAAGAAGTGGACTTACTCCAGGTTCTCACAATGTTGTTGCCCATGCTCTGGTGAATCCGCAGAACATTCTTCTTCCGCCACTGCACATCAAGCTCGGTCTGTTCAAAAACTTTGTAAAGGCACTGGACAAAAAAAGCCAGGCTTTCAATTTTCTGAAAGAAAAATTTCCAAAAGTCAGTGAGGCAAAGCTGAATGCAGGAATTTTTGATGGCCCTCAGATCAGAGAGCTTTTGAAAGATCCCAAGTTTGATTGCAGCATGGATGTAAATGAGAAGAAAGCCTGGCATGCCTTTAAGTCTATTGTCTCCAATTTTCTTGGCAACTACAGAAGTCCAGAGTATGAACGAGTTGTTGAGGACCTACTTCTGAGCTACAAAGTTCTTGGTGCACGCATGTCCATCAAGATGCACTTCCTCAGCTCCCACTTGGACTACTTTCCAGAGAACTGTCGTGATGTGAGTGAGGAACAAGGAGAACGCTTCCATCAAGATATCCGTGTAATGGAGAAGCGGTACCAGGGTCGCTGGGATATCAACATGCTCGCCAACTACTGTTGGTGTCTGAAACGGGACTCCCTAGACACCAACCACCAAAGAAATTCTCTGCGACAGCCATTTATGCATGTCTAACTGTAAAGGCATCTATGTAGTTGACATATTTTGGTCCTATGTGTTGTGGTTACATTTCTTATGATATATTTTGCATAAAAATTTTGACATCTGTTACGAGTTGGGGATTTAGAATATAGTTATACGTCTACCCAGATCCCAACAGGTAACAACAAAAAAAAAACAAAGACAATCGGACATAAAAGGGTAGACAAAGGATGAGAGTTTTCGTTGTATATAATAAAGTACCATAAATTCCTTAACAAAATATTCAGCTTATAAACTACCCTTAACCAAACTTAACCTAAACACGAACAGTATATACATAGTAATAAAACATAAAACAATAGTGAAGCAATGTGGAGGGGGAAGAGGCAATACAAGATTACAAATACTTAAGTGAGGAGCTGAGATGGCTGACGAGCAAGGCTGAGTATGGTAGAAGACGGTAAATAGTCACTGTGCCGTAGGTTTCCAGGATAGGTGATCCTGTGGTCGCTTCCCAGAGTGAAGTGTGTCCTCTCCTCGAATTGGAGCTGACAAAGTAGACTGAGGCGGAAGTGACGCAACAACCAGGATATGGAGAAGGGAAACCCGGGAGTGGTAACTAAGACGAGCCATACTCGTGTTTCGTCCCTAGATGGCGTTGCTCGTGGTGCTGGGTAGGTAGATGAAGACAATCGGTGGAGGGGTTCGTAACACACCCCCCCTCCAAAGACCTTCGTAGCGCGGGCGCGAAGGAGGTGATCACCTGGTGCGTCTGGAGAGTAGCTGCTACATTTCCACTGGAGCTCGGGATAAGGAGTCTGCAATCAGGTTTTCCACCCCCTTTATGTGCCGGACTTGTAGATTATAGGGCTGGGTGAGGAGAGCCCAGCGGAGGATTCGCTGGTTGGAGGTCTTGTTGGTTTGGATGAACGTGAGTGGGTTATGGTCGGTGAAGACCAGGGTTGTTTGTGGGCAAGACTGGAGGTAACATTCAAACTTCTTTATTGCCAACACCAGAGCCAGGGCCTCCTTCTCTATGGTCGAGTAGTTGGTCTGATGTTTTTTCAACTTGGCGGAGTAATATGCCACAGGGTGAAGGACATCAGTGGTTGGGTCGGGTTGTAGGAGCACAGCCCCCACTCCGACACCACTAGCGTCGATTTGCAGATGGAAGGGCAAGGTGTAGTCAGGGGGGTGGACTACAGGCTTACAGGCAAGGAAGGCTTTGAGGCGGTGGAAAGACTGGTCGCACTTCTGGTTCCAGATGTAAGGGACCGCAGAACTGGTAAGGTCTGTGAGGGGTCCGGCCACGCTGGAGAAGTTACTGCAGAACCGACGGTAGTAGCCGCACATCCCCAGGAAGCGCATGAGTTCCTTCCTCGTCCTTGGAGTGGGGAAGGACAAGATGGCTTCAACGTTTGCGTCCTTGGGTCTCACCATACCATGCCCAACGATATGTCCCAGGTAAGTCACCGAGGCCCGGCCAAAAGCAGATTTAGCCAGGTTTATGGTGAATCCAGTCTCTTGCAGTCGTGCAAACAGTATCTCCAAACGCACCAGATGTTCGTCCCAGCTGTCCGACACCACCACCAGGTCATCCAGGTAGGCGAACGTCCCACCTAGGTCTTGAATAAGGTAGTTTATGGCCCTCTGGAATGTGGCCGGAGCATTAGAAAAGCCAAACGCCATAACTAAATATTGAAAAAGACCAAATGGAGTTACAAATGCCGAGATTATTTTTGCCCTATCCGTGAGTCCTACTTGATAATATCCTTTCAACAGGTCTATAGTACTGATAAATTGGGCACAGCCTATGCTGTCTATTATATCTTCAATCAAAGGTAAAGGGTAGGAGTCAGAGACAGTGACCTGGTTCACTTTACGATAATCTGTACAGAAACGAAAGGTGCCATCGGGTTTTGGAATGAGAAGGCAAGGTGAAGCCCAGGGGGAGGTACTAGGCTCAGCTAAGTTATGTTTTAACAAAAAATCTACCTCCTTTTTCATAATCGATTTTTTTTGTGGACTTAGACGATATGCTGATTGCCTAATGGGTTGTACATCATCTGAGATTAGTTTAATATCATGTTTAAGTATATTGCAAAACCCTGGGAGGTCTGACGTGACTTTAGGAAATGTTGATAATAACTTAGTGAGATCTTTTGCTTGAGATGGATTCAGAACAGAAAAATACTCATCCAAGTTGTTGAGTATGTGACTGTTAGCAGGGTTCTCTTTAGGTAGAGGGAAGTCTAAATTCTCCAATAGGTCCACGTCATCTGTCTCCGGCTCCGGCCCTGACAAAACCGTATGCAATACAGGTAGGCTTACAGCCTCTGGGATGTCTTCCTCTGACTGCCTGGAATGGTAAAGTTTCATGAGATTAATGTGAACAAGTTGTGAATCTTTTCTGCGATCAGGAGTATGGACTATATAGTTGAGAGGAGATAGTTTATTAGCAACTATATATGGACCAGTAAACTTGCTTTTAAGGGGAGAGCCTGGAATGGGTAGAAAGAGTAACACTGTCACCTGGAGAAAATGATCTTTTAACTAATTTAGGTTGGGACTTCACCATTTTCTCTTGGACTTTTTTTAAGTTTGACTGAGCAATGGTTCGGACTTCAGTTAATTTGTCCCGTAAAGTGTCAATGTATTGCGAAACTGTTGCGGGCTTAATAGATGGAGTGTCAAACCACTGCTCCTTTACTATTTTAAGGGGTCCTCTAATTTGTCTCCCATATAGTAACTCGAACGGCGAGAAACCCAATGACTCCTGGGGACATTCCCTGATGGCAAAGAGTAATAAGTCTATGCTTTCATCCCATTCCTTTTGGTGTTCTATACAGTATTTTTTTAGCATTGATTTGAAAGTTTGATGGAACCGTTCCAAGCAACCTTGGGATTGTGGGTGGTAAGCCGAAGATGTACAATGGTCCACACTGAGGTCTTTCGTCACCTGTTTGAAAAGATTGCTCGTAAAATTGGTGCCCTGATCGGATTGGATCTCTTTAGGAATGCCCACTGAAGTGAAAAGATGCAAAAGATGTTTGATTACGTTTTTTGAAGTGATGCTTTTAAGGGGAAAAGCCTCAGGATAACGTGTACTGGTATCCATAACTGTGAGCAGGAATTGATTTCCCTTCTTAGTCTTTGGTAATGGGCCCACACAATCCACAAATCTTTTCAAATGGGGTAGAAAATACTGGGATGGGCTTAATGGGAGCTGCTGGTATACTTTCATTTGGTTTTCCTACCATTTGACAAATATGACAAGATTTTAGGTATTGTGACACATCCTTCCTAAGTCCAGGCCAGTAATAGTGTTGGAGGAGCTTTTTATATGTTTTCAGGATTCCCAAATGTCCTGAAATACCATCATGGGCAAGGGCAATTAATGCTGGTCTGACTGAAGCTGGAATTACCACTTGATGTATTTCAGACCACGTGTCTAGATGGGCAAGCTCAGGGGGCCTATAGGCCCTCATCAAAACCCCTTCATGATAATAAAAACACGGAAGGGTGTTAAAATCTTTACCCTCAACTGCTGCATGATGAAGTTTATTCAAAGATGGATCAGATTGTTGGGCTTTAACGAGCTCATCCTTACTAATCGTCTTATTGTACAGATCTTCTGTGGGTAGGAAGATATTGGAGGTGGTTTTAGATGAAGAGGGCCCATTCCGCACACTCTGTGACCGGGTGACAGCACAAGATGGGAAAAGATGAGGAATAGTTTCTTTAAGGTCAGTGGTGGAGTTGACAGGTAAGGGAGAGTCGACTGTCTTTATGTTAGGAACCACTAGATCTCCTACCAAGTCATTACCCAATAATAAATGAATGCCGCACACAGGCATTGGGTCTTTCCTAATGGCTATTTGCACTTCCCCAGTAATCAAGGGACATTGGAGGTGCACTTTAGCTAAAGGATAGGAAGAATGGGACGAGAGATCTGAAATTAGAACACTCATTTGTAAATGCGGTAGATATATCAGGAATGACGTTAAACAGGAGGATAGATTGTGCTGCGCCCGTATCACGTAGTATACGAATAGGGAAAGAACGAGACCCTTCTATGATTGAAATTTTTCCCTCATAGGTGAATGAAGAGAAGAGATCCTGATGGGGCCCTGCCACATTGGCATTTGCTATTGGTTTGGATTTGGGATCCAGGAAACTACTTTTAGCAATTCGACACTTTGGGTGTTTACAAGTCTGGATCGTATGGCCTGGGATTTTACAGTAAGAACAAGTAAGCTTGGTTGCATCGGGGGGAGTAGGTGTGGGACCTTTCGACCTACCACTCACGTTCCCAAGGTTATCATCAGAGGAGGACCTAACATGTCGGGAAGTACCACGTTCTCTACTGCCCAGTGACTCCACCAACAAAGCATACGCATCAGCCAGCTCAGCAGCACGCCCTAAATTAACCTCTCCACGCTCCTCCACATGCTTCAAGATGTGAAATGGTATCTTGCTTTTCCACTCCTCCAGGACTACCAAATTTAACAAATCCTGAAATGTGGAGGTCTCTGTAGCCTCTAACCACTTCTTAAAAAACCTAAGCTTTTCTTGAGCAAACTCAACAAATGTGTGTGAAAATGGTTTGGTTAGTTTACGAAACTTCTGCCGGTATCCATCTGGCGTGATAGCATAAGAGGTGAGGATATTCTTTTTTACGTTATCATAGTCATCAGTCTGGTCTAAACAGTTATAACCTCTACGAGCCTTACCATATAATTTAGGAACTAACACTGACACCCACTGGTCCTTTGGCCACTCATTCTTCGCGGCTATTTTCTCAAAAGTCCTAAATGACCCGTCCATATCGGATTCATCAAACCCGGGAACAAGGGAAGAAGCAGTAGCAGGGTTAAAAGCAGCGAGTTTCTCTCTTAATGCCACTTCTTTTGATTTAAACTCCGATGTTAAAGTGACTTCTGTCTCTCTCACCTGTAGTTCTTTCAGTTTAACCGCCTGCACCAACTTGGCCTGTTCCATCCTTTCCTCATGCTCCAACTTGGCCTGTTCCGACCTTCCCTCATGCTCCAACTTGGCCTCCAACTTGGCCTGTTCCAACTTGGCCTGTTCCATCCTTTCTTCATGGTCCAACTTGGCCTGTTCCATCCTTTCTTCAGGGTCCAACTTGGCCTCCTGCTCCAACTTGGCCTGTTCCAACTCGAGTTCTCTCATTTTGATTTGGAACTCGAACCTAGCTCGTTCTAGTTCTAAGGGGTCTATTCGTTGTGTTTCTTCTTGAGGGCTAGCCAGACCTGAGGCAACTTCTGAGTGAGGAGGGGTGGTGGATAGTGGTTGAAGTTTCTTGGACATGGGCGTTAATCTGTCAACAGCGGATTCTTTTAAAACTTCTTGTTGAACCAACACTTCAATCACATGATTTTTTAACATTTCCTTAGTCAGTTGCTGTGAAAATGGGATATTGTAATAGTTGGCTATTTCTTTCCATTCTTTCTTCAGGATATTAACACGTAATTTAGCTACGGAAGGATTTTCAATAAAATCCTGAAGATCAAAACCTGAGGTGGCCATTGTTAAGAAAAATAGGATAAATTAACTAATGGTCAAAAGCTAAGATAAGTGGATAACCCTAGAAAATATCACGGCAGTGGATAACCAGAAAGTCCCGGAAACTAACCAAGTTATACCAAGGGAAATTACACTTATGATTATTGTTCTTCCGAGAAGATCCTTAGATAAGGACAAGAGACTTGAAAGAGGTAGGGCGTATTACGGCATTAATATAAAGATCCGGATTAACAACCCTGATATACTTGAAAGAGGAAGGGCGTATTACGGCATTAATATAAAGATCCGGATTAACAACCCTGATATACTTGAAAGAGGAAGGGCGTATTACGGCATTAATATAAAGATCCGGATTAACAACCCTGATATACTTGAAAGAGGAAGGGCGTATTACGGCATTTATATAAAGATCCGGATTAACAACCCTGAATGAGATAATGAGAAGAACAATAATGGAGGCTTTATAATTATGGGGTCCTGGTAGAGCGGGGCGTCCCAAGATATCACTTCACTCTAAACTAGTAACTATGGAACAGCCTACTCTGGAGTGAGGGTACGGCATTAAACAGATCCGGATTCTTCCCTACACTCGATAAGACTTACCACACGACTGCCACGTGTAATAACAGGTAAGCCTTATGACACTTGGAACCTATTATCCTACGTCTGTCACTCTTACTATACGGTAATACCAATATATGCACACACATATGAAGGAAACTTTAAACCACCGTAAAGCAATTGTAAACAGAAGTGACTGGGAGGGGTAATTAACACTGAGTAACAAGGGAGGAAAGAAGATGGTACTTAAGGTCGTATCCTGTCACGGTCGCCATTTGTTACGAGTTGGGGATTTAGAATATAGTTATACGTCTACCCAGATCCCAACAGGTAACAACAAAAAAAAAAACAAAGACAATCGGACATAAAAGGGTAGACAAAGGATGAGAGTTTTCGTTGTATATAATAAAGTACCATAAATTCCTTAACAAAATATTCAGCTTATAAACTACCCTTAACCAAACTTAACCTAAACACGAACAGTATATACATAGTAATAAAACATAAAACAATAGTGAAGCAATGTGGAGGGGGAAGAGGCAATACAAGATTACAAATACTTAAGTGAGGAGCTGAGATGGCTGACGAGCAAGGCTGAGTATGGTAGAAGACGGTAAATAGTCACTGTGCCGTAGGTTTCCAGGATAGGTGATCCTGTGGTCGCTTCCCAGAGTGAAGTGTGTCCTCTCCTCGAATTGGAGCTGACAAAGTAGACTGAGGCGGAAGTGACGCAACAACCAGGATATGGAGAAGGGATACCCGGGAGTGGTAACTAAGACGAGCCATACTCGTGTTTCGTCCCTAGATGGCGTTGCTCGTGGTGCTGGGTAGGTAGATGAAGACAATCGGTGGAGGGGTTCGTAACACATCATATTTAAGAATTTCGAATTTTTCCTAATTCCCATAGCATAAAAATCTGACCTGATTGGGCAAAATGATTGGCATTTTTGGAATCAGCACGCAAAATACATAAAAAATCAGCTCAGAAACCCCGCACCTCATGATTTTTTATTTCAAATGCAGCCCAGTGTAATGAATAAGCTACACTGCGATTAACATCTAAAAAGTTAGTGTTGTGTATTTACTGTAAAAATTACATATTGTTATGCCGAGGCATAATTTGGTATTCAAATTTTTGTAAACTAGGTGTGTTGATTATTTTATATACCACGCAGCAGGTATTTTGGCAAATTAAGGTGATTTTCTTGTTTATATTGATGTGTTATCTATGTAAGAATTTTCTAGAATGCATTGCATTATATTTTTATGATTTACCTACGTATTGTAAGCCAAGATTATTATAGAATTCTCAGGCGTGTCTCCATAGAACATAAGAACATAAGAAAATAAGGAGTTTGCAATAGGCCGGTTGGCCTGTGCATGGCAGCTCCTGTCGAGAGTTACTACCACTCTCTATCATCCTTGAATCTATCTAGCCTCCTTTTAAAACTCTCCAACGTTCCAGCACTTACTACAAAGTTGTTAAGTATGTTCCACTCGTCCACCACCCTATTTGTGAACCAGTTCCCTCCTTATCTCCCTCCTAAACCTAAACTTATTCAACTTAAATCCGTTGCTACGAGTCTTTTCCTGCTCGGATATTATAAGAACTTTATCTATATCGCCTTTATTGATTCCTTTCACCCACTTAAATACTTCTATCATATCTACCCGCACTCTTCATCGTTCTAGGAAATGCAAGTTTAGCTTCTTTAACCTATCTTGCTATGGAAGGTTTCTAAGTTCCGGAATCATTTTCGTCATTCTTAGCTGTACCGACTCCAGTGAATTGATATCCATTCTATAATAAGGGCACCAGATCTGAACCACATAATCGAGGTGCGGCCTGACTAACGCAAGATATAGTTGCAATAAGACCTCTGCACTCTTATTACTTACACTTCTAGATATAAAACCTAATACTCTGTTTGCCTTATTTGGAACATTAACGCACTGTTTTCTAGGCCGTAGGTCCGGGCTTACAAGTACCCCTAAGTCTCTCTCACAAGTCGACCTTTCTAGGTTGATGTTGTTCAGGCTGTATACGTTGACAGTATTTGTTCTACCAATAATAAGTACGCTGCACTTGCTGGTGTTGAATTTCATTTGCCATTTCTCTGAGCACTCCTGCAGTTTATTTAAATCCTCCTGAAGTGCATTTGCATCCTGCCCTGAATTAATCTGCACCCCTATTTTGGTGTCTTCCGCAAACTTGCTTATGTCACTGCTGATCCCAGTATCTAGATCGTTTATATAGATTATAAACAAGAGTGGGCCCAGTACTGACCCCTGGAGAACCCCACTGGTAACACAGCCCCACTCAGATTTGACACCATCTACACTGACCCTCTGTGTTCTATCGGTGAGCCACGATTTTATCCAGTTTAAAACTTTCCCCTCGATACCATGAGCCTTAATTTTTCTCAGAAGCCTCTGATGTGGTACTCTGTCAAATGCTTTGCTAAAGTTCAAGTAAATAACATCGTAATTATCGTCATTATCTACTACCTCGAAGACTTTCCTAAAAAACGTCAGCAGATTTGTTAGACAAGATTTTCCCCTTGTAAACCCATGTTGAGAGGCGTAGATTAATTTCCTTTTCTCTAAATGCGATCGAATGCTATTTGCTATAATTGATTCAGGAAATTTCCCCACCTCTGACGTCAAACTAATCGGCCGGTAGTTTAACGCTGATGCTCTGTCTCCCTTTTTGAATATGGGTACTACATTTGCCTGTTTCCACAAGTCTGGCACAACTCCGGAGTCTAATGATTTTCTAAATAAATTTACGAGGGGTCCGCTAAGCTGTTCCTTACACTTTTCAAAATTCCATGGAAAATTTCATCCGACCCTGGGGATTTTGTCTTCTTTAATTTATTTATCTTCTTAAGAACATCCTCTTTTCTGATAGTGATATTCTTTAATTTTTGTTCTTCATTTCCCCTAAATATCAGTTCCACCTCTGGAATTTCCTCTTGAATTTCTTCTGTGAAAACTGATAAAAAGTAGCTGTTCAATGCTTTGCTTGTTTCCTCACTGTCATCGATCACTTCCCCTCTCCCTGACTTTAAAGGCCCAACTTTGTCCTTGACCTTTGTCCTATATACCTGGAAAAATCCCTTGGGATTCCCCTTGGATTCTCTCGCCATTCTGATTTCGTAGTCTCTTTGCTTTCCTTACATTTTTCTTAACATTCCTAGATAGTTCATTATACCTATTTCTGAGTTGCTCCTCCCCTCCCTTTAATTTCTTATAAATTCCTTTCTTTATTCTTATGTCATGTTTAAGCTTTCTGGTCATCCACCTTGGTTCATTCTTATTTGACCTAATTTTTCTGTATGGTATATTTTGTTCTTGTACTTTACGTGGTATACGAGTAAATATATTATAGTCATGATCAATTGTTGTGTCATCTGTGACCTCACCCCTTCCTACTGGGGACTGACCTGGCTGGTCCCAGGTGACCTCACCTTCTTAACCCCTGATAATCCACCAATTGAAAGCTTGGGACACTGACCATATTGTAATTGTTTTTCGTTTCCCAATTTAGGGTGAACCTGATTTCTCTGTGATCACTGTTCCCTAGTTCTTCCCCTACTGTGATATCTCTGGTAATATTTTCTTTATTTGTTAATACTAGGTCTAATATATTGTTACCTCTAGTAGGTTCTGTAATTAGTTGTTTCAAAAAATTGTTCTGCACTGCATCTAGGAAATCTCCAGATTCACAGTCACCTACAATGTTGTCCTAGTCAATATTTCTGATGTTGAAACCCCCCATAATGCACAGGTTGTTGTATCTTGATGCCCTACTCATTCCTTGTCATATGGGCTGAGCTGCTTCTTACCCAAGACTTGGGGACTGTATATCACTCCCATAATTAATTTTTCTCTTCCTTCCGCAATTTCTACCCATACAGACTCGGTTCCTATTCACCCTTTATTGAATTATTAATACAATATTTTAATGTATCCCTGACGAAGAGTGCGACCCTTGTCCTTGTGAAAAAGGTTGTACCCATCTATGTGGTAAACTGATAAAAAGTTCTTGCTCGCCAGGTTCATCCAAGTTTCGGTAATTGCTATGACGTCTACATTCTCGGTACATACAATCGCTCTCAGCAAGTCTATTTTATTTCTAACGCTCCTACCGTTTGTATAGTATTCATTTAAAGCTACCCTTCCCTGTTCCTGTTTTTCCCCTTGTCCTGAGTAACCACTTTTACTCCCCAGGACCTGCTTGTTTTTTGACTCCCACTTACCCCGACCTCTCTCTACTGGCGAAACCCTCCCCTTTGGAGTGACAATTTCACGCTCCAGGGATGCAGACAACGTCTTTACCTCCGCGCGAGACAATTGTACTTCGTCACGACTGTACAGGTAGTCGTTGCCATAGAATGGTTGCCAGTTATCTATGAATGCCCAACCATTGCTTGCACAATGTTTTTCCAATCGGCAATTTATAGCAATTGCCCTGGATAGCCATTCACGACCAACTCCCCTTCTAGGCAAGGCACCACATACTATCGGAATACCTCCCCTGTCTCCAACCTTCCCCAGCGCCTCCCTATACCTCTTGAAAAGTTCCTCACTCCTAACTTTTCCTATGTCGTTACCTCCGACACAAGATACACGACTGGATTGGTACCCTCCCCTGACAAAACCCTAACTATTCTCTGAGCTACATGTCCTATCCCAGCCCCAGGGAAACACACCCTAGTCCTACGTTTCCTATCTCTTGCACAAAAAGTCCTATCTAAGAACCTCACCTGGCTATCCCCAACTACCACGACCTTACCACTTTGCAGGGTCTGAACAATTGCCCTTTTCTCTCCTGGCACCACATCGTCCTGCCTCTTCTGTTCCTCGTTCTGCCTCCTCTCCTCCTCGCCAGCTTCCTCCAACACTTGGTAGGGGTTACTGTACTCCACAGTCTGGTCAACTTTCCTGAGTCTGATCTTAGTCCCCTTGGAAGGAACCACTCTCCATGCCTGTTCCTCCTTCGCAGTTGTCCTGCTAGGCAGGACACCTACCTGAAGGAGTTCAGTTCCGATGGCTTCGTTCTCCCCCTTTAACACGTCCATCTCTCTCCTCAACTGCTCCAGCTGACTTCACAAAGTAGCCAGGTTCCTCACACTCCGTCCCTCTTCCCCCACAACACAACGATCCACGGCGGCCATTTCCTCTGGTCACTGAAACATCGCTGTGGACATCTGGACATTGCTAGAATACTCTATTATGAAACAACATCTACCCTCTCCGACGAAGATTCTTTTCGAAGGGATTGTTCTTTCAAGCGCCATTTTCAAATGCTCGAACCTCTTCCACTTTGTGTGGGATGGTTTTTTTTAGGTCTGGTAATACTGTCCTCTTTGCTGATGCATTATGGTCGTCTTTCGTTTATGCATTATAGGTCCTGTGTGTGTTTGTTTACCTTCGTATACCTGCTCTCGTCATGGACATTTTTTCCTCCAAAGAATCTAGGGCAAGTCCCATATCACAGAGAGAACGGGATTTATTAGTATATTTGATTGGAGAGGAGAAAATATTACAAAACAAAAGTATGTAGGCGAAGCTTGTTTCGTTAAAGAAGCAAGTTTGGTCATTGGTATTGAAATGGATATGGACCCGTCAATCAATTTAATTGATGAGGACCACAGTTACTATGCTCAAACATGCCTTCCACAAATCTTGTGCAAGAGATTAGCTTCACAAATCCTGTACCAGAGCAAGCCTGCAGCAGATGCCATGACACACCATTGCAAGATAAAAATTTGCAACATAGCCCCTCAACCTCCTCTCAGAAAAAGTAAAATAGAACGTCATTATTTGATGATAACTAGTATGACCGACCCACCCAACAGGAATAATAGAACCAATGAAGAGGAAGAAAATAATAAAATATTTTGGAGAACACGGCAGCAGTTGGTAGAAGAAACAATGACCAACATTCAACTTGCAAATAATCAGAAGTTGCATTCAGATTTTGAGATTCAGCTTGTAAAAATACAGATTCTGTACAGTACAGTACAGTATAGTTTTAAAGGACTTTTGTATTGGGTGTTCTCTCACCCTTGTCGCTGTTTAAGGGTTAATAGTGCAATCAGTTCACAAACAACAAAACCGGTGTAATTCACTACATAAGTATTGTGATTTTCTACCTTCTTATACATTATTTTAATTTATATATATAAAAAAATATACTAAATTAGTTACTACCTAACTTTAATTTATTTTACATAATATATTTTATTTAGTTCCTAATTATAATTTATTTTAATTTATTTTAGTACTTAAAATTATGTATTTACTACCTAACTGTAATGAAATTAAGTATTTAATACCTAACTATAATTTAATTTAGTACTTAAAATTATTTTGCACCTAACTATAATTAATTTACATTAAATTATATCTTTAATAACCAACTAAACTGTAATGGCCCGTGTTTCATAAACAGAAGTATTATATAAATGGGTTAATTACATTTAATTTATATACTGATTCATCCCCTGTAACTTTCCACTGGCTATGAGGTGACATGTTCAATGCACGTGATAAGGTGTGCCCACGGGAAGCTGCGTCATACTATGCTGAGTAAAGGCATAAAGTAGCCGGCTCCTGGCCACCTAAAGAGGGCAGTAGTTTGATATCCTTGACTAGAGGAAGACGTTATTTGAGAGCCGCAGTGGATGGCTCCATCTTCCGTTCTCCCTCGATGGGTCACTACTCAGAGTCTCACTCCCAAACTTACATCGAACGGACGTTGATTCACGTCTATTTACATAGACACTCATAAATAGTGGAACTTACGGTTGATCTACACTCAGGAATTATACAAATAATACTTTTTAATAAAAGAAGAAACTTCAATTGGGTTTCGTTACTAAAGCCCAATATAATATATGTGTACCAACCTGGTTTTAACATTGGAATTAAGCAGCCGGTTCAAAACTTTGCATACATAATACAGAACTTCTGGGATTTACTACCTAACTACTGTACCATTATTTATCAAAGCAGGAAAATGTAATAGTTGAGTATTGATCAAAGCCCGCTCACACCAAGGAACTTGTGGTGGAAGTAGCCTTAATAAACGTTGCTCTGATTTCATAAACATTGCGGAGGATATTAAGTCGAATTTCATGTTAGTCTTGGTAACAACAAATTCATTGGCATTGTATAATTTGAAACTTAATTTAGCATCCTATGACACACCCTACTGGGTTAGTCACATGGGGTTTGCTTCTGTTATCATTAATGATATGAGTGATTTTCGTGATATGATATTTATAACTACGGAGTATTTTGAAAGATATATTCTGGTCACAACTGATATTAAATTTATGTAAATTTAGAGGTAACAATAAATTATATCGACAGCCTACCCTCCCCTTCCCTCCTCTCCAGACACAGGAAACTGGCTCATAGTTTCACCCAGCCCGGAAATCGAACCCTGGTCCACTCCCTTGCAAGGCGAGCATACTGACCACACACACACACACACACCCACGCACACATACACACACTCTCTCACACACACACACATACACACTTTTCTCTTGACAACACCAACACTCTAATATTATAATGCAAAGGTAAACATTTGACATATTATTGAATGTATAATGATTTTCCATTACAGTTCATTACCGATGAATTGAGACTTTATAAGCTCCACTTAGACCTCTAGTAATTAAGAAGAATATAATAGACTATCAACCAATAGTGATTACCTAGCAAATAATCTTCCACTTTATAAAGATGAAGGATTTGTTTGATCAAAGACATTACTACAATTATCCTTTCCAATTTTATATTCCAACTAAACACTGATGTACAGCAACAACTATCAGCGAACTCACCCTTTATGGTAGACTATAACCCCTGTAACCAACGATTAGCTTTGTATCAACATTCGCTGAGTATCTATTCATATTTTCAAAAATGTAAAGGACACAAATCGGCAGATATAAAATGTTATATCTACCGGTTTGTGTCCTTTGAGTAAGCCATAGTTATGTGTTTTCTGCAATAATTTATATCCATTCCCATCATAAATGTTGTTGTTGTTTTTTTGGTTTATTTTACCATGTTAAACATAACTTATTACCTTTCATGCATGTAAACTAAAAAGATTCCTTGATACATTATTTCAATCACATTTTTCCAACAATATATTAGTTGCACTGTGCCTGATATTCATATATTGCTTCATAATGAGCAGAGTTCAGTATAGCAATAAATATATCAATCGTTTCAGTGCATATACAGAATATAAGCATCATGATAAATGCAATTTCAATCCATATGACTTTTGTCGCTAAAAAGTAATGTAATCTAATGATTTGTTGTTCGTAGTCAATATATCCCACTCAGGCTACAAGCAGAATGTAAGCACATAAGTTTAAATATATTGCCTTTATTAGCAAAGGTCATTCAGTAGCGTTTTAGCCGACATAAAGCTAAGGGTCACTTCATGGTAACGATGGTAGTTTTGGCTGTAGAAACAAAATTGAGTTTCAATATCTCATTCAAATCTAAATCAATATTTTGTTTATAATTCTCTTCCGTCAAATTGAAAACCAGTCTTTGATAAGTGTCATAAAGCGAAGGAATAAGCTTTATGATGTGCCACCGCGTGTGCTATTCTTATTTTTCATAATTGTTGATGGAGATGTAAACCTTTACCACAGACATCCATCTTGAAAGAAGTATTTATCATTAATGAAATGTCTGTAAAAAGCGAACTGCTTTAATAGGGCTCCCACCGGCTTTTATTTTTATCAATGAAGTGGCTTTACCACCAGAAAGCTTTTTTTTAGCTGAGGGGTTCTTTATATAACAGTCTGGTATATTCACAACTTTCACCATCATGAGTAAACTGGGGATCTTTTTTGGATCAAAAGTAGTGTTTCTAGTGAGACAGTAGCGAATTACGTCGAAGATGTTTAAATCGCGTATAGGTGACATCATATTCTCGTCATCATACCATTGTATTAAATGATGTCTTTTTGTAAATATGATAGGACAGTTACAGTACTGTTAGTCTGAGGGTTTAAAGAGTATTTTGATTGTACCTGCAAGAGAATTCGGGGATTCGGAGGTTTAACCAACACTTTTTCTGGTAGAGAGTTGGTAATTTCACTCACTGGTTGGGGGGGAGATTTAAAATAAAATGTTTCTGCTTGCGGTCTGGGTACCAGGAAGAATTCTTGAACAGGAATTATTTAAAAAGACCACCTAATATTGTTGTCCAATGTTAGAGCCAAGAATGGGTCTTTTTTCTTTTTAAACGTGTTTTTCTTTTCAGAACTATTTCTCTAATTAGATCAGTTCATCTATGGGCACCGTAGGGGGAGATCACACCCGCTCGTCGTCCTCTGACCTGACTGGGCTTCAGCGCTGTGTGAAGCTTGGTACAGGTGTGAGAAGTTACCTTGTGTGCCTCAGTTATCTCGGAACATCGGCCCTATAAACCTGGACTGTATAATTATGTATCAAAACCAAAGTGTATAGAGGAAAATACAGTGTGACAGATTTTTTTTTACAGATTGCCCCAGAGGGGGCTAGTTTATTGGGCACCCCCTTACATCCTGTGCAAGGTGAAGCGCAGAAGCGTTTACAGTGCCCAACTGGGAAGCATGCGGAGTTCATGCTTGCCTTTATGACTCATGCATTAAGGGCGTAAAAGGCCTGAAGGGTCATGGGTTTTGTCAGCAAGTTACATAAAGTGACTATGATGAGTGTGTGTGGGGGGGAAATTCCCGGTACAATTTATCTGTTTATGGCAAAGTGTGGCAGGTCCCTAATAATGTCAAGTGCCAGGCCTGTCACTAGGAGGAGGGATATCTGGTCAGGGAGGGAAGAGGTGCCATCCCTGTAGGGGGAGGTCATAGGGCAAATGAGGATGAGGTGAAAGAGGGTGTGAGAGTCTGTTGGCCACAAAGTTTACAAACAGTGCGGCCAGGCTCAGGGTTGCCAATGTACTAGGCGTGGCGAAGTACAGTGGGGGTGGAGGTGATATGGTGTGGTGGGATAGGTATAGTAGAGGTGGAGGGAGGCACATAGGCATTGACAACATTGAGGGACACACCTTTTAGTGTTATTGTGCTGGTGTGTTCGTCGACATGTCGGTGGGGTACAGGTAGCCGGGGGTGGTGTCCTCAGGTCCAGGTAGCCTTGGTGGAGACAGCTCAGACCCAGGAACGGGCGAGGCTTTTGGTGGGTGGTGGACAGGTTGAGGCACCAAGTGTTGTGAGGACGAGGCAGGACTTCGTTCGGGGGCAGCAGGACACACCAGGGCAGGCCCGGTAGGCGCTACACCAGTAGTGAAGGCCGCCGGCGGTGGAGTAGGCCGTGAGCAGGGGGGGCTCACAGGGGGACCAACAGCTTGTGTCAAACCAGCAGAGAGGAGTGACTGGGTGGCAACAGAGGGCAGGAGTAGGTGGGAGATGGTGGTACAGAGTGTAGCGAAGAGTTGTTCAATACGGTTGGTAAATTCTTGGAAGAGGGATATGATCTGTGTCATGTCACTGGCGGGGGGTTGTGGGGGGCACCGGTGGGAGCACAAGGCCTGACAGCCTCAGAGTAGAGACGGGGAGGAGGCCCAGTAGTAGTTGAGTTAGGAGACGGCCGGGACTGCTGTGTTGTAGCCAGTTGAGGCCAGGCAGAGGCAGGTGTTGTTGAAGAAGGCGTTGCTGGAGACACAGGGTACACAGGGGGGTGTGGCCCGGAAGACTGGGAGGGGGGGGCGTTGTGGTAGACTTGGCCTTCGGGGAGGCTTTTCCCCTGGGACAGACTTTCTCAAGAGTGAATTTCATCCATCCAATGCTTTAGGAATTTACAGGTACGTACAGTATAATAAAAATTTTAATTTTGTAAAACTTTTTTAATGTCCTGTTCTGTTGTTTTTTTTATTTGATTCTGTTATAAGAACATAAGAACAAAAGAAAGTGGGATACTGCAGGAGGCCGACTGGCCCATACAGGGCAGATGCCTTTCACACCCATCCCAGCACTTCCATGTGCCTATCCAACTTCGTCTTGAAGCTCCCTAGCGTCCCCGATCCTACTATAGCACTCGGTAGCCTATTCCACATATCCACAACTCTATTACCAAACCAGTGCTTGTCTATATCCTTTCTGAATCGGAATTTATCTAATTTAAAACCATTTTTTCTAGTTATTTCGTTATTACTGAGCTTCAGAACATCTTCCATTTTACCCTTGTTAATCCCACTCACCCACTTGTACACCTCTATCATATCTCCCCTAACTCTACGCCTCTCTAATGAATGCAAGCCTAAGCTTTTCAGTCTTTCTTCATATGTAAGGTTTCTAATATTATGGATCATTTTTGTCATTCTTCTTTGTACTCTCTCCAAAGAATCTATGTCCATTCTATAATAAGGACACCAGAACTGAACCGCATAATCCATGTGTGGCCTCACTAATGCTAGGTAAAGTTTCAAGATAACGTCAGCAGTTCTGTTACTCACAGACCTAGATATGAACCCTAGAATCCTGTTTGCCTTGTTGCGAACGCTGATACATTGTTTTCTAGGTTTCAAGTCGTTGCTAACAAATACACCTAGATCTTTTTCACAAACTGAGTTTTCTATTTCCGTGTTACCTAGTTTATACTTAACGTTTGTATTCGTCTTCCCTATCTGTAGTACCTTGCATTTATCAGTATTAAAATTCATTTGCCAGTCTACTGACCACTCATGTAAGGTATCTAGATCTCTTTGAAGGTGTTCAAAGTCACTGTCTGAATTTATCACTCTCCCCATTTTGGTATCATCTGCAAATTTACTAATCCTACTAGTTATGTCTAAATCAAGATCATTAATGAATATAACAAACAGCAGAGGGCCCAATACAGATCCCTGGGGAACTCCGCTTTTGACCGCACCCCAGTCTGACTTTAATCCATTTATGCTGACTCTTTGTTTCCTACCAGTTAACCATGACCTAATCCATTTTAATAATGATCCACCTATTCCATGTGCTTCTACCTTCCTTATCAATCTCTCATGAGGGACTCTATCGAATGCTTTACTGAAATCTAAATAAATTATATCATATGACTTATCATTATCTACCGCTTCATATACTTCTGAGAAAAAGCTAAGCAAATTTGTGAGACAAGAACGTCCCTGGGTGAACCCGTGCTGAGAAGAATGAATTAAGTTGAATGTTTCAAGGTGGCTTCTGATTTTTGTAGCAATAATTGACTCTAGCAACTTGCCTATGATTGACGTGAGACTAATGGGACGGTAATTTGATGCAATTGATTTATCACCCTTTTTGAAAATCGGAACTACATTTGCAAGTTTCCAAGCTTCTGGCACTAGGCCCGATTCTAATGACTTATTAAATAAAACTGCTAATGGATTACTCAACTCATCTCTACATTCTTTTAATATTCTAGCATATACCTCGTCTGGACCAGGCGATTTATGAGGCTTCAGTTTGTTAATTACTTTAAGCACATCGTTACTAGTAATATTGATATTCATCAACATATTTTCTATACTGTCGTTATATACCTTATGAACTTCTGGAAACTGTGCTAGGTTTTCATTTGTGAATACGGAGCGAAAATGACTGTTTAACGTACTGCACATATCTAACTCATCATCAGTCATTTCTCCTGTCGTAGTTTTAAGGGGACCTATTGTATCTCTACCCTTTGATTTATACAGTTGATAAAAAGCTTTGGGGTTATTTTTCGATTCGTTTGCTATCTTGATTTCATAATTTCTCTTTGCTTTCCTAATTTCTGTTTTTACCTGTCTTGTTAGGTTCTGATAGTAACCAAGTAAGTGATTTTCGCCTTTCTTAACTTTTCTATATACTCCTTTCTTTTTCCCTAGAAGATCTAAGAGTCTATTATTCATCCATTTTGGTTGGTTCCGTATCGATCTGAATTTTCTTTTAGGGATGTGTTTATTTTGAGCATTATTGATTGTCGCAATAAATTGTTCATAAGTAGCTGCTAAATTAAATTCTGGGTTATCCCGTCCTAAGTTGGCAGTTTCCGGAGGTGTGGGGGGGATTAATCTTTTGACCATAGGGTCATCCCTTAGGTCTCTCCTTAAGCTACCGTAATTAGCCTTCCTAAAATCCGGGATCAAGGCCGAATTTTCCTTCTTCCTGCCATCCCATATTATGTTAAAATATATGGCTTTATGATCACTGTTTCCTAGTTCGTCTCCAATCCCAACATCTTTTACTAGATTTTCATTATTACTGAGAACTAAATCGAGGATATTATTTCCTCTAGTGGGCGAGTTTATGAATTGATATAAAAAACTATCTTGTACTGCTTCTAGAAAATCTTCAGATTCATTATCGCTAAGTTGATTTTTCCAATCTATGCCTGAAAAGTTGAAATCGCCTAGAATACATACATTGTTTCTATCAGATGCCTTCTTTATTTCCTCCCATAGCAATTTACCATCGTTCCTACTCAAATTAGGTGGTCTATATATAACACCAATGACTACGGATTCACTGCCCTCACCAATCTCTACCCAAATACTTTCATTGTCGCTATTTGTTTTAATGTTTGATTTATTGCAGCTTTTTAATGACACCCTGATATACACTGCTACACCGCCACCTCTCCTTCCTACTCTGTCAAATTTAAATAGGTTATATCCTGGAATATGAAATTCTGCTAAAAAATGTTTGCTGTTTGAATTTATCCATGTTTCCGTTATTGCAATTATATCTATGTTCTCTTTACTAACAATGGCCCTGAGCTGGTCCATTTTGTTACACAGGCTTCTACTATTAGTATAATAAACACTCAATATATTTCTTCCGTTTCTATCTGTTTTACATTTATTACTTTGATGTTTGTTATTATGACTAACTATATTTTCGGCATTATCTACTTCTGTTTCACTACTTCCCAGGACCTGCTTGTTTTTTGACTCCCATTTTCCCCGACCCCTCTCTACTGGCGAAACCCCCCCTTCGGAGTGACAATTTCACGCTCCAGGGATGCAGACAACGTCTTTACCCCTTCACGAGACAAGTGTACTCCGTCGCGACAGTACAGGTAGTCGTTGCCATAAAATCGTTGCCAGTCATCAATGAATGCCCAACCATTGTTTGCACAATGTTTTTCCAGTCGGTAATTAATAGCAATTGCCCTGGACAGCCATTCACGACCAACCCCTCTTCTAGGCAAGACACCACATACTATCGGGATCCCTCCCCTATCTCTAATCTTCCCCAGCGCCTCCCTATACCTCTTGAAAAGTTCCTCACTCCTAACCTTACCTATGTCGTTTCCTCCCACACTAAGACACACTACTGGATTGGTACCCTCCCCTGACAAAACTCTGTCTAACCTCTCGGCTACATGCCCTATCCCAGCCCCAGGAAAACATACCCAAGTCCTACGTTTCCTATCTCTCGCACAAAAAGCCCTATCCATAAACCTCACCTGGCTGTCACCAACTACCACGACCTTACCTGTGGGCAGGGTTTGTACAACTGCCCTTTCCTCTCCTTGATCCATACCGTCCTGCCTCTTCTCTCCCTCTCCAGCTTCCTGCAGCACCTGGTAAGGGTTACTGCACTCCACACCCTGGTCAGCTTTCCTAAGCCTGACCCTAGTCCCCTTGGAGACAACCACTCTCCACGCCTGCTCCTCCTTCGCAGGTGTCCTGCTAGGCAGGACACCTACCTGAAGGAGTTCCGTCCTGAGGGCTTCATTTTCCCACTTTAGAGTGTCAACCTCACTCCTCAACTGCCCCAGCTGCCTTAACAGCATGGCAAGGAGGTCGTCCTTCCCAACACTCCCCTCCTCTTCCCCCACGGCACAACGATCCAAAGCGGCCATTTTCCTTGGTCTCTAGCGGGAGCACAACGTACAGTAAATCCATTAGGAATAAATTCCATATTTTTTTTATTTTTTTTTTTGTAAAATAGGTTTGCTGGGGCACATTATTTAGTAAGCCTGCTGCATGCTTCGCTGAACTTCATCTTTTCCAATTTCGTAGAAGTGACAATGGAGCAAGAGTTTCTTGAAATTCCTAAAGAAATTCTACTGTATCTTTTTGAGTCAGAGTATCTTCATATTGACTCTGAGTTTCAGGTAAATATTTAAATAAAAAACATTTTTTATTTAAAAGTACAGTACGACTAACTTAATAATAAAAAAAAATAACCCAAAAACCTTTATTATATTGCAGGTATTCTCTGCTGCCATCAGATGGATTACACAAGATGTAACTAATAGACAGTGTTGGATTTTTGACATTTTGAAACGAGTGAGATTGTCTATAATTCCAAGTAAACTACTAGAAAAATCAATTAATGAGTGCTCTGGCTCTGATATCAAACTGAAGGTTATCCTTAAAAACATACAGCAGCAGAAGCAGCAGCAGCAGCAGCAGCGGACAAACTTTTGGGACAAAAGGGAAGCCTTGTATGTCCAGCCAAGAATTTGTTCTCGAAAGAAAATTTATGTCATAGGTGGATCAAAGAAAGAACACATTAGATTATGGAATAGATCAGAGGAATATATATTTAAAAGTGTCGAATGTTTTGATACCTTTAGGCAGAAATGGCAGAAAGTTTGCCCCATGAAAATTGGGAGAAGTTCGCCAGGAATAGCAGTCTTAAATAGGAAAATTTTCGTTGTTGGAGGGGTTGGAGGGGAGAGACACACTCAGCTTTTGGTAGATGGTGAAGTTTATGATCCACAGGAAGATTATTGAACTATGATAACTTCTATGGTGACCCCACGGTGTGAATTTGGATTATGCCCTCATGGAGGTTATCTCTATGCCTTCGGTGGTTGGACGGGATCGGTCATGGAAAAAAATATTGAAAGATATGACCCTATTGCAGATGAGTGTAGATTATTTGAGTCAAATATGCCAGAAGCTAGATCCAAGTAAGTACAATTGTAATGTTAAAAATCAACCATTTTCAAAATCAATTTACTGACTGATAGTGTGAACTACTGATAATGAAAAAATGTAGCAGTGGCCTGTACTGTTTTTGTTTTCTTTTTCTCCTTCTTTTCTTTTTCTTTTACAGCATGGGTATAGTAGAACATCAAGGTCTTATTTACATTGTTGGTGGATATACGTACACTTACAACCCCTTGCATGATCTTCTCTCATACAATCCTGTGACTGGGGAGTGGAAGAATCTAGCACCAATGCTAGGTCCACCACGTAAGACGATAGGTGTTGCAGTTTTGGATAACTTTCTGTACGTTTTAGGTTGTATTCAGGGCAATTTTGAGGAAAAATCAATGGAAAGATATTCTTTTGAACAGGTAAGATTATTTACAGTGCAGTGCTTATGACTTATTATTATATAACAAGGTTTATTGTAGCCAGGATGTGAAGAATTTTTGTAATACTGTTGGGAGTAAAAAATTGTATAACCTCCCTCCCTTTCTTTTACCTACCTTTTTTTCTTTTACTTTCCCACAGAACAAATGGTTTAAGTGTTCATCAATGTATTTCGGTCGAAATAGCCCAGCAGTTGTTGCTACAAATTCTCTGTTATATGTCATAGGCGGTGACTGTAAAAGTGTTGTTGATGGAATGGTAAGGAAAGAACGATTAATGAAAACTGATAATATTTATTACTATTCCTACATATCTTTATAATCCAAAGTTTTAACCTCAAACTATTTTTTTTTTTTTTTTAGATATCTGTCGCTAATGTGGAGTATTTCGACTCTAAGAATAACAGGTGGATAAACTGTACATCACTCCCTGAGGGTCGTTCTGATGCTAGAGCAGTTTCAATTTGACTCACTCGAAACCTTCTCAAGGTGTGACACATTACCTACCCCACATAACCTATTATACTGCTGTCCTCCTCCTCCTCCTCCTCCTTCATCCTCACTCTCTTTTTAGTAAGTACTCATTTAAAATAAAAGAGCTTTCTTAAATCAATATATAGTTTTTACTACCCTATCCCACATGAACTTGATATAAAAATGATCATAGATAAATAGAAAGAAAAATCTTGGTGAATAACAATAACTTACTTTTATAGAGCAGCGAGCTTGGGTGTAAACTCCACCCCATGGGGATTTCCTTACTAAATAAAAATTATAACCTCCCTGTCTTCAAGAGGTAGTAACTGATTCTGATTGGGTATAAAAAATTATAACTCCTCCCTCTTTCAGTTAAAAATTACCAGACAACTCAACTCTGGATGGATATATTACATTAGTTATTTTAGTTATATATGAGGATGGCGGCGGCATGTGTGGAGCTCTCTGATCATGGAGAGGGGGAGTGTAAATCTTATCCGAACGACCTGCTAAAGAACTTACATTCATTCTGGCAGTCACAAAAGTTCTGTGATGTAGAAATATCAGCTGGTGGATCAGTTATGAAGGTGAGAAAACATTATTTTACTTTAATCCAATGAACGCAAGTAATACCATTTTGATTAAAGTGTGTGTGTGTGCAGGCAGTATATAAGTATTTATTGTCTGATATTGTCTGAAATAACTGTAACACTGTCTTGTTGTCTGTCTGTGTATGCATACAACCAACCAACATTTTTATTCCAGGCTCACCGTGTAATACTCTCGGCAGGAAGTAATTATTTTAAGGCCATGTTTACGGGTGGATTAACTGAGGAAACAACACAGTCTTCAATAGAAATGAAGTTCATGAAACCCAATATATTAAATCAGATCATCGGATTCATATATACTGGTAAGGGTAACATTTTAAGTTTTCTTATTGCTATATGAAAAAACGGTATTTTCATTTTGTTATTATTGTTAATAATGGATGATTTTATTTTTTTTAAATCTTTAGTCTTTAGGAAACATCGAGGTAACAGCGGAAAACGTTCAAGAGTTAATAGTTGTTGCAAACATGCTGGTAGTTCACCATGTTGTATGTGTTTGCACAGACTTTCTCAAGAGTGAACTTCATCCATCCAATGCTTTAGGAATTTACAGGTAACGAATTTTAATTTTGTAAAAAATTTTAATGCTTGTTTTGATTTGATTCTGATTCTGGAGACAGGGTGTGCTTTAGGAATAAATTCATATTTTCTTTTTTGTAAAACAGGTTTGCTGAGGCCCACTATTTAGTAAGCCTGCTGCATGCTTCGCGGGACTTCATCTTCTCCAATATCGTAGAAGTGACAATGGAGCAAGAGTTTCTTGAGATTCCTAAAGAAATTCTACTGTATCTTTTTGAGTCAGAGTATCTTCATATTGACTCTGAGTTCCAGGTAAATATTTAATATTTTTTGTTTTTATCTAATATTGCTTGAAAGTTTACCGGACGACTTATTTTTATTTATCAAATTCAAAATATACTACTCCCCCCCCCCCCCCCCCCCCCAAAAAAAAAACACACCATTTATCTTTCTTTTTCTTTTTATTGTATTGCAGGTATTCTCTACTGCCATCAGATGGATTACACAAGATATAACTAATAGACTTTGTTGGATTTTTGACATTTTAAAACGAGTGAAATTGTCTTTAATTTCAAGTAAATTAATAGAAAAATCAATTAATGAGTGCTCTGATATCAATCTGAAGGTTATCCTTAAACAGCAGGAGACAAACTTGGACAAAAGGGAAACCTTGTACGTCCAGCCAAGAATTTGTACTCGAAAGAAAATTTATGTCATAGGTGGATCAAAGAAAGAATTCAATATAATATGGAATAGATCAGAGGAATATATATTAAAGAGTGTCGAATGTTTTGATACCTTTAGGCAGAAATGGCAAAAAGTTTACCCCATGAAAATTGGGAGAATTTCGCCAGGAATAGCAGCCTTACATGGGAAAATTTTCGTTGTTGGAGGGGTTGGAGAGGAGATAGACGCTCAGATTTTGGCAGATGGTGAAGTTTACGATCCACAGGAAGATTATTGGACTGGAATATCTTCTATGGTGACCCCACGGTGTAATTTTGGATTATGCGCTCATGGAGGTTATCTCTATGCCTTCGGTGGTTGGACGGGACCAATGGAAATAGGAAAAAATATTGAAAGATATGACCCTATTGCAGATGAGTGGAGATTAGTAGAGTCAAATATGCCAGAAGCTAGATCCAAGTAAGTACAATAACCATTTTCAAATTGGATTTACTGACTGATAGTGTGAACTACTGATGATAATGAGAAAATGTAGCAGTGGCCTGTACTGCTTTTTTCTTCCTTTTTTTCTTTTACAGCATGGGTATAGTAGAACATCAAGGTCTTAGTTACATTGTTGGTGGATATACGGACACTTACAACCCCCTGCATGATCTTCTCTCATACAATCCTGTGACTGGGGAGTGGAAGAATCTAACACCAATGCTAGGTCCACCACGTAAGACGATAGGTGTTGCAGTTTTGGATGACTTTTTGTACGTAGTAGGTGATGGTATTCGGGAGGAAAAATCAATGAAAAGATATTCTTTTGAACAGGTAAGATTATTTACCAGTGCAGTGTTATGAATTCTCTAATTATTATATACAAGATAAGGTTTGATATTGTAGCTAGGACGTGGAAGAATTTTTGTAATACTGTAGTGAAAAGGGAGTAAAAAATTGTATAACCTCCCCCCTTCCTTTTACCTTTTTTCTTTTACTTTCCCACAGAACAAATGGTTTAAGTGTTCGTGTTCATCAATGTTGGGTCGAAGTAGCCCAGCAGTTGTTGCCACAAATTCTCTGTTATATGTCATAGGCGGTTACTGGAGTGGCTTGAATGGAATTGGAATGGTAAGGAAGAATGAAAAGAATGATTAATAAAAACTGATAATATTGATAATATTTATTAATATTCCTACATATCTTTCTTTATAATCAACTATCTTTTTTTTTTTTTTTTTAGATTTCTCTCGCTAATGTGGAGTATTTCAACCCTAAGAATAACTGGTGGATAAGCTGTACACCACTCCCTGAGAGTCGGTCTGTTGCTATAGCAGTCTCAATTTGACTCGACTCGAAACCTTAACCTTCAAGGTGTCAAGGTGTGACATTACCTACCCCACATAACCTATATGCTGCTGTCCTCCTCCTCCTCTTCCTCCTCCTACGCCTCCTCCTCCTTCATCCTCACTCTCTTTTTACTAAGTACTCATTTAAAATAAAAAAGCTTTCAATCAAATGTATAGTTTTTACTACCCTATCCCATGATATAAAATTGATCATAGATCATAGAAAGAAAAATCTTGGTACAAAATATATTTTACGAAATGACATTTTCATAGCTTGAGTTTCTTTGTAAACTCTACCCAATGGGGATTTCCTTACTAAATGAAAATTATAACTCCTCCTCCCTGTCTTCAGGAGGTAGTAACTGATTGGGTATAAAAAATTATAAGTCCTCCCTCTCTCAGTTAATAATTACCAGATATCACCACCCACCACCAGACAACTCAACTCTGGATGTATTTTTGTCGAAATAGCCCAGCAGTTGTTGCCACAAATTCTCTGTTATATGTCATAGGCGGTGATTGTAAAAATGACATTGATGGACTGGTAAGGAAGAATGAAATGAATGAATGATTAATGGAAACTGATATTAATATTCCTACATATATATCTTTACAATGTTTTAACTTCTTTTTTTTTTAGGTATCTGTCGCGTCGCTAATGTGGAGTATTTCGACCCTAAGAATAACAACAAGTGGAGAAACTGTACACCACTCCCTGAGGGTCGGTCTGATGCTAGCGCAGTCTCAATTTGACTCTCTTCTCTTCTTGACACTCCCAAGCTCAAGCTCAAGAATATCCAACAGAGAAACTTTCAAGTCCTCTTCCTCTTCACCCTCTTCAACACACACTTAAAATTAAAAAAAAAACTTCCAATCAATGTATAGTTTTTACTACCTATCCCAACATACTGAAAGAAAAAGGCTGCTGTAGTTTAGTTTTGCTACTGTTTGGAGAAGCCAGACCCCGGCGAGGACGGAAGCACCACCACCACCACCACCACCTACCATGATGAGATGTATCAAGTGAAACATGTTTATGGAGCAAGTAACAAGATCACTAGATTACAAGATGTTGTAACAGCTAGATTAAGGTTAGGATATAAGTACCTTTGGCAGTATGTTCCTCAAGCAGATGTAAACAAAACTAAATGTAAAGTGTGTGGCCATACATATGGCCACACACTTGAACACTACGTCCTCGACTGTGTGAAGATAGAACCTTTTAGGGACAGGTCCAAGCACACTGTGTGTGAAATGGCACAACACTTCATCTCTAATGGCAAGATAGCCGACATATTAAGATTGTATCCACTTTTTTGCACTTAGTATCTATGTCAGTTCTCATGTACAGAACCAAATACGCAATGTGCTTGAATACCTCCCACGTAAATGTGAATAACAAAGTGTGAGGCCAGACATACTGCCTCACACGCCTGTTCTCACGCATTTGTGAATAAGTTACCCTTTATGTATAGAACTAAACAAATAATGTAAATGAAATACTGTGTAACTTTCAGTGCCATAATATCCTGACAACGGGGGTTAATTATTATGACCCTTTGTAAACCCTACTCTGTAATCCTTTTGCGCTACCGCTCACAGGATGAGTGTGGGGTGCACAATAAAGTAGCCGCTGCAAGCGGCAAAATCAAAATCAATCTCAAAAAACAGTTGGGTTGGGTTATAACTCCTCCCTCTCTTCAGGAGGTAGTAACTGATTGGGTATGAAAATTATAACTCCTCCCTCTCTCTGTTAAAAATTACCAGATATCACCACTACCACCATTTACAAAAAACAAAACTGACAACTGGTTAGTTTACATTAGTTATTTGATGATGGTGGTGGCATGTGTGTATCTCTCTCATCACGGGGAGGGGGAATGTAAATCTTATCCGAACTACCTGCTAGAGTACTTACATTTACTGTGGCAGTCACAACAGTTCTGTGATGTAGAAATATCAGCTGGTGGATCAGTTGTGAAGGTGAGTGAGAAACATTATTTACTGCATCACAATCACACTAAAAGATATGTCCCTCAATATTATCAATGTCTATGTACCTCCCTCCACCCCTACTGTACCTATCCTACCACACCATATCACCTCCACCCCCACCCTCCTTGTGGCGGACCTCAATGCCCGTCCGTCACCCTAGTCTCGGTTCCCAGGGGCCCCACTCAAACTCCCGGGGTAACTCCTGGCTCTCCCTCCTACCTCCTACACGTCTTCTCTGCCCTCCATCACCCACCATTTACACCCACATCGGGGGAGGGAAACTACATAGCTCTCTACTCTGACCCTCACCGCCCACACTCCACCCGCATCCTCCACTCCCCCCCCCCCCCACAGTGACCGACCATTTCCCTATCCACACTACCCTCCAGTATGTGAGAATACCCGCTCCCTCCACCCAAGGGCCCTAGGCTCAGCCTACCCCCTGCCAACATACCTGCCTTCATATCTTCTTCCATTGCTGAATGGTTTCAAGGTTACACTGTCACCACCGCAGACCAACTCTACCTTGGACAGTGATCTGTCCAAACAATGCACTCACCTCCTCCGCCCTGTCCCCAAACACCGCCGCCCTAACCGCCAGCCCAGGAGTCAGTGGAACATGTTAAGTCTATCCGAGTATGGCACCGAATAGGACCAGTGGACGAAATCTCCCAACTCCCCTGACTCTCTCTACGCTCTACGATTCCTGATGCGCACAAATAAAGAGCTCCAATCTGTCATCACTCTCGCACGAGAGAAGCAGTGGTTTGATTTTGCTTGCTTCTTCCATTGACCGACCAGTCTACATCTAACATCTATAGTGATATATGGCGCACCATTAATCGTGCCCGGTGCACCCACGCTCCACCCCAGACCAGACCAGCTGCCCGAGCTGAGGCGCTCTCCCAGACGTGGCAGGAGGCCGCCTCCATTGATGTGCTACCACCCGCCCGCTGTGCGAGACCTCACCCTCGCACAGCAACCACAACGCCGACAGCGAGCGCATTTTCGAGTACCAAGACCTATTTGTAGACACTGATGCGCCTTTCACACACACAGTGTGAACTACTAAATGCTGTTTTGTTAAGCGTAGTCGGTCCACCGCCCCAGGCGATGACGGCGGCCGTCACATATGATGTGTTAAATGCCCGCCCTTATTGCCACCCCTGGTAACCCCCTCCTCTGTCTATTTAACCTTTCTCTTTTGATACTGGTCAGCTGCCTCGCCTCACTTATGGAAGACTGCCACCACCATCCCAGTCCCTAAATCAGGCAGACAAGATGAACATCGTCCAATATCCCTCCCTCATCTCCTGCTTCTCTCAAAGATGATGGAGCGCATGATACTCAAAGCCACTCTCGCCCTCTCCCTGAATCATCTCAAATCTCGCATACACGCCACACAACGAGAGGCATTCAACGAAAATTGGACATACCTGAAACAGACCAGATATCCCTCCTCCTAGTCACAGGCCTGGCATTTGACATATTAGGGACTGTCGACTGTCACGTCACTCTTTGCCATAAACAGATAAAATGAAATGTACCGGGAACTTTCCCCCCACACCCACACACTCATCCATCCATCATTCTCTCACTTTATGTAACTTGACAAAACCTATGACGACCCTTCAGGCTTTTACGCCCCCCTTAATGTACGAGTTATAAAGGCAGTATGAACGAACGAACTTTTCATACTTCCCTGTTGGGCGCTGTAAACGCTTCTGCGCTTCACCTTGCACAGGATGTAAGGAAGGGGGTGCCCAATAAACTAGCCCCCTCGGGGGCAAATCTGAAAAATCTGATGATACATGTAACATTTTATTCCACAGGCTCACCGTGTAATACTGTCAGCGGGAAGCGAATATTTTAAGGCCATGTTTGCGTGTGGATTAGCTGAGGAAACAACACAGTCAATAGAAATGAAGTCTATGAATTTTAATATATTAAATCTGCTCATCGGATTCATATATACTGGTAAGGGTAAGGATAAAGAAAAAAAAAACATTTTAAGTTTTCATATATGTAAAACGGTAGTTTTTATTTTGTTATTGATGATAATGAATGAAAATTTTTTTTTTTTTTTTAGTCTTTAGGAAACATCGAGGTAACAGTGGAAAACGTTCAGGAGCTAATTGTGGCTGCAAACATGCTGGTAATGCACAACGTTGTACGTGTTTGCACAGACTTTCTCAAGAGTAAACTTCATCCATTCAATGCTTTAGGAATTTACCGGTACAGTATAATAATTAATTAATTATTTTCTTATGTAACTGTTTTGATGTGTTTTATTGTTTTTTTATCTGTACCTGTATGTATAGTAATCAATCCATCCATTAGGACTAAATTCCATAATTTTTTTTTTTTGTAAAACAGTTTTGCTGAGGCCCATAATTTAGTAAGCCTGCTGCATGCTTCGCGGGACTTCATCTTCTCCACTTTCGTAGAAGTGACAATGGAGCAAGAGTTTCTTGAGATTCCTAAAGAAATTATACTGTATTTTCTTGAGTCAGAGTATCTTCATATTGACTCTGAGTTTCAGGTAAAATTTAAATAAAAATATTTTATTTAATATTACACTTACTTGAAAGTTTACCGACTGACTGACTTTTATTTAATATATACTATTTACAATAATTTTAACCCCAAACTATCAAATTTAGCTTTCTTTCTTTCTTTTTATTGTATTGCAGGTATTCTCTGCTGCCATCAGATGGATTACACAAGCACAAGATATAACTAATAGACATTGTTGGAATTTTGACATTTTAAAACGAGTGAAATTGTCTTTAATTCCAAGTAAACTACTAGAAAAATCAATTAATGAGTACTCTGATATCAATCTGAAGGTTTTCCTTAAAAACATACAGCAGCAGACAAAATTTTTGGACAAAAGGGAAGCCTTGTATGTCCTGCCAAGAATTTGTACTCGAAAGAAAATTTATGTCATAGGTGGATCAAAGAAAGAACATATGAGCATAATGAGGAGATTAAGGACATGATCAAATAAGTATATATTTAAAAGAGTCGAATGTTTTGATACCTTTAGGCAGAAATGGCAGAAAGTTTGCCCCATGAAAATTGGGAGAATTTCGCCAGGAATAGCAGTCTTAGATGGGAAAATTTTCGTTGTTGGAGGGGAGAGTCAGATTTTGGCAGATGGTGAAGTTTATGATCCACAGGAAGATTATTGGACTAGAATATCTTCTATGGAGATCCCACGGTGTGATTTTGGATTATGCGCTCATGGAGGTTATCTCTATGCCTTTGGTGGTTGGACGGGATCGGTCATCGAAAAAATATTGAAAGATATGACCCTATTGCAAATGAGTGGAGATTATTAGAGTCAAATATGCCAGAAGCTAGATCCAAGTAAGTATTTTCAAATTGGATTTACTGATTGATAGTGTGAACTACTGATAATGAGAAAATGTAGCAGTGGCCTGTACTGTTTTTTTTCTTTACAGAATGGGTATAGTAGAACATCAAGGTCTTATTTACATTGTTAGTGGATGTATGTACTCTTACAACCCCCTGCATGATCTTCTCTCATACAATCCTGTAACTGGGGAGTGGATAAGTCTAGCACCACTGCGTGGTCCACCCCTCCTCCACGACCGCCACTACACGTTGGGTGTTGCAGTTTTGAATAACTTTTTGTATATAGTGGGTGGTATTCATACTGATGAGGGAAAATCAATGGAAAGATATTCTTTTGAACAGGTAATATTATTTACCAGTGCATGCTTATTATTCTAATACAATACAATTTGAATTACAAATATGGAAGAAGAATTTGTGTAATACTGTAGTGAAAAGGGAGTAAAAATTGTATAACCTCCCTTCTTTTATCTTTCCACAGAACAAATGGTTTAAGTGTTCATCAATGTATTTTGGTCGAAATATCCCAGCAGCTGTTGCCACAAATTCTCTGTTATATGTCATAGGGGGTTACTGTAAAAATGAACTCCTTGGACTGGTAAGGAAGAATGGAAATGGAAGAATGAAATGAAATGAATGAATGAATTATAATGAAACTTTACATATCTTTACAATCCAAAGTTTTAACCTCAAACTATTTTTTTTTAGATATCTGTCGCTAATGTGGAGTATTTCGACCCTAAGAATAACGGATGGATAAACTGTACATCACTCCCTGAGGGTCGGTTTAATGCTAGAGCAGTCTCAATTTGACCCCCTTCTTGACATCCCCAAGATCAAGAATATCCAACAGAGAAACCTTCCTTCAAGACGGACATTATCTACCCCACATAAACTATATACTGCTGTCTCCACTCCATTTAAAATAAAAAAGCTTGCTTCCTATCTTTTTACTACTTATCCTAACATGAAAAAAATCAAAGAAAGAAAGTATCCTTGTGGGAGAGTCAATGGTACCATTGTTTAATTTTGCAGTTTAGCAAAGAGGCTAGACCCAGGCTGCCTAGACCTTTTTTGAGGACGGAAAAACTAAAAAACTAAAAAAGTAGAAAATCCAGTGCTTTTATTTATATAATTTTTTGTTGTTGTTTGTGTGTGAGAGGGAAGATGAATATTACTTTTTATTCAATACTAGCCGAATTACCCGCGCCTTGCGCGGAACCTTTTCTGTCGACCATACATGGGGATCCTTCATTTAGGGGACCACATGGGCCATCGATCATGTGTTTCATGATCAGATCATGGAGTTCTTTATCTTGCTCTTTTTTAGGGATTTCTGCAGAAATTGCTAAATCATATTCTTCGGCTTTGATTTTGTGCTCTGGAGCTATCCAGAAAAGAAAGTGTGCATGGGGTAAACCTCTCTTCTGGTACTCAATGGTGTACAGCCATGCTTGCAAAGTACCAAATGTTCCCTTCTTCATATGTTCCATAAACTTTTTCACTTTTAATATGAAGACTCTCGCAACAATATCTGGTCGATCATGACTCTCTTGTCCGGGAGCCAAATTGTCAACAATTTCGGGCCAACGTGGATTACATGTCATAGTGATAAAGTAATCTGCTTTTCCGTAGTGTCTCGCAAAGGCCATCGCATCTGACCTTTTTTCATGAAGGTATCGAGGACCACCAGTATAGGTCGCTGGAAGCACAATGCGACGACCAACTTGATTTGGATCTCCATCAGCAGCAACCAGACTATCACGTAAATCTGAGTAATTTTCAGCACGGAGACTTTGCTGTTCTCTTCTCAAAAACTTTAATCTTTCAGTTTCTATTTTGCAGTATGCATCCACCAAGAATTGCTGGAAGAGTCGCCTTCTCTGCACATAATATGGAAAGAGTAAAACTGCAACTGTGTGACTTTCCGACCATTTCTCCCTTGCAAATATATGTGGTAGCCGTCTGTTCCATATGGAAAAACAATGGATACATCAAAGGATCATAGGATCGATGTAGCTCTGAAATTCTCCTCAATCCACCTCGTTTCAACTGAAGAACAATATCTCTATTTTCTGTAGGCTCATTTGACATTAAAATTTCAACTTTAGCCCCTGTTGGTGCATTAAAACGCCGAGCATGTTCTCCCTGGGCAAGCTTATTTTCCCAAATTACAATTTTCTTGTCATTTATGTTTCCTTGCCGTACTTCCTCTAGCGCAGTCTTTAGCTCCCTCACATAATGATTATTTCATTTAACCAGGCTGTAATTCTCTCCAATATATCAGCATTCAAGTTTTGATGCTCTCCTCTTGCTCTCAGTTGATCTTCCAAAGTGTCCAAAAAGTAAACTTGCATGTATCTTGCTCTTCTATCTTCAGGAGGCATCAGTGACCCAAGTTGATGGTAAATTTGACCTTGGATTCTTACAGATGGATTCCAACCTTGGACAGATGCATCTTTGTGACCAAAGCTGGTCATGGCAAACAGAGAGTTGTACTCCCTGAGTCTTGACAAAAAGTGTTTGCTGAATTGACTTTCCCCAGTGAACAGTTCTTCAAATAACTGAGGCAGGGGTGGAAGTTGATCCAGTGTAACCTTTCCATTTCCACAGCAAATTTCTTAGCGCCACACTGACAAAGTTTGGTCATTTCTCCAATTGCAGCCCTGTTACATGGGTCATTTTTGTCATACAGTAATGCAGGACGTTTAGCATTTTGAATCTCACGTTGTCTTAAATTTTGAATCCTGTTTCTATCAGCAATCAAACGCTGTTGTCTCTCTTCTTCAGACTCATTTCTTCTTGCAACCATATGGCGAAGTGCATCAGCAATCAAACGCTGTTGTCTCTCTTCTTCAGACTCATTTCTTATTGCAACTGTATGGCGAAATCTATCTTGCTCCTGTCTTTCTTGATGCTCACCCAAGGTTTCATTTTGCCGAGACTCTGTTTGCCTCAGTCTTTGCCTAGAAAGTCGTTCTTCCCTTGCAACACAGCTTTCAGATTGACGACGAAGCCTCATCTTTTGTGCATGTGGAGTATTTGCATAACTGGACTTTCTTTTCCGTGGCATAATGGATGTCTGAAAAAAAATAAATAAATGAAAATGCTAAAATGTAGAGGCATTAACTAATAATTTTTCTTGCCATAATTCTAGTGATGTTTTGTCATAGATAAAATGTCTAAATTTGCCAAATTTTTCTATAAAAGAGAGGTAATTTTTGTTGTTGTTTTACGTTTAATTAATAGAAAAAGCCCGGGATAACAGAGGTTCCAATACTCAAGTTATGGGCTTCCAAAATTTTCAATATAGGGGGGTTTAGCCCCCATTAGGGTGTCTTAATATTATTGAAATTTGTTGATATTTTGTGAATAGGCATCATTTCTGGTCGTTTACCTATGGTTTAAATTTCATTTAAATCGAAGGGAAAAATTTTTTCAGTGGGGGTTTGTGCCCCCTGGGGACCCCCTTTGATCAAAATGAAATATACTTATCCAAATACCCTGGGTAATGTAGTTTCAGAATATATATGGTTATGGGGGTCTATCTCCAATATCCTAGGAGGAGTTCGTGAACAAACAGACAGAGGCTACAACTATATATATATAGATTGTCGGATGCTCAGGAACGATATTATTCCTTGTTGAAGATATACATAGGGACGAGTATGTGTAACCCAAGAGAAATATTTATGGTACACACTGATGATACACTTGTCATTTAAGCATTTCTTACCAAAAAAATATTAGGGTAGTAATATTTTAATAATTTTACATAAATTTATTTTTTAATTTATTTACAAAAAAAAATCCACTTCCCTCCTTCCTTTTTAATTTTTCATTACAGTCTGCCGAAAGAGTACACGTCATCCATGAATAATGAGTGTACTCTTTTTCTTCCTCCTTGGGTTCTAGGCGATATACTTCGGACAGGGGGAAATCATCGAACTAGCATTCGTCCCCTTCCTCCTCTTCTTCTTTCACTACTCCCCTTCCTCCTCTTCTTCTTTCACTACATCAGGAAAATCTACATCGAAAACTAATTTATCCTTCTCCTCCTCTTCCTCTTTAAGTTCTAATTTAATCTCTTTAGGTTGTAGCCGATTTACTTCGAATAGGGGTAGATCATCGAACTCGCATTCGTCCCATTCCTCCTCTTCTTTCACTACATCAGGAAAATCTACATCGAAAACTAATTTATCTTCTTCCTCCTCCTCCTCCTCCTCCTTCTTCGTTGGTTGTGGTTTATTCTCAGACAATTCTACTCCATCATCAGGTAGCTTACAATTATCGTCTTCGTCATTGTCATCCTCCTCCTCGTTGGCATTCTTCTTCTCGTTGTCCTCGTCCTCTGGTGGTGGTGGGGATACGTGTTTTTTTCTGTGTTTAACCAGGCTATTCGGCCAATAATATTTTTTAGTACAGAACTCACATTCAAAAGATTTATTTGAGCTGTGACGCAACTGGTGATAGCGAAGGCTGCTTGTACTACTTAAATTCTTGCCACATACGTTACAGCGAAACTTACGTGTGGATATAATGTGTTCTTTTTTGTGGCGAACCAAGCAATTCGGCCAATAAAATTTCTTGGGACAGAACTCACATTTAAAAGTTTTATTTGAGCTGCTGTGACTCAACTGGTGATAGCGAAGGTGGCTTGTATTACTTAAAATCTTGCCACATACGTTACAGCGAAACTTTGCTTCTTGTGTGTGTGTTTTTCTGTGTCTATTCAGGGTAGTCCACCTGTAATAGTTCTTCTCACAAAACTCGCATTTAAAAGTTTTCTCTACGTTGTGGCTCAACCGATGTTCGCGAAGACTGCTTGTACTACTTAAATTCTTGCCACATACGTTTCCGCGAACTTGCGTGAGGTGTTCTTTTTTGTGGCGAACCAAGCTATTCGGCCAATAAAATTTCTTGGAACAGAACTCACTTTTAAAAGTTTTCTTTGATGAGCTGTTGTGACGCAACTGGTGAAGGCGAAGGTGGCTTGTATTACTTAAAATCTTGCCACGTACGTTACAGCGAAACTTTGCTTCTTGTGTGTGTGTGTTTTTCTGTGTTTATTCAGGGTAGTCCGCCCGTAATAGTTCTTCTCACAAAACTCGCATTAAAAAGTTTTCTCTTCGTTGTGGCTCAACTGATGTTCGCGAAGTCTGGTTTCATTACTTAAAATCCAGCCACATATGTTACAGCGAAATTTTGCCTCCTCCTTTCTTTGGTTACGATTCAGGGCTTGTTCGAGAAACTTGCTTTTTTAGTCGTTGTCGAGATAAATCTTCTGCAGTAACCTCGATCTCGTCAATTCATCCATAATATTAGCAAATTGATAACAGCAGCAGCGGCGGCGGGAAGAGAAAGAAGGCAAAGGCAGGCAGACTTTTTTTTTTACCAGCCAGAAGGTACGGTGGTAGCTTATATTTGTGTTTGGTTTGTTAACAAACCACCAACACAGAAGCCAGGCCCAGGCTACCGATACCCTCGAGGGCGAAGTACAGACTAAGTAGAGGACGGAAACACCAACACCAGCACCAGCATCATCATCCTGCCTAGACCTTTGTCCTTTTTGAGGACGGAGAGTTTCTAAAATTTATTTTTCAAGGATTAATTATATTTTAAGATTACTTCATTGAAGGAAGCAAGCATTTACACCACTTCCACTCCATAGCTTACAATTATCGTCGTCGTCTTCGTCGTCGTCCGTCGTCATCTGATGGGAGGTGGGAGTGTGGATATCTGCTGGTGTTTATTTCTGTGGTGGCGAGCCAGGCTACTCTTGACCAATAAAATTGTAGTGGACGCATAGAAGGTGATAGATAGCCCCTCAGATAGCTCTCATAACGAAAACTGGATGTTAATTCCAATATAGCAGTACAGTACAAGAGCTAATAGACAGTCCTCAGGCAGCATCTTTTCCCTCCTCACTACTTGGTCTTGATACCTGCTTTCTCTGAAGGATTAATGCCTTAGCTAAATTCCAAGCTAAATTCCAAGTCATCCATCCATCAAAGACAATGTTGTTAGTTTGTTGGTTGGAGGAAACCGATTTAATATAGTCAGTTGTTAAAACACTGACATATACACAATGCATACGAGGGAAGTTAACTGGCAAATTGGTCATGCCAATTGCCACGCTTAACTTACCAAGGATAAAGAATAGTCTATTTCTTATTTTAAAGAAAAAGTGTTTTAATTTTAATACTATTTGACGGACGACAATATACAGTCTTATCCTCTCCTCCTTGTTAATAGTAATGTTGCTCCGCCTCTATAGTAGAAGCAATACTCCTCCCTCATACGGCTCCATCTGATAAAGGAAATTACAACCGTTGACAGTTTCACAAATAACCACCTTATTTCTGTAGATTATTATTTTCAGCCTAACTTAGACTCCAAAGCCATTAAAGCCATTCTTTCCCAACTATTTCATTACCTTCCTTTTATTTTTTTTCATTTTTTATCATATTTTCTTTCTTCTTCTGATTCTCCTTCTCCTCCTCTTCATAATTATCTTCTTCCTCCTCCTTCTCCTCCTCTTCATAATTATCTTCTTCCTCCTCCTCTTCCTCTTCGTAATTATCTTCTATTTTCTTCTCTGCAGCATCTATCTCCTTCCCTTCATTATTCTCCTTCCCTTCATCTATCTCCATCTCTTCGTTGTTGTCTTCTTCAATCTATTTCTTCTCTCATCTGATGAAAAGCAGAGAAATTTACCACCACAAACACTATTCAAGCTCTGAAAATTGGCAATCATTCAAGTCTGTCTGCTGTCTGTGGGAGAGAGCATTAGCTCTGACACTCAGGCTTATTTGTTAAGCACGCCTAATATATACGCTCTAAAGTGATGTCATATCCTGCATCAATATATACTCCACCCACTTTTAATCAAAAAAATAAAAAAAAATATAACTCATCAGGGTTTACCCAAGTTACTAAAATGGAAATGGTTAAATGGTTGTTTTTTAAAAGTTTTATTTATAATTTTAGGATTCTTTCTTAAAGAAAAAAAGAAATTTGGGAAAACCAAAACAAAATAGGAGGACGGAAAGCACCAGCACCACCACACAACAAAAAAAGAATTGTAAAAACTATTAGGCGACAACTTCTCCCTCCTCCTCCTCCTCCTCCTCCTCCTCCTCCTTTATCTGACTATAATTGGGAAAAAAAATAACACTTATATTTTTTATTAAATTTATAATTATTTAATAACTTTATACAACAACGATAGTAGTGTATTTTCATAAAACTCTATGAGAATTGGGGAGAAATGACTGTGTTCTTCATAAAATGTTCTGGATAGTTTGATCCAAAACCATCAGCACCTCGTTCTGAAAAAATGAATAATATTAGTACCTTGGCTCCATGCTTGACAACCCCACTGTCCATCCCCAAGTCTAGGCCTTAGCTCTACCTCTAGATGTAATAGGCCCCTGTCTCATCAACAGAATGTATTATATAAATGGGTCAATACATCTGATATTATATTCAGATTCACCACCCTGTAACTTTCCACTGTCTATGAGTAAGACATGAGATGGACACGTGAGCGGGCAACTTACCCAAGAGGGCGAGACCCATAGCTCAGCATATCTGTAAGCACGCACTGCGATGCCCCCAAGCTTCAGTAGCTCACCTCAACTCATATCGAAAGGACGTGACCTAACGTTTATCATACATAAACGCCGTCCCTTTCTCGTTCACTCCTAGACAGTGAGACTTACGGTTGATATACACTCAGGAATTATATCTACAACCTTTTATAATAAAACAAAGGAACTACCGTTTGGGTTTCGTTACTTAAAACCCAAATATAAATATGTGTGAACGGACTGGTTAATTGGACAAGCAGCCGATTCATATAGGTGGCAAGCGGTGTGTACGGATTCTTCAAACTGGTAGTCGTATCATCCGTCTGTGTCTTGTGAAAAACAAGAAACCACACAGCAGTGACGCGTTACATAATCCGAGTGTTTAAAACTATATCCCGTATTGAGACGATATGTAGTGAGCGCTCCTTATCTCTGTCACTTACAAATACGTGCAGAATTCGTAATATACAAATATTACAGCCTGTTGGTACATATCCAGATTGAGCCGGTTGAGATAGACTCCACTCAGCATTCCCTAGACATTACAGTGTTGCAGTGTTGAAAAACAGTTTCGTAGCCTGGAATTCAATTGGTATTTCACTAGCAGCTGAGCAGCATTGTTGTGTCGTCAGCGCGAATTACGAAGTTCCGGTGTCATCATACAGATCTCCATATATACGTGGACTGTGAAGACTGGGCACACGGTAGTTTTCGCCAGCGAACCAGCAACCACCAGTGTGATAACCAATCATAGTTTTCTGATCGCCGGAGGAGGAACTCACCTAAATCAAGTGGACTCGTCTCTCACCAAAGCAGAAGCGTCATCTCGTTGCCAAGGAAACCAGCAGCAGCCCACGCATCCTAGGAAGAGGCCCCGCCCACACTCCACCCAGAGCTCTTGAAGGATCACATTTTCTATACAGACGTACTACTCTGTATAAATAGGTATTTAAATTACATAGTTCTACACACATGAACACGTTCGAGAGATATCTTCACACCGATAGGTTCGTCGGATAGGATTATTTCAATGATAAAGTGTCGAATGTAAGATTAATGTATTGAAATCCTATAATTTACAGTAGTTTGTAAGTGTCTGTCTTCTTATTGATAGTTTAATAATTAACTACAAAACATATTCATTTGTCTTGTAAATGAGAGGCAAGTGATCTACTTACTGTTAAGTATTCATTGACCCAAGGGGGCTAATAGATAATTTCTAAGTTTCCCATGTCTAATGTAGATGAAATCGAACGCCTAGCGCAATTGTTTGCTGATAACCAACTCATCAATGATCAAGCCCAGACTGACATAGATTTTGAGTATGGAACACAGTTAAATGAGTCGGTAGGAAGTAGTGAGAAAGTTATAGACGAATCATTTGACGACTTAAACCGTCGTACCCTACGGTCTGGTAATCACTATAGTACCTCACCTAAGTATACTAAAGCAGTTACCCCTGTTACAGGTGATAGTGTGTCTGTTGCTAAATCGGTAACAACCTTATTAACCCAGCCTTCTGTTAAGAGTAAGAATACTAACTTGCTTAATAACACTAAAATGGCTTCGTCTAACCCTCACACCAGTACTACTACCACACCTAAAGCTGATAATGTTATTAATATCATGAAGCGTGGCGATTATGTTCGAAATTTCACGGGACAAGACGATTATAGGGTCGCACATTTTATTCGTGCATGTGAAGATAGCATGCGCAATAGTCACATAACGACTGACGAAGAAAAGAAAGCATATGTACGTTCCCATATAACGCAGGGTTCCTATGCAGGCAGTCGTTTAAATGCGTTTGGTTTACAAAGCCCTGACTATGAAAAGTTCAAGCGAACGCTAATTGGGATTTTTGGGGGTAGGTCACAGCTGGGCCAACTGCAATGGATCTTCAGATGGTTGGATCGCTGTATTCCAGGTATACGAAACGAAACACCCGTTGACGCTGTTGACATAGCGGGCGAGGTTCGCCAGGACATGCAAGCGACCTTCCGGTCATCAGGCTGGTACAACTCACGGGGTGATATGCCACCGGAAAATGTGGAAACATTGATAGAACTAATAAGTTTTCTTCTTTCCGTCCGTGTTCCCTTATATAGCCGGGCACAGGAAGTACAGTATGAACCACCCTTGGATATGGTGGAATACGCAAACAAGCTCTGTCCCCAGGCTACGGGCCCCTTAATGGCGCAACCCTCAGTGACGTCACCACAACCCCAGCCGTCACAGATGCCACAGATGCCTCACCTCCAGACTCCTTATGCGACACACTTAGCTCCGATCGCTCCTCCCCGCCTAACATATAAACAGAAAACATCGTTACGATGCGCACATTGTAATAAACGTGGCCACGTAATGGAAGATTGTTTTCAGCTCCGAGGTAATAGTGCTAATTTTAAGGCCACACCCGGTGCAAAGCCATTCTCAAGGTCAAACAGAGAGGTAGCCAAAGCAGCACCTCCTCCTCCTACCCAGACAGCGCGCAAATGGTGCGCTCTTCACAAATCGACATCTCATAGTTCACATGAGTGCGATATACTAATAAAGACTAGGGGAGTGGACCTAAGTGAAACGGAGGTGTCGTATAGGCGCAAGCAGAAACGTCCCCAGGACAAGTCATCGGGGGAAGACCAGCGCACACCACAGCACGGAGAGGGATAGATAGGGTAATTCCCACCCCTCCTCACAGCACTTCTATAGCGGCCTCATTAGTAGCGGCGCTTAGCAAAGTGGAAGTGTTGTCAGTGCCGGTGAGAGTGGATAATACCAGATTGGCTCTTGATATAGACACAGGTGCTTGCGCTAATGTATTGGCCTTGACATCATATCACGAGTTACAACGTAAATTCCCTCACCACAAATTCAAATGGAGGCCTAGTAACGCTGAGCTCGAAGGAGTTTCAGGTACTCAGCTGAGCATCAAAGGAATGGTGACGTTACCACTCAGATTCTCAAGACGTGGTACGCCCTTCTACGCGGACTTTTATATAGTTCAGCAGTTCAATTTGCCAGCTGACGGGTTACTTGGTCTACCAACTCTTCGAAAGAACATGATAGATGTTCATCCACGTAATAATAGTGTTACGTTTAAGGGTGTTTCCTACACAGCAATGAGTCATTCTGAACCTTTGCTCACCGCTAGGACGAAAGTGTTGTCTACCAATCCTATTAAGAGGAAGGCGGATCATGCGTCAGAGATATCTCTCGACCTCAACCACACACCTTCCCAGCGTGATTACAGCAGCAAGAGTTGGAAGATAGTACCTGCAATGTTGAAGAGTACTCTCCATTACCAGAATGAGGAATTCACCAACGCAACAATCCTGTGAGCTGAAGTGAACATTAGTTTCTGCAAATGATTCGTTCACTGCCCAGGGTGTGACAGGACGTGACTGGAGTTGTTGAGACTACTCATCAATCAACATCCTGTCAACAAAATTCTTTCGTATGGCGTGAACAACCCCCAGTTACCAGCACCCAGCACCCACCCTAGTGATGATGACACATCCGGTCTGAGAGATGGTCTCTGCATTCTGAGGTATGGTGTTGTGGATGACGTTGTGTGACAATTAGCGGCGGTTTGCTGTACTCAGGATTTTTGTGAGCATTGACCCAATCACCGGACCTTGGAATCAGCTGTGTCTACTGTGGGACACACACACACAAGTCTACGGGATTGCGGCAGCAATTTCACATTATCAAGAAATTAAAGAAAGGATGTTATGTGTGTGATTTTCTAGATATCACAGCAATGTCGAAGTGCAACCAAATAAATTCCTAATTCGAGGTATTGTTGCGAATTGCCAACAGACTCGACTGGCCAGGATAGATCAAATAGCACCACATGTTAAGGTGATCGATCATCCTCAGGGCAAGACACGCCTGTTAGAGCTGCTTGCCGACTACAGAAATAGTAGCCTTGCCAGGGGAAACGCTAGGTCAGACAGATTTAACATCCCATCATATAGCGTTAAAGGAAGGAACCAACCCTATTTACGTACCAGCTTATAGACTACCTCATAGCCAGCGCGCTGTAGTGCAAGATATGGTACAGGGTATGTTAGATGAGAATGTCATTAGACACTCAAAATCCCCCTTTAATAGCCCATTATTCCTCGTCCCGAAAAAGGATGGTGGATGGCGCCCTGTCATAGATTTCAGGCGCGTAAATGATCAAACAATCCCTGATAGGTACCCAATGCCTATCTTGAGTGACATATTGCAATCCTTAGGCAAGGATAATGCGGTATTTAGCAACTTAGATTTGCTTAGTGGGTATTGGCAAATACCACTCGATGAAAAATCACGAGAAATCACGGCATTTAGCACGCCTCTAGGCCACTTTGAGTTTCTACGAATGCCATTTGGTCTCAGAAATGCCCCACTAACATTTCAAAGAATGATCAACACCCTGTTTGCCGGACTAATTGGTAACACAGTCTGCGCTTATTTGGATGATCTAATAGTAGTCAGTAAGGACGTCGATTCCCATCTGATAAAACTGCGTGAAGTTTTGGCCAAACTTTCCACAGCAGGACTCAAAATAAAACTCTCAAAGTGCGAGTTTTTAAAATCCAGAATCCATTTCCTTGGTCATGTAGTCGACGGTAAGGGCATACACACAGTTAATGATAAAGTCAAAGCTGTATCTCAGTTCCCGCGTCCTACCTCAAATGATCATGTGCGTAGCCTTCTCGGATTATCTGGTTATAATCGTTCCTTTATCAAGGACTATGCAACATTAGCATCGCCCCGAACGAGGTTGCTCAAAAAAGATGCAGTGTTTATATAGGATGCTGAACACGAGGAAAGTTTTACGGCATTGAAGACAGCGCTAACCAATGCCCCGGTTCTAGCATTCCCAGACTACACTCAACCTTTCACTCTCTGTACTGACGCTCCCGGAATTGGAGTCGGAGCAGTGCTCATGCAAGAGGACACGCGTGGGAAGTTTAGAGTGATAGCATTTGCAAGTCGCAAACTAATCGATGCTGAAACACGTTATTCGGCGACGCATTTAGAAACGTTAGCCGTTGTGTGGGCACTTAAGAAGTTCAAGGACATTATCTTTGGCTACAAGATAACTGTTTTTACTGATCATGCGGCAGTCACCGAACTGTTCCATGGCAGAAACTTATCAGGCAGATTAGCACGCTGGTATCTGACAATTCAAGAGTTTGACCCCGAATTTAGGTATTTACCTGGGAGGGCGAATGTTGTCGCCGACGCTCTGTCAAGAAATATAGCACCAGTAATGCCTGTATCAGCATTCACTCTTTCGCAACTGGAAGATGAGCAACGACGCGACCCATATTGGTCAGCTGTTATTTTTGCTCTCGAATCGGGCGAGGATGTTAAACTCCCCAAGTTATTTCTTCCCTTAAGTCAGTTTGAATTACGACATAACATACTCCATAGGACGAGAAAATCTCCTGAGGGTAATGTGTCTCAAATAGTCGTACCTGACACGTTGCGCAAAGCAGTAATGACATTGTTCCACGATGTCCCACAAGCAGGTCACCAAGGTCGTGATAAATGCTTAGCGGATTTACGAAAGAAGTATTTCTGGAACACTATGAAGAAAGACATAGAATTACACATAGCTAATTGTTTGGCATGTGCTCAACATAAAGGATCAACAGGATCACCTGCCCCGATTCTACAATATCCTACACCAGACCGTCCGTTTGACACAGTCGCTGTTGACTTGTTACAACTCCCAATGAGTCATCAGGGATCAGGATACGTCTTAGTGTGTGTGGATCATTTTTCCAGGTTCGTGGTCTTGGTCCCACTAAAAAGCAAAACGGCCGAAGCAGTAGCCTATGCATTAGTGATGAATCTCATATGTCCATATACTACGCCTAAAGTTCTACTCTCTGATAATGGAACAGAGTTCAAGAATGAGCTAATAGAGCATATATGTTTACAATATGGAATTAAACAAACTTTTGTGACAGCTTATCATCCACAGGCTAATGGCCTTGTTGAAAGAACCAATCGTAAAATCCTAGAAATACTGCGTCCAATCGTTAGTGGTTTTCAATACGCATGGGAGGATTGGTTACCGCAGGTTGCAGCGTCGATTAATGGGTCAGTTAATAGCTCTACGGGCAAAACACCCTACTATATTGTCTATGGTACAGATAAACGTCTGCCTTACGACATCCTTACAGAGGCGCCATACCCGGTATATAATACGGATGATTTTGCGGCAAAACAAATTCATGTCTTTACAGAAATTCATAACCAAGTACGATCACAGCTAGCGGCGTCACGCGCCGAAATGATCATCAAACAGCATAAACATGCTAAACCTATCGCACTGAACGTTGGGGACGCTGTTATGTTACAGGTACCTGAAAGGAACTCCAAACTTTCGGCGAAATTTTCTGGTCCATTCCGCATAATCTCAAAAGAAGCAGGCAACAAATTCAAAATATGGAAGCCTAATGCACAGATCGCAGATGTCGTGCACGCGGATCGTCTGAAGAAGACCCAGATAAATGTCTTACCTCAAGTTGATGATAATGTGATTGATACATCCTTACAGACTGTTCAGAAGCAAAATGTCCCAAATGACTATTGTATGAAACTACGTTCTGCGAGTAGAAGTTAACTCGTACTTTCGCGTCAGATGGAAAACGTCGACGGCCAACTACAATCAGCATTGGACATTCTTCATGGTCTCAGCACAGCTTCGATGAATTCGACAATAGTTTCACGAACATTGTCGTTCAAGCTGTATCTCAACAGAATCGTGTTGTTTCTCAAACCTTTCACGCGATTACTGCTCTAGAATCAAAGGTTAATGCAATCATAATGGAGTCTAACCAAGTTTCGAGGATTGTTACTAGGTTACAGAAAGCAATTCCGACGTTAGAATGGCTCCTTTACTTCACAGAATATTTGCATGCTGCTGAAATTTCAGTTCATAAAATTGTAACCTCTAAAAATGAACTAATAGACAGCATTGTAGATGCCGGGATAGGACGTGTGGACGCGAAGCTTGTGCCTGTGCAGACGCTTCTTGAAGCTTTAAAAATAGCCAAGTTGCAGTATCATTTAACTCCTATTTTCAATGACAATGAGGTTCAATATTATTACCCGCTGTTGGAGTCAACCCTCACGCACAATGCAATTCTGATCCACATTCCTATGCGAGGGCAACATGAGTTTAATGCATGGCATTTAGAACCCTTCCCCTGGTTTGTGAACGACACACTGTATACCCTAGATAGGCCTAAAGAACTTTTCTTAGTAGATGAAGAATATTCATTGTTATCAATAGAGGATTCTGAGGTACTGTCACGGTGTAAGTCGTCTTATCTACACCTACACGTATGTCCAGCCTACATTGTTTGCATTTATTCCTGCTGCAGAAGGAATATGTGAATTGGCAGTCATACAACCAAATGTACGCACAGCGTTAGCGCAATGCAGTTATAGGCCAGTTAGTCTAAAGACTGTGTTCCACGCTCACCTTCACAATGTGCAGTATTTGTTCTTTCCAAATCTCACTACTGTAATTTTAAAATGCCAAAATGGTGTTAAGCAGCTAGTTGTGAAAGGGCATTACAAGGCTCCTGATTACTGTGAAATCACTTGTAGTACATTACGGACCTTGCCTACTCATCAGCATTTTGCGTTAAATCGAAAACTCAAGTCTGCTTTAATTCCACTTCCTATAATGAATTTCACTATCAAGGATATTCAAATAGTATCAGAGAAATTAAAAGTTTTAGCTTTCTTGAACGAGACACATTTTGCTGATTTGAATAATAACTTGCCATTTTACCTGTCACGGGAATTTGCACTACCAAGTCTTACGATTCCCTCTATTCTGTTAATTCTGGCAATAATGTTCCTGTTCTGTTATTACCGGGCAGTATCATCCAAATTCAACATTGTTCATAACATACTAACCCGTACGACACAAAAGTCTAGGTCCCCTGTAGTAGAGAATACCCCTACAGTAATTTCCCCAGCTTAGTGTCTACATAACTGTTTATAACATGGTTAGGGTTGTCTAGGATGTACTGTACTCTGTGAGTTATTTAGGCCTCACGGAGCTCGGCTGGTAGGTGACCGAGCGATGTAATAGGCCCCTGTCTCATCAACAGAATGTATTATATAACTGGGTCAATACATCTGATATTATATTCAGTTTCACCACCCTGTAACTTTCCACTGTCTATGAGTAAGACATGAGATGGACACGTGAGCGGGCAACTTACCCAAGAGGGCGAGACCCATAGCTCAGCATATCTGTAAGCACGCACTGCGATGCCCCCAAGCTTCAGTAGCTCACCTCAACTCATATCGCAAGGACGTGACCTAACGTTTATCATACATAAACGCCGTCCCTTTCTCGTTCACTCCTAGACAGTGAGACTTACGGTTGATATACACTCAGGAATTATATCTACAACCTTTTATAATAAAACAAAGGAACTACCGTTTGGGTTTCGTTACTTAAAACCCAAATATAAATATGTGTGAACGGACTGGTTAATTGGACAAGCAGCCGATTCATACAGAACACAGTATATTTTCTTGGTTGTTAGTAAGTAAAACCTTTTCGTCCCTAATACAATTTATAAACTTTTTATTTTTTTTCAAATACTCAGTCCCTATCAAACATTTCATAATGAGCAATTGTCCCCATAAAAATCAATGAGGAATTGTCCCCATAAAAATCAATTAAGAGTATAGTATACGTGATTTAACCATTAATGTTGACCGACCAGTACAATATGTTTTGTTTTGTTACTGTGAGAACATAAGAAAGTGAGATTAAGAATACCTAACTTCCTTGAGACTGAGACATTAAAGGCACTGGCCATAACAGAGTTCAACCAAGCCAATTCCCCCCCCCCCCCCAAAAAAAAACCCATTAACCTCCAACAACAACATCAATGTGATTCTTCCAGGAAAGACGACCAGATCGTGGTGCCACCCTGCCATAACAATCTTCTGGTAACTCTACCTGTATATCCGTCTTGATAAGAGCTTTGCCCTGGCCTGGAATTACTATATTATACGCACTGAAAAGAGAAATAAGTTAGTTGTCTCTTTAATATTCATACACACATGATGTAAAAAGCCTAAGAATTAAATTATTAAAGGAAAAACAGCCTACAGTAAAGTACAGTACATCAATAATCATGAGATCAATGGTGGTTCACCCCTACCTGCCTGCACAAGACAAACCCGGCAGCCAGTTTTGAACCTATACTGGGAGTTATAGCGTTCCCTGATAGCTTCTTGATAGCTTCTTGAACCGTAGGACACTTCTGGTGGAAGGCATGATGCTATACTGTGGTGACAGAATCACACTTTATTCAATCTATTAACATTAAAATCTGGTAACTAATGCTAGTTAATTTTTATTATTATATAATTATTTGGTCTAATTTTACAATGAGGAGCCCCCCCCCCCCGCAAAAAAAAAAAATCGATAAAGGCGAAGACCTTCTTGGCTAGGGGAAATTAACGACTGCTGCCGAATAGATGCAATAAAAAAAGTATTTTTGATTACAGAGGCAGCTTATTATTATAATTATTATCCCTTCTCCTTCCTTACCCAGTGCAGTGCGACAAGCCAGCCACAAAATAAATAAAGTGGTATTTTGTTATTAAAAGTTAGTATATGGGTACATTTATATTGTTTTACATAGTTTATACTGTTACCAGTACTTTTATACATTTCTGTTAGTGGTTAAATAGTAAATAAAAAATACAGTATTGATTCCATTCCTCCTCCTTCACATCAGGAAACCCTCGATTTTAGGCGATTTACTTATGCTTGTACTACCTAAAATCTTGCCACATACGTTACAGCGAAACTTTGCCTCCTGTGTGTGTGTATTTTTCTGTGTTTATTCAGGGTTTGCATTCTTCCGGATAATATTTACTTCGGACGGGTCGAAATCCATGATGAATTTCATTTCATGTGGTGGTAATTTCTTTAAGCAGTGGCAGTGGCAGTGACGCAACTGGTGAATGCCATGCCAGGAAGGCAGCATTACTACCTAACTTCTTGCTATTATTAAAAATACATTATAACTCGCGTCTCATACTCAAATTTTTAAAAACACGTTGGGGTTGTGTGTGGTGGGAGGAGGAGTAAGTACTTTTCAGAATAATGACTGCTGCCAAATATGGTGTCTTGTACTTCCTCTTCCTCCTTGAGTTGTAGCAGATTTAATTCAGACAGGGGTACATCATCGAACTCGCATTCCTCCTCCACATCAAGATCTATTTCTCCTTAGGTTGTAGTTTAATTTCATCTTCCTCCTTCTCCTCTTCCTGTTGTGGTTTATCCTCACTCCTCGTTGGCATTCTTCTCCTCGCGTCCTCGTCCTCTGGTAATGGTGGGGATATGTATGTTCTAGTGCAAACCAGGATGTGTCGATCCAGGCTATTCTGCCAATAAAATTTAGCGTTTACATCTAAATAACCCATTCTTTGAGCTGTGACGCAACTAGTGATGAAGGTTGCTTGTATTACTTAAAATCTTCGCTGTCACATACGTTACAGCGAAACTTTACCTCCTGTGTGGTGTGTTTTTCTATAATATTTCTTTAAAGTATCACTTTTCCCAACTTTTAAATATTGCCACACGGAGAAACTTTGGTGGGGATGTTTATTTCTGTACTCAGAGAAAGAAACTTGCTGCTTGCATAAAAGTTTTTTTTTTTTAAATCTGAATTGTAAGTAACTATGTCACACAGAGTCAGAGTAGATAAGTGTGTTACCGGAGGATTCAAGGAGCTGACTACTACTGGCTGTTGAATGGAGTAAGAAGTCTTTATTAAGCAAGCAACTTTCACTCCTCCTCCTCCTCTTCCTCCTCCTCCTCCTCCTCCTCCTCCTCCTCATCTCTCTCACACCTCCTCCTCCTCCCTCTCACACACACTGTGGTTTTCAGTGGACTGAAAGGGTGGGTGGAAGTGTAAAAAGAGAAAGGATCTTAACTACTCCACTCCACTTTCTTAGAATCGAATTTAAGTAGTACAAGCAGCCTTCGCTATCGCCAGTTGCGTCACAGCTCAAAGAAATCTTTTAAATGAAATATTTCTATATTATTGGGCGGGCTAGAAAAATATTAGGGTAGTAATTAACAAAAAAAAAAAAATATCGCGAGTCAGGCTAGTCCGCCAAAGAAATGTCTTGTCACAAAACTTACATTAAAAGTTTTTATCTTTATCACTGTGGCGCAACTCGAACTGGCTTTTTTTTGTCTTTGTCGTGTAGCTCTTCTAACGTTTGTAGGTAGCAGTAACATTGTAGAGGACGTTGCCACACTTAACTTACCAAGGATGAAGAATAGTCTATTTCTTATTGGAAGAAGTGTTTTAATTTTAATACTATTTTTTGTGACAATATACAGTCTTATCCTCTCCCTCCTTGTTAATAGTTATGTTGCACCGCCTCTATAGTAGAATGAAGCAATATTCCTCCCTCATGCGGCTCCATCTGATCAAAGGAAAGTCACAGTTTCACAAATAACCACCTTATTTCTGTAGGTAGATTATTATTTTCAGCTTAACTTAGACTGCAAAGTCATTAAAGCCATTCTTTCCCAACCATTTCATAACTTCCTTTTTTTTTTCTTTTCATTTTTTCTTTTTTTTTCTTTCTTCTAAATAATAATTCTCCTTCTCCTCCTCTTCATAATTATCTTCTATTTTCTTCTCTGCATCTATCTCCTTCCCTTCTTCATTATTCTCCTTCCCTTCATAATTATCTATCTCCATCTCTTCGTTGCTGTCTTCTTCAATTTCTATTTCTTCTCTCGAAGCAGAAGCAGATGAGAAATTTAGTTTAGTAGCAGGAAAAACACTACCACAAACACTCCTCCTATTAGTTTTCTGTTTAGATTTCTCAATAATAGCTTTCTCGACATTCTGCATTGTTGAGGGAACATTAGCTGAGGGTGTTGCACTTAGGCTTATTTGTTAAACACTCCTAATATATACGCTCTAAAGTGATGAGTCATATCCTGCATCTACCATCTACTGAGGGAATGACTCCCGTTTAATAATTTTTGTCAGGGTTTACCAAGTTACTAAAATGTTGTTTTTTAAAAAGTTTAATTTATAAATTTTAGGATTCTTTCTTAAAGAAGAAAAGAAATTTGGAAAACACATCCAAACCAAAAAAAATTGTGTAATTGTGTATTTACCAGTTTCCATTCATTAACTTAACTTATATATGATTGCTGTTCTTGTGTTGTTGGTGGCGGTTGTTGTTGTTGTTGTTGTGGTTGTTGTTGTGGTTGTTGAGGTGGTTGCGATTGCGGTTGCGGTTGTTGTTGTTGGTGTGGTGGTGGTTGTGGATACAGCATATTATTATAATACAGATAGGGATGACATTGAAAATTAGATGAAGATGATGAACTATGAGGGTAAGGTATAGGAGGAAGGAAAGGTGGTGGTGGTGGGGGAGGAGGATACTGATACAATGATTGGGCTGTAGTCATAAATGGTTGTGGTTGCGAGGTTTGTGATGGTGGTTGAAGTTGGTTGTTATTTTGTAAAGTGTACCAGCGATAATATGACAAATAGTTATTATTGTCATCTAGTGTTTTTCTTTGTATATTGAATAAATTACGAAATCCATCATCAAGAGTATCTTGGAGTTCATTATTTTTATCAGTACTTTCCTGACACTTTTTTTCGTCTGATTCGTCATTATAATTTTTAATATAGTCTTGTATATTTTTATTTAATTTGGGTATCTTTTATAACCTCAGTTAAATCCATAGTTGGACGCAAAGGAAATCGCGGCAAATTTTTAATTAAATCTACTAACTGATTTATATCAAGACTCAAATTATCTAAATTTATAGTGTTTAAATCATCAACATCAATTTGGGGAAATTTTATGGGAGGTTCTATAATGTTAGTATAAAAATCTTCTAAATTTATCGGATTTATTGTTTGTTCCTCTCCTATTTTTTTAAAATGAAAAACTTGATCCATTTTTATAATGTATTTTTTTTTAGGAAAAACTGCCAACGCCGAGATTTAATGTGCAAAGTCCCAATATTCTGTAGTTGTTGAAAGTGTTATATATACACCATCTGTGAGTGACGGTGACTGACGGAAATACTGTCTCACCACCTACTTTTTACGAAAAAAATGTGCCATTTAGGCTTTTCTATTGATTTAGCGAAAAAGAAAAGAATAGGGTTTGAATAATATAAAAAAGGTTTAACATACCATAATCCAATATATTATATATCCATTCATAAACAATTTTTGGTTTTTTAAGTTAAACACCCATAATATTGCCGATTAATACTTAATTGTGCAAACTTTATTAAATTTGTCGTCGATGTTGCGTGTTTGTGTTAAATGGCAATTTGTCTGCCGACTAAGACATAGTGGGTTGTTTTCACTATTTAGTGTGACATATATATGTATATATATATATATATATATATATATATATATATATATATATATATATATATATATATATATATATATACAGTATATATATATAATATATATTTATATATATATATATATATATATATATATATATATATATATGTATATATATATATATATATATATATATATATATATATATATATATATATATATATATATATATATATATATATATATGCTGATAACCACAGTTGAACACCTAAACCAAATTATGAAGTATTGGATATGGTTTCTTGTAAACTGGGATATCTGTAGTTAATTTAATATCATAGTTAATACTCTCTGTTTTACCTGGTTTACAAAAAAAACATATCTGAATATCCTAAAATAAGGGAATCAATCTTTTCTTTTTGTTCACAGGTTAATGGGCTATTGATGCTAACCTTAGAGCTTGCATCAGAGGAATCGAAAAACAATAATATCACAATTAAAACCAGGATCTTCCTGATTTAAATCAGTGATGCATACATTACACTGCACAGAACAGAATCAGGGTTAAAGGAATCGCTTTTAATGTATTTCTTTAGTATATTGACATGAAAAAGTCTGATCTTATCCCGAGCGTTGACGCAATAGTCTACACCATTAAAATGAGTTCCAATAACACAATGTGGACGTTTCCATGTCATAGTCAGCTTATTAGAAGAAGTTGGTAGTAAAATACTAACACCTCGTCACCAATTTCTATTTTCCGAGCTTTAGCTTCTTGTCAAAATAGGTTTTGAACTGAGAACTACAAATATTAGAATTTTTGAGAGCAAGTTCAGCAGAGGCTTCTAATCGAGATCCCAAGTACAAAATATATTGATAAATATTACGTAAGTCTTCACCTAGATCTTCCTTCGTCCATAGTTCGTACAGAATATGCAAAAGACCTCTCACTTGTCGACCATACAGAAGTTCGAAAGGAGAAATTTAGCGTGACATGAGGAATTTCCCTATAAGTCGGTAGGTAGTAGGTATTAGGCAGCTGCCAAACAGGGAGGTACTACCGCCTCGGAACATATTGGAAGCATAATGTGTTGTCTATGGTAGACCCTGATGCTATATGGCACCACAAAAATTGTGACCAAGTTTCAGGTTGCTCATCCGACTTTCTGCCTCATTTACACACAATTGCAGGGTCTCAATTGTTTCTCTTACTATTGACAACACAACATACATACAGTATATTGTTTCTTACTTTAGATTTTTGTATTTCTCTATTATTATTATTATTATTATTATTACTATTATTATTATTATTATTATTATTATTATTATTATTATTATTATTATTATTATTATTATTATTATTGTAGATATATGAGACGAATATGGCTGTAATATGTAACTCTGTACTATTTACCATTATTGATTCAGGTCTCTGTATTATATGTTTTATAATCGTACTACCTTTTGTCACCGAGTGTTAGTTCAGGCTTTGGGCACATGCGCGCTGTGCGCGCATGCGCAGATAGAAATACCCAGAGAGATTCCAAGACAGGACGCTGCTTACCCCTGTCTTAACTCCTTTTAGTGTTTGTACCAGAAATAGAAATTACGAACTTGACATCAGTGTGTTTCCTTTACCCCTGAGTGTAAGGACCACCTGAGTCTCCCACCTGGCGCAGTGTTTAGCTGGGACATCACATTATTCAGAATTGGAGTGGACACAGAATCTCTCTCGGAGCCGCCATCTTGTCAACTTCCCTTGTCGAGTGGATCTCGGCGCGTACCTCAACACGATATTCCTGGATTTACAGTGCAGTGTTGTGAAGTGCTTTTTCAGTGTCTTGTGTGCCCTTTAGTGTCTTTAAAGTGTTTCCCCGTGTTCCTGCACTTTTTACAAAAGAGGGGAGCCTTTTTAAGACCTATGGGAAAGCTCAAGTTTTGACATCCACCTCCTTTCATGTCTCGACTGGCACTGAGTGAGCCAGCCAGCCAGCCAGCCCGCTAGCCAGCCCGCCCCGAGTACACGCACGAACGAACACACACACACACACACACACACACAGACGCTCTCAGATATCTTCCATTTAAAGACAATTGCTCTTCTGCTCACTTATTAATTACAGTAATTGTGAGAGAAATAAACCAGGCCATATGGAAGATCAGGAATTTATTGGGTTTTCTTCAGATACCCAACAAGCCCTACCTCAGACGGATGTCGGTGCAGTAAGTGGACTCCAAGTGGATCGGAAAGTGGATCAAGCGGCCCCACCCACCCATAGCCCCCACTACACACGTCCGCACTCTGCCACAGGTGTCGACTTTCTTCATTTAATTCAGTTTTTGGAAGAAAACCGACGACAAGACGACATCAGGAGGCGACAAGAAGACGATGAACGAAGACGTGGAGAGAATCACAGACGTCAACAAGAAAATGCCAGATTCAGTGCCATTATCGAGTTGTTGGCACCAGTTAACCTTCAAGCAGCTACTACACCTGCCTCTTCGTCCACAGGTGCACCTGCAGGGTCCTCTTCAACTTCTTTGCCCCCCCCCCCTCACAGAAAGCACTCGCTCAGAGTCCACCGCCACTCCAAGCTGATGCCTCGATCCAGGTATTCCGTGAATGGCGTCGGAGGTGGGACGATTATTCGATGATGGTCGATTTATCAAGGTTGCCTAGGGAGAAACAGTTCATCCAGATGAGGATGTATCTCACCCTAGAGACGAAACGTATCCTGGAGCACACCCTGCAAATTCCCCACGGCACAGACAAGAGTGTGAAGGACGTCTTGGATGCTTTACAGACGCATATCAAGGGCCTCCGCAATGAAGCTCTCCGTAGGAGAGAACTTCTCAGTTGTAAGCAGCTGGAGGGTGAGTCGTTTGCCGATTTTTACGTACGACTCCGACGCATCGCTGAGGAGGTTGACGTTTGTCCTGGGAACTCGTTGACTTGTGAGGAAACACAGCTGAAGATGATTATCCTCATGGGCGTGCGGGACGAAGAGCTAATTCAGAAGCTTATCTCCCTCGACACTGCCTCTTCTCTACAGGATGTTGTCACCACCTGCCGCTCTTACGAAGCCACCAGAAGTGCGACTTCTGCCATTCGTGCTCCATCTAACCAGCTGTGTGCCATCTCCGCACATAAGAAGAACAAAGGACGTGACCGGACTTCAGCTTCACATCCGACTTCAGCTTCACATCCGACTTCAGCTTCGCATCAATCTTCAGCATCACTTCAGACTTCGACGCCAGGTCATTCCTGCCAGTATTGTGCTCGTCGGCATGGTTCTGAATGCCCTGCCGCTGACAGCACCTGCAATAACTGTGGCCGTCGTGGTCATTGGGCTAGGACACTGAAGTGCCCTGCCAACAACGTTCAGTGCCACTCCTGTAGCCGCATTGGACACTATGACAAATGCTGTTAGTCACAGAAGAAGAATAATACTACTTGCAAGTCTCAGGCAGCGAAGAACAAGCGCTGTCGTCGCGTGGGATCCTCTTCTTCCCCTGTCAGCAAGACACCTCAGCCCATCTGTGTTCACCTGTCATACGGCGACATTACTTCCCGTATCCAGATGCTTCCTGACACAGTTGCGGACGTCACAGTTATCGGCACAAGACACCTCGACATTCTGCGGATCCCTAGGAGCAGCTTGCAACCATCGTCAACTTCTACAACGCTCACCGCAGACGGGTCTACAATGGCACCTTTCTGGGTACATTTCAGGCTACCCTCACCCTAAGTAAGCAGTCATGTTCTGCCAGGATTCAGGTCCACAAAGGTGTTCAGATGCCACTACTGTCTTATGGCCACTGTCAAGAGTTGGCCATAATATCTTCAGACTTCCCTAACCCAATTCTGGAAATAAAACATGTCAACAGGTGCAAGGAGCTGCCCCTCCCACCCAATACGTCACCTTCTGCAGCCAGGGAGTTCTTCCTACTGCAATTCAAGGACGTGCTGGTTTCCAAGGAGGACATCAAGACGGCTCCACTCAAGCCAATGGCTGGCTCCCCCATGAGAATTCACCTGAAGGATGACGCAGTACCTTTCCCCATCCACACACCGAGACAGTTACCCTTCGCTTTCCAGAGCCAAGTTAAGAAGGAACTCGACTCTATGGTAACCCAGGGGATCATTAAGCCTGCTGGTGACGACCCCTCGGATTGGTGTCACCCCATGGTAGCAGTCGCCAAGAACATTACTGGAGTTCGTATCACCGTCGACCTCACCAAGTTGAATAGCCAAGTTTCCCGCCCGACCCACCCTTCACCGACACCCTTCACCGCTATACGCAGTGTGGACCCGAAGGCAAGGTACTTTGCTACAGCAGATGCTTTATGTGGGTACTGGCAGATGGAACTTGCGGAAGAAGATCAGCACCTCACGACGTTCATCACACCGTACGGCCGATTTCAGCACTGCAGAGGACCTATGGGTTTCGCGGCTACTGGCGTTGCTTTCTGCCTCCGTGGTGACATGGCCCTTCAGGGTGTGGCGAACTGTGTCAAGGTCATTGACGACGTGCTCCTATATGACGAGGATTACTCCACGCATCTTGAGCGTATTCACCAGATGCTCACCAGGTGCCGCAAGTACGGGATCACCGTCAACAAGGATAAGTTTGTGGTCTCCGCACCTAGTGTGAACTTCTGTGGGTACACCCTCTCAGGCAAGGGCATCTCGGCTGATCCTGGAAAGGTCAGCGCGATCCGGGACTTCCCAACTCCTGCCAACCTGACCGACCTCCGCTCGTTCATGGGCCTGGTAAACCAGTTGGCTGAGTTCAGCCCCGACATCGCCGCTGCAGCACAGCCCCTACGCCCCCTGATGAGCCCCAAGAGAACATTCACCTGGACAGCTGACCATGATGAGGCATTCTGTCGCGTCAAGACAGCTCTCCTTAGCCCACCTGTTCTCGCTTTCTTCGACCCGGCCCTGCCAATTGTCCTCCAGACTGATGCCTCTCGCCTCTATGGGATTGGATACGCTCTGCTACAGGACCACGGCAATGGACGCCTTCGTCTGGTTCAGTGTGGCTCTCGGTTTCTCACTGACGCCGAGACTCGCAACGCCACCATCGAACTGGAGCTGTTAGCCACCGTCTGGGCCATGTCCAAATGTAGGTTGTATCTGATCGGCCTACAACACTTCAACCTCATGACGGATCATCGGCCACTCATCCCGATCCTGAATCACTACTACTTGGATGCGGTCGAGAATCCCCGCCTCCAACGCCTTAAGGAGAAGATCTCGCCCTACCTCTTCACAGCTGTGTGGCGTGCGGGCAAGCTGCTTTGCATCCCTGATGCTTTGTCACGAGCCCCAGTCAGCCACCCCACACCAGAGGACGAGATCGCATGTGCTGATGCTACTGCACACCTCAGGACCGTAGTGACCGTGAACGCCGTCATCTCAGAAGAGTCTCCACCGCAGGACGCCGACAGGAATCTTCAGGAACTCCGAGCCGCGGCAAGAGCGGACCCTTCGTACATCCGTCTACTGAACTGCGTGACCTTGGGATTTCCCTCCAACCGGTACGACTTACACAGCTCTTTACTCCCATACTGGAAGATGCAGGACGACCTCTATGCTGATGGCGACGTCGTCTTGTATAGAGCAAGAGTTGTGGTTCCTGCCGCCCTCCGCCGCCGCACCCTAGCCCACCTGCACGACAGCCACAGGGGTGTGGAAGCTACGAAGAGCCAGGCGAGACAAGCTGTTTTTTGGCCAGGCATCGACTCCAACATCGCTAGTTCCGTTCAAGTCTGCGAGCCATGCCAGGTGCTGCAGCCTAGTCAGCAGCAGGAACCCCTCATGAACAACGACAACCCTACGAGGCCCTTTGAGTCCGTCTCTGCGGGTTTCTTCGTTGTGGCGGGAAAGTCCTTTCTCGTCATCGCCGACCGGCTCTCAGGGTGGCCTGTTGTCGTTCCCTGCGGAGGCAACACTACTGCCTCTCATACAGTACGTATGTTCTGTCGCTACTTCCGGGAAGTTGGTGTCCCTCTCCGCCTGAGGACTGACGGCGGGCCCCAGTTCACCAGCAACGACTTCCGGGACTGCATGGAGCGATGGGGAGTTTATCATGTGGTGTCCTCGCCACATTATCCCCAGTCCAATGGAAATGCCGAGGCTGCCGTAAAGTCCGTCAAGCATCTCATCCTCAAGACGGCACCCTCAGGCAACATTGACTGTGAGAAGTTTGACCGGGGTTTATTGGAATTGCGGAATACCCCTAACTTCACAGGTCGCTCCCCAGCACAGATGTTATACGGCCACCCACTACGGTCATGTGTCCCTGCCCATCCTGAGTCTTCTCGAAGGAGTGGCAGGCCAAGACTGAGGACTGCGATCGTCTTGCAGCCGCCCTTGCTGACCAGGTAAAGGCACAGTACGATCAGCACGCCCGACCCCTTCCCAGGTTGAGTTTCTGGCAAACAGTTCGGATTCAAGACCCGACGTCTCACCGCTGGGACAAGGTCGGGGTTGTCATGGGCTGTGGCAAGACCAGGGATTACGAGGTCCGTCTCCCTAGTGGTCGGGTATGGTGGCGGAATCGCCGCTTCCGTCGTTCAGTACCGTCCCCTAGTGGTGAACCCCTCCCCCACATCCCTGTGAACCCTTGCTTGGACGAGAAAAGTAAGTCCTCATCCAGTGACCCCCCAGTTTTCCCACGTCACTCTCAAAGGCTCCTGGAAAAAGAGTCCGCTCGAGATTGCACTACGAGCGTGAGGGGGGAAGGAGGTGTAGATATACGAGACGAATATGGCTGTAATATGTAATTCTGTACTATTTACCATTATTGATTCAGGTCTCTGTATTATATGTTTTATAATCATACTCCCTTTTGTCACCGAGTGTTAGTTCAGACTTTGGGCACATGCGCGCTGTACGCGCATGCGCAGAGAGAGATACCCAGAGAGATTCCAAGACAGGACGCTGTTTACCCCTGTCTTAACTCCTTTTTGTGTTTGTACCAGAAATAGAACTTACGGACTTGACATCAGTGTGTTTCCTTTACCCCTGAGTGAAAGGACCACCTAAGTCTCCCACAATTATTATTATTATTATTATTGTTATTATTATTATTCTTATTCTAATTATTATTATTATTCTTATTCTTATTATTCTTATTATTATCATTATTATTATTATTATTATTATTATTATTATTATTATTATTATTATTATTATTATTATAATTATTATTATTATTATTATTATTATTATTATTATTATTATCATTATTACACTTTCGCCTCCCAGGCCCTGATGGGGGTCAGTGACCTGTGCCCGGGTGGGGTAATCCCCTTAAAAACAAAATTAATAATAATGAATATATAAATTAATACATGAATAAATAAAAATAGTCTACGCAACCAATGGCACCTTGGCCGAGTGATGGGGGTCAGGTTGGCGTGGATGGACTTGTATGACAAGCAGTGGTTAAGACGGCAACGTCCACTATGCTGTGACCTGTAACTAAGTTATGCTTGTTGTAGGGAGCGATGGAAGGGGTTGACAGGGTCAGCCACGAAAATGACTTGAAGGCAGTGAGGTTCGAATGTCAAAGGATCGAGATGTCCTAAGGAGCTAACAAGTACCACCAGCCTGAGGGCAGCATAGTCACACATGAACATGACAAAGTTAAGTATCAAAGGCCTGATCTAGCTTTGAGCGTGAACGCTCAACAGAGGGGGCGTTACCGCATGCAGTAATGAATATGATAACACTCAAACAAATATTATGTTAGATTGTAAGTCATGTCATGTTTTATTAGCAGCCTACCAGTATATAGACACACACACACACGCAAACACACACACATACCTAACACCTTACACACTCATGATCAAATGCCGATATACTGTGTGGCTATGATCGCTCAAATTCCCCCTCCCCCCACCAAAAAAAAAGAGGGAACCATGATGCTCAGAATCCATGAGAGGAACGCTTGTCCGCTGATGTATGATACTTATCTGTTGTTGTCTACTGCTTATCTCCTAAATGTCTGCTTCTGTCTGCTGTTTGTCTGCTATTATCTGCTGCTTGTCTCATTTTATCAGTTTTTGGCTATGTCTCTTCTGCTGCTGTCTACTTCTTGTCTGCTGCAGTTTGCTGATTTTCTGTTGCTGTCTACTGATTGTCCGCTGCGATCTACTGTTTTTCTGCCGCTTTTATCTTCTTGTCTGCTGTTGTATACTGTTTGTCTGCTGCTGTCTTCTTCTTGGCTGTTGCTCTCTATTGGTTGGTTTTTGCTGTGCTGAGATATTTCTGCTGCAACACTCTAGTTGTTTGGATAGCAAGATCAACTTCTTTGAAATTACTGGGAGGGTCAAGTCTGAATTAGATCGAGACTATATTACCCGAAATGATACAGTACTGGGATTCAACAATACGTCAGTGAACTCAGATTAAGATTGACTCATAAGCATGCACGCTTCATCAGTGACGTTGATTATTTAATATTCTAACATTTGTGATAGTTGGAAAACCTACAGTCGCACCAGGAACACAGCAGTAATAATAGTAACGGCAAGTGCGTCGACCGTTACATACAGCTTCTCTGCTGTTGTCTGTTGCTGTCTGCCCGCGTCGCACGACTGGTGAGATCCATTGAAGGGTGACTGCTAATATATCATGACTTACTATGTTTGAATATACTATAAATGCATGCTAGTTGAATTTATGAGGAGTTGAGTTGACAGGGGGTTAAGGTGACAGGGGTTGAGTTGATCGGAGGATGGGTTGACAGGGGTTTTGTTGACCAGGAGTTGGGCTGACCAGGGGTTGGGCTGACAGGGCTTGAGTTGACAGGGGATGCATTGACAGGGGTTGACTTGACAGGGGGATGAGTTGACAGCTGTTGCGTCGACAGGGGTTGAGTTGCAGGTGATGGGTTGACAGAGGTTGACAGAGGTTCGGTTGACAGGTGGTTGAGTTGACCGGGGTTCGGTTAACTTGAGGTTTAAATGACATGGAACTGCTATTAACTAATATGTACCCCCAAGTATTATATTATCCTAGTTTAACAACAACCTTTAATCCACTATTTCCTTCTCACTATCTCCAATTCCTTTTTCTTAGTATCTATTTCATTCTCTCTATCTCCAACTTCTTTCTTTTAATCACAACATTTCATCGCTATCCCCAGTTTATCTTTCTTCGTCACTTTTTTCCCTCGTTATCCCATACTTCTCTTCCTTTCTCGACATTTTTTCTCGTTATATCGAATTCCTATGCATTACTCGCTATATTCCCGCTTTGTCCCCAACTTCTCATTCTTACATAATGTTTTCTCTCACTCTCCCCAACTCCTTCATCAAAGAGAATGGAAACAATAAACCGCTGGAAGGCGAGAGTCAGGTTATTAATATCCCAGCTATTGTACAGAGAGGTCTCAGGGGAGGATAGAGGGTGACGGAGGATGTAGGTGAGGAAAGTTGGAGGGTGATGAAGAGATTCTGGGTCTGATGTAGAATTAGAGTTAAAACTGCTAGGACTGAAGTGGTCTCTCAATCAAAGAAGCTCAGGGATAGATCAGTAATGTGTGGAGTTCAGCAAACAACTAACTAGCTCTCCATGGCAGACCCACTCTGGGGCTATCTAACAGTGACGTCACCAAGGATGATGCATGGGATCAAGCTTCTAGAGGCTTCTCTCAAAAGGAAGGGTTGTATGAATACCTGACTTCAGTGTCATCAGCGTTGCAGTCATAGCTGGCTGGAAAATGATCTCTTTGAGCCAGGAATCATCTTTAATTGACGTCGCAAATATCTAACTAAGCTAACTAATAATTTACATAAAACAATTTTGGGAGTTACAAGTATTAAGCAATGCATCCAGTAATCAAGTAAGAGTGATTGATTAAATAAGTAATGAGTTTAAAATGTGATATCATCATATTGAAACATCTCTAGATCGACCCACTATCGCCAGACCAGTGTATGTTACTAGGCCAGCTGCGTTTGACCAAGCTAAATAAACACTTAGTACATGCTTGCTATGAAAAGTAACTTTGACCCCTGCGGGTTACTGTAAAATTCATAATGAAAACATATTTATCTATAGTGTATAATACTCTGGTTGCTATACTGATTACAGACTAAACTAGGCTAAACTGGTTACACACACACACACACACACACACACACACACACACACACACACACACTTGTAAACATGAAATTTACCACACACGCACACACACACACACACACACACACACACACACACACTGTGAGGAAATTACCTCACCACATGTCCCTCATAACACCATATGTGAGGGAATTACTACACCACGTCAAGTCCCTCATCACACCATCTGTGAGAGAATTACTACACCACGTGAGGTCCCTCATAACACCATCTGTGAGGGAATTACTACACCACGTGAGGCCCCTCATAACACCATCTACGAGGGAATTACTACACCACGTCAAGTCCCTCATCACACCATCTGTGAGGGAATTACTACCCCACGTGAGGCCCCTCATAACACCATCTGCGAGGGAATTACTACACCACGCCAGGTCCCTCATAACACCATCTGAGGGAACTACTACACCACGTGAGTTCCTCCTAAAACCATCTAGGAGGGAGTAACCACACTACGAGCTTGCTGTTCAAAACCTACATTAATCTGTATGTTCACTGTATGTTCCTTTCCCTTTCTCTAATGAAGGATTTTGTTAAACCACCAATGTATGTAATAAGCCATTTATGTCCAATGTATATTTTCAGCCTTCGGGCTGCAGAATTTTTTTCAATAAACCGTTAATTATTATTATTATTATTATTACACAACCTTTTAAACATTAAATAAAGCACACACAAATATTCAACACTCTTAGTTAAGTACGAGATTGCCAAACATATTTATTTTTCTTCATCACTGCGGAAACTCCTACAACCTCATACTTCATGTTCCCTTCTTCCTTATTTTTTCTCTCCCTTTCTGTTCTCACCCTTTCTTTTCCCACTCTTTCTTTTCTCGCTCCCTTTTCTTATTTCACCTATTTTCTCTCTCACCCTTTCTCTCATCTATCTCACACCTTTACCCATTCTCTCACCAGTCTTTTCTTTCATTCCTTTTTCCCTTCTTTCTTCTGACCTCTATCACTTAAGTCTTCTCTCAATCCCTTACCCCTTCTCTCATACCCATTTACCCTTTTTTTCTTCTCCCTTTTTCACTCATTTATCGGTAAGGGGAGGACTTAGAACACGACTAACTTAAATGTATACTACGCGAACAATAGAAGTATGAGAAACAAAATGGATGATATTAGGGCCTTGGAATGTACCGAAGAAATCGATATAATTGCATTCACTGAAACATGGATCAACCTAGACACACGTGAATTACCAGTCGAATACCAAATTGCGGGTTACAAACTGTTCCATACCGATAGGCAGACCAGGAAAGGAGGCGGAGTAGCAATCTATGTTAGGGAGAATCTGAAGTGTGAAATAAATAAGGAAATAAAAACTGAGAGGAATACAGAAACAATTTGGATAGAATTAAGCGACGGTCGGGAAAAATTAATCACAGGAGTAATATATAGACCCCCCAATCTTGATAGCGTCAATGAGCGACTTATCTGGGATGAAATGCGCAGGGCTTCCATACACAACAAAGTCTGTATAGTAGGCGACTTTAACCTTGGCCAAATAGATTGGACTGACCTTACAGGTAACTCAGAATCAGAGGATTTTCTCGAGACGATCCAGGACTGTTTTCTAAGTCAACATATAACCTAACCCACACGGTGTAATAATATACTGGATTTAGTTCTGTCGAACAGAGAAAACCTCATTAGCAATGTCGAGGTAGGGAACGAACTTGCAAACAGTGATCACAAAGAAAATAGATTCCAGTTAGATTTTCAGGGCAGACGTAAGGAAAATTCCACTAAAGTACCAAATTTCATATGGGCAAACTTTGACAGTTTAAAGAGGCAGCTGAGAGGGGTGTCGCGCTTGGCCGTGAACCTGACAGATGACACGGACGTGATAACGAGATCTGAGATTGCTGAGTTCCACGACAATTTAAATAGTGAGTTACTTAATGCACAAAGGCAGAACATACCATACAAAAAACTCAGATCAAACAACAATGACCCTAAATGGATAAATAATTATTTAAAGAACATCATTACCCAAAGGAAGGCTATAGGTAGAATGATAAATCGTGGCGAAATTCACCTCCGGGACTATTATAGGGTATTGGCGAGTAGGGTTAAAACCGAGATAAGGAAAGCAAAGAGGAATAATGAGGAAAGGATAGCAAGGGAGGCCAACACAAACCCCAAAGGATTCTACCAAATGTATCAAACTAAAACACAAGAAAAGATTGGACCAATACGGTCAGACTCCGGCGAGCTCACTGAAAACGACGGAGAAATGAGCAATAATTTGATTAAATATTTTTCAACAGTTTTCACCACCGAAAATTTAAACATGATACCCGAGGCACCGACTTTATTCAGAGATAGTGAAGAAAACAAATTAAGTGAGATAGTAGTGACTAGTAACGATGTTAGTAAGCAAATAGACAAACTAAAGCCTAATAAGTCACCTGGTCCCGATGAGATATTTGCCAGAGTATTAAAGGAATGTAAGGAAGAGCTTAGTATGCCCTTAGCAAAGTTGTTTAACATGTCCTTAAAAACAGGTGTAGTACCAGAATCCTGGAGGATAGGGAATGTAATACCGATTTTCAAGAAGGGGGATAGATCACTATCCTCTAACTCCCGCCCAATCAGTCTAACATCAATAGTAGGCAAATTACTGGAAACAATCATTTCAAACTCTATTCGAAATCACCTGGAGAAGCACGGATTGATCAATGATTCCCAGCATGGCTTCACAAGCGGACGTTCTTGCCTAACTAATCTATTAACATTATTTTCATTAGTTCTCGAATCAGTGGACGAGGGGCACAATTATGATGTGGTATATCTCGACTTTAGCAAAGCCTTCGACAGAGTCCCCCACGAAAGACTAATTAGAAAGGTAGAAGCTCATGGCATCAAAGGTGACATCCTTAAATGGATTAGGGCGTGGTTACAGGACAGGAGACAGCGAGTGAGCATTAATGGCACTAAGTCCCATTGGAGCAACGTCACAAGTGGAGTTCCCCAAGGCTCAGTACTTGGACCATTTTTATTTATTATATACATAAACGACATAGATATCGGCATAGACAGCAACATAAGTAAATTTGCTGATGACACTAAAATAGGACGTGTTATCAAATCTGACGAGGACTCGGCAAAACTACAGGAAGATCTAAAGAAATTTTTCGAATGGCCTGAAAAATGGCAGATGAAATTCAACGTCGACAAATGTAAAGTACTCAGTATAAGAGATGTAAACAGGGAAACCAGATACCAGATGAACAACGATGCCATAGAGAAATCCGACTGCGAGAGAGATTTAGGAGTAATGATAAGTAGGAACCTTAAGCCAAGTAAACAATGTGTTCTTGCTCGTAACAAGGCTAATAAAGTACTTGGGTTCATACAAAGGAGTGTTAGTTACAAGACTAGCGAGGTCATCCTAAAACTGTATCTTGCTCTTGTGAGACCACACCTGGATTGCGCATTTCAGTTCTGGTCACCGTATTAAAGAATGGATATAGAATCCTTGGAAAGAATTCAGAGGAGAATGACAAGAGTAATCCCGGGCATTAGGAACCTTGAGTATAGAGACAGGTTAAAGCATCTTAATTTGCACTCCCTTGAGAGACGTAGAGCGAGGGGCGACCTGATGGAGGTGTATAAGTGGAAGGCAGGGCTAAACAAAGGGGTCATTACAAAGGTACTCAAATTATCCAACCAGGAGCGAACTCGTAACAATGGTTTTAAATTAGACAAATTTACATTTAGGTGTGAAATAGGTAAACACTGGTTTGGAAACAGAGTAGTGGATGAATGAATCAAGTTACCAAATATCATCATTAACTCGAATACGCTGAATTGCTTCAAACATAGGTTGGATGCTCATATGAGCAATAGGGGTTGGGTGTAAACGGGACTGCCCAGTATGGGCCAATAGGCCCGCTGCAGTTTCCTCCATTCTTATGTTCTTATGTTCTTCATTCTTCTCTCTTCTCTGTCCTTTACTCATTCGGTCTTTTCGCTTCACTCATTCCTTTACCCTACTTTATGGCCCTTCCTTCATTCTTTACCCTTTTATATGCCCTCTCTTCTCTCCACCTTTTCACTCCAACTCTCCATCTCACCCTTGCTTTCTTCTTTCACCCCCTATATTTTTCCTTACACCTTCGCCCTATTCTCAGCGTTAACTTGACCCTTTTTTTGTGTTCCTCCTACCGTGATTTACCGCATCAATAAACTATGTAAATGCAATAAAGGTCTCTTTTGACCTGAGAGCAGTTGGTATAAAATTTTACTGGCATAATGAGGAAGGAGAGATTTGGAGAGACCCTTTTGGTAAACTTTTGTTGTCTGTATTATAAATACTCCATATACAAGCACACGGTGTTTCTTGGTTAGATACACGTGTTAAGACATACATACGTGTACAGACACACTCTAAGAAAAATTATTAATCATAGTCATAAATTCGGACATGCACGTATACATATAGTACAGTACAGGTATGCTCACAAAAAATGTAATTATGTAACCATTGCTAGGATCTAAAGAATAGTTTAACCAAACCTGTCCTAACTTCCTCTAATATTTCCCACTCTAACCTACCCTACCTTTAACCTGACCTAATCTAACCGTCCCCAACTTTATCTAACTTACTCCCACAAAATTTAACTTGACCTAAATTAACCTAACCTAATCTAACATATAACCTTTCCTCAACCTAACCTAGTTTAACATATTCTTAATCTAACCTAGTCTAACCGTAACGTAACTTAATCTATCCAGACTCAGTTTATGACGACCGAATTATTAATTCCATAAGCGGGGATTATCAAACTGGGGTTCGCAAACCCCAGAGGTACGCAGGAGGATTTCCAAGGGGGTATACATTCAGGGCTGGTGAAAATCAATAGATAATATACTAATGTCACCAGACTTAATTCATGAGGTGATATAAATTCAATATTATATAGATTTACAATATGGAAAGTAGCTTTTCTCCTAGCACCAAATATGTTGTAACACTATTTTCCACAAAACATAAACATCATTCACAATGAAACTAAATATTTGTCGTCATAATTAAACTACTGTGTTAACAGTAACACATTTTATAACTTGCTTAATAAGGTAATTACCATTTAAAAAAAAATACCATTCTATAAGGAATTAGGCACTTATACTGTTAATACTTATTTGCTTAATACAATTATTACAATTTAAAAAAATTACAGTATCCAGTGTAGTACCATTGTAAATTGAATTAGTGGTTAACGCTCACCTGCTTAATAAAGTAATTACAGTTTCAACAATTCTACAATATTAAGTGTAGTATTGTTTTTTATTGGATTAGTGTTAATGTAGTACCTATTCTACATTCAGTGCCTCAGTAATGGGGATACGGGTCGATGGTCTGATAACTCAGGTGGTACCATGTGATAAAAAGTTTGATAACCCCCGCCCTAAAGAATACATTAAATACACGTTTTCATTGTGGATGTACATGAAATATATATATATGTATATATATATCTTGATAAAATCACACGGGAAAATGGAAACAACGGAGTACCTTAGCTTTCGTCTTTATTCAAGACATCTTCAGAGGCAACTGGATTACATGGACAGAGAGAGGCTTAAATATACAGGGTGACCTAAAAACATGAGGTCAGGTCCAAATGATGACATCCACTAATCCCCACACCAACACACACGTAGAGGAGCTTAAGAGAAGGGTGGTGACGTGACTAGTCAAGTCAGGTCAGAAAAAAGGGGACCCACAAAATAACTATCATACATCTAGATCAAAGGTTTTTAAAGCATTTTTAACCTTGGGCCACTGACAAATAAATTTATGTAACATATTATCAGTTTTGAACTGACCATCACTAAGGTTTATTGATTTTAATTCCTTAATCAAACTAGCTTCAACAAGAAGTCTTTCTGTGACACAAGATGATTTGAAAACTTCTAAGCTTTTTTCCCAAGCAATGGGGTGATTATTATTCCTAACATGAACGAACAAGGCACTGCTTTCAGATGCAGTTCTAATATTATACTTATGTTGTTTGATTCTAAGCTGCAGTGTTTTTCCTGTCTGACCTACATAAATACAATTACATTTGCTACATGGAATACAATAAACACTACCATTTACATTCAAACTTGGGCTATTCCTTATTAACATATTAGTAATGGTTGAGTCATACTTGAAAACAACATTAATATTTAGAAGCTTGAGGGACCGAACTAACGGGACAAATTCATTACGATAGGGCAGAGTCAAAATATTCTTAAGTGTAGGAACTTGTCTGGTTTGAGAGGAATGAAAGGATTTTTTAGCCCTATTAAAACAACGATCAACAAACACAGAAGGGTACCCAAGTTTATGTGCAATAGAACGAATGTGTTTCAATTCATCGTCAATAAATTCAGAGTCACAAATACGCAGACATCTTAAGAACATAACAGAAAAAACTGACATTTTGGTAGACTCAAGGTGATTCGATAAAAAGTGAATGAAACTGTCTACCTGTGTGGGCTTTCTATATACCTTGAATTTATAGTTTTGGCCATTTCTCATGATAAGCATATCAAGAAATGGAAGGGATTCAATTGATAAACTCAAGAAACACAACGAACCTTGCGAATTAATAAGTTTTGATGTAAATTCACTGTTCACTAGAGTACTTGTCAAAGACTTACTTTCATTTCTTAAAGATAAATTACAACTGCTAGATTTAACTATTGAACATGATACTTTCCTGAAATTGATAGAGTTATGCGTAACTGACAATGTGTTTAGTGCAAATGGGAAGTTCTACATGCAAATATTTGGTATGAGCATGGGTAATTGTCTTTCTGCTCCTCTAGCCTGTATTTATATGGAGTTTTTTGAGTCTAGATTACTACCCAATATAGTGGACTTTATTCCTCCATGGTATAGATATGTAGATGATGTTCTTTGTCTTTGGCCTAAAAACAGTGACCCATTTGAATTTTTAGACAAACTTAATAATATTGTCCCTAGTATCACGTTCAAAATTGAAAGAGAAATAAATGAATCCCTTCCATTTCTTGATATGCTTATCATGAGAAATGGCCAAAACTATAAATTCAAGGTATATAGAAAGCCCACACAGGTAGACAGTTTCATTCACTTTTTATCGAATCACCTTGAGTCTACCAAAATGTCAGATTTTTCTGTTATGTTCTTAAGATGTCTGCGTATTTGTGACTCTGAATTTATTGACGATGAATTGAAACACATTCGTTCTATTGCACATAAACTTGGGTACCCTTCTGTGTTTGTTGATCGTTGTTTTAATAGGGCTAAAAAATCCTTTCATTCCTCTCAAACCAGACAAGTTCCTACACTTAAGAATATTTTGACTCTGCCCTATCGTAATGAATTTGTCCCGTTAGTTCGGTCCCTCAAGCTTCTAAATATTAATGTTGTTTTCAAGTATGACTCAACCATTACTAATATGTTAATAAGGAATAGCCCAAGTTTGAATGTAAATGGTAGTGTTTATTGTATTCCATGTAGCAAATGTAATTGTATTTATGTAGGTCAGACAGGAAAAACACTGCAGCTTAGAATCAAACAACATAAGTATAATATTAGAACTGCATCTGAAAGCAGTGCCTTGTTCGTTCATGTTAGGAATAATAATCACCCCATTGCTTGGGAAAAAAGCTTAGAAGTTTTCAAATCATCTTGTGTCACAGAAAGACTTCTTGTTGAAGCTAGTTTGATTAAGGAATTAAAATCAATAAACCTTAGTGATGGTCAGTTCAAAACTGATAATATGTTACATAAATTTATTTGTCAGTGGCCCAAGGTTAAAAATGCTTTAAAAACCTTTGATCTAGATGTATGATAGTTATTTTGTGGGTCCCCTTTTTTCTGACCTGACTTGACTAGTCACGTCACCACCCTTCTCTTAAGCTCCTCTACGTGTGTGTTGGTGTGGGGATTAGTGGATGTCATCATTTTGACCTGACCTCATGCTTTTAGGTCACCCTGTATATTTAAGCCTCTCTCTGTCCATGTAATCCAGTTGCCTCTGAAGATGTCTTGAATAAAGACGAAAGCTAAGGTACTCCGTTGTTTCCATTTTCCCGTGTGATTTTATCAAGATTTATCTTATCCACGTTTTCATTGTGGATTTTCATAAAAAATGTATATATATATAAATATATATATATATATATATATATATATATATATATAATATATATATATATATATATATATATATATATATATATATATATATATATTGATTTTGTGAGGAAAGTCTCCTCTCTCTCTATCTCTTTCTCTCACCTTTAAGCTGTTGCAGTTATTAATTCAGACTTCAATGAAGTTCGTTCTGCTTGTCTGAGATCGATAGAGGGTCAAAGTTCAAGGTGATAGGTTAAAGCTCACACCGTCTGTCTTAAAATATCACGTACAAAGGAAGAAAGTTATTTTATATAATGTACAGGCTGTCTTACAGGTCACACACTATAGGAAAATTAACGTCGTATGTTTTTCAGGCGATAGAATTGTAACAAATCAATAAACATCGGGCGACGAGGACCAGTCAAATGACTACCGACATCTCCGGATATCACAACACTCAATTTTTACCTCTAGGGTAACTTAAAGCCTGTTCTTTATCAAGATCGTCCAAGAACTATTCAGCTTACCTTTAGAGGAAGAAATCGAGAGGTCCTTGTCATTATTGCAAGTTAGATAATCAGCTTATAATATAAACTCAGCTTATGTTTTACCTCATTTTTTTTCTTCAATTTTGAGGTAATAAAACCAGAGAACTACTACTACTACTGAGTCGCCGCCATTTTATTACCTTAAAATTAAATATCGTAATACATAAGTAGCTATCCTAGCTGTGTTGAGTTACTTGAGCCGCAGATCTATGCGGCGTTCAGTGACTATTGCCTCATAGTCAATATCTGCAACTGTTGTCGGCTTTGGGACCGATGCTCTCATTACCCTGAGGCAGAGCAAAGCCGACCTAAGGAGAGAGAAGAACAGTCGACATCTCATCCAAGCTGTAACATAACTTCTGGGCTGCTGCTTCTGTTCGGATAGCACCTCCAAGAGTCTGACATAGAAGCATCTTGCATTTGGTCCCATCCCACCAGAGGAGTGAAGCTGCCTTGATCAACGTTCTGAATTCTCTCCCCTTATGCCCTTATCTTGTCGTTCTCATTCCTCCTGTGTGCATCATCGAGAGCTAAGTTACGGTGACATGCGGCCATGGGATAAAAAATCCTGATGTCGAAGAAGGCTCGCTGTCCCTCATCCAGAGTTCTCGAACACTGACGTCCACACGGGCTTCGTTGGATGTGTTTGAAGTCCTATGTTGGAAATTCTCACCGTCCAATGGAAGGATGGTCGAATGTATCCTGACATCACGGCAGATTTTCTTCAACATGTTTGCTGTGAGATCCCTTACTTCGTCATGCCTCATGCAATGAAGCCCCCTTTCTTGAACACCATGGCGTGATCGACGTCATAGGAAGAGCCACACACGCATTGGTAGGGCAAAACTTCTACTAGCCTACCGTACCTTAGAGCATTGGCATCTGTAAATTCTTGTTTATTGAGATTGAAACTATTTGCTTCAGGGGTATCTGTGGATGTAGATGAAAGTATATATATAACTCTGAAGGAACTACAGATTCCTTGTTTTATCGAGGGTACATGATATAGATTTGTTTTTACTTCGGTTTGAACGCATTGCTGATCTTCAGAGATGGAAGAAATTATGAGTATCACATATATCTCGGTACTTTGTTACGAGGTAAGGGGCTACAAACTTATTTGGGTCTTCCTCGTGAGACTTTCGATAATATGAAGAATTAAAGAAGGCTTTACTTTTGACTTATGCAGTTGACATAGAATCATACAGACGTAAATTAAAGAGTGTAGACTAAAGGATGTAGAAACTTATGTTCAGATGATTATTCGTATGGAGAACTATTTTCGATGATGGCTTACTATGAGTGAGGTAAGCGAAGATTTTGCGTCTGTAGTCGATTTTATGATTAGAGATAATTTCTATAGCAATTGTTCTAATAACTTAAAAGTTGCCCAGGCAGCAGACAGTTATAGACGTGCCCATAGAAGTAATAAAACTAAAACCTTGCCCAAACAACTTTCTGATGTCTACAGTTCTGTAACGTCCGACTCTCAAAAGAAGGAAGTTACATGTCCCATTGAGAAGAGAAAGGGCACATACGACCTAATTGTCCCCTGCTTTCTAAATCAAAATCAAAACCAGTGAGTTCAATATCTACAGCTATAGTAAACTTTGTGTTCAAATCTGAAATCTGTCCTGAGAATGCTTTACTTGACAAGGGTAAATTATCTGACAAAGATGTGACATCATCCTTAACACTGGGTGTAGTGCAATCATAATTAATGATAAATTGATCCCTAAGAGGAGAAACAAGGGTAAGTTAGTGAGGGGGTATGCCTTTCTGGGAGTTCCATCTTTTTTTCCTGAGGTTCGTTGTCGCCTCCAGTGTAAGTTTGTATCTGGCTGGGTGAAAGCTGATGTTTTAGTAGGCCTGGTACCAGGTGTAACTGTTCCTACTGTTCACGTGCCAGCTCCTTAAGCTGAAGATAACCCACCAAGTGATGTCAAAGTTTTTTTTCAGATCAGACAAGATCTTAATCTCAAAAAGGACTAGTACAAAAACTGTTGACTCCTACTACCTACCTTACCTTGTAGTAAAGAGGATTTCATTGAAGCCCAAAATAACTGTACTACTCTTGATATTGTCAGGAATAAAGTTGAAGCATATACACCCCAGACAGTAAAGAATAGATCATTTAAGTTTTCTCGATTAATTGGTCTTATATTAAATTAACTACAGATATCCCAGTTTACAGGAAACCATATCCAATACCTCATAATTTGGCTTTGGTGTTCAACTATGAAGTTGTTAAATTGTTTGAAATTGGAATTATTAAACATTCTGACTCTGCATATTGTTCACCTGTTGTTCTTGTAAGGAAGCCAAACAATTTACGGAGATTGTGCATTGATTATTATCGTAGTGTTAATGAAGTAACCTATTTTGATACTGAGCCTATGCCAACAGTTGATGAGTCCTTGGTGAGAGTTTGCTGGGGACAAGTTTTTCACTAAGATCGATCTGTGCAAGGAATACTAACAGGTCCCACTCATTGATGCATCAAAGAAAATCATAGCCTTTGCAAGCAATAGAGGATTAATGCAATTCAGAAAGTTACCATTTGGTTTAAAAACTGCTTGTGCTACATTTATTAGATTGTTGAGAAAAGTGACATGTGGCCTTAAAAATACAGCTTGTTACTTTGATAACTTGGTTGTACAGAATAGTACCTGGGAAGAACATCTGAAAGATCTAGGACCCCTGTGTGACCTTTTCAGAACCCATGGACTCACAGCTGGTGTGTTTCTTTGCATATTTGGGATTTCCTAGGGAAATCATCCGCTTTCACCTGTAGAAGATAAAGTAAAAGCCATTTTGCAAATGCCTGTACCTCAGACAAACAAACAATTACGGTCATTTACAGGTAGAGTAACTTTCTATCGAAAATTTGTTCCAAATTTTGCTGGAATTGTATCCTGCATTAATGTTCTTTTAAACAAAATCAACAGTAACAAATTTATTTAGTCAAATGAACAACTAGAAAGTTTCAGAAACTAAAATCAGCTCTAGCTTGTGAACCAATATTATGTTTACCTGATTATCCTGAACTGTTTTATTTAAGAATAGATGCATCAGATAACGGATTGGGTGCAGTCCTGCTGCAAGTGGTTGATGATATCCTCAGTATCTTATGCTTGTCGTGTACTGCTGGATCGAGAACGAAGGAATGCAACCATCGAAAAGAAACCTCTTGCCATTGCTTGGGCCATCGGTAAATTTAAAAACTACTTGATTGGGAAAGAATTTGTCCTTCAGACGGACCAGAAATCTCTTTCATATTTGAAAACAATGAAGAATTCTAATGCCAGATTGATGCGACGAACCCTCTCTTTACAGGACTATTATGTTCGGGTTGAATACATTAAAGGATCTTTGCATAATACTTTTGTATTAGGATATTCAATTTTAAGGTAATAAAATGGTGGCGAAGGTGTGGCTATTAGGGGAGGCTGGAGGCCACAATTAAAAAATATAGTAGTAGTAGGTTTGAGTCTGAATAAAGAAGAATTTACAGATGCCATTGCTCTAAGGTACGGTAGGCCAGTAGAAGGTTTGCCCTCCCAATGCGTGTGTGGCTCTTCCTACGACATCGACCACGCCATGGTGTGCAAGAAATGGGGCTTCGTATGCATGAAGCATGACGAAGTAAGGGATCTCACAGCAAATATTTTGAAGGAAATCTGTCATGATGTCAGGGTAGAACCGCACCCCCTTCCATTGGACGGTGGGAATTTCCAACACTGGACTTCAAACACAGCCAACGAAATCCATGTGGACGTCAGTGCTCAAGGATTCTGGACGCTGGGATAGCATGCCTTCTTCGACATCTGGATTTTTTATCCCATGGTCGCATATCACCGTAACTTAGCTCTCGATGCTGCACACAGGAGTAACAAGAACGACAAGATAAGGGGATATGGGGAGTGAATTCAGAACGTTGAGCAAGGCAGCTTTACTCCTCTGGTGTTCACAACCTCTGGTGGGATGGGACCAATTGCAAGATGCTTCTACGCCAGACTCGCGGAGGTGCTATCCAAACAAAAGCAGCAGCCCAGAAGTTATGTTACAGCCTGGATGAGATGTCGACTGTCCTTCTGTTTCCTTGGGTCTGCTTTCTCTGCCTCAGGGGAACGAGAGCATCGGCCCCAAAGCCGACAACAGTTGCAGATATTGACTACGAGGCAACAGTCACTGAATACTGCATTTGATTTACGACACAACTAACTCAACATAGCTAGGATAGCTTCTTATGTATTAGGATATTTAATATTAAGGTAAATAAATGGTGGCGAAGGTGTGGCTATTGGGGGAGGCTGGAGGCCACGTTAAAAACAAAAAAAAAAAAAAAAGTAGTAGTAGTCACTGAATGCTGCATAGATCTGCGGCTCAACTAACTCAACACAGCTAGGATAGCTACCTATGTATTAGGATATTTAATATTAAGGTAATAAAACGGTGGCGAAGGTATGTCGATTGGGGGAGGCTGGAGGCCATTTAAAAAAAAGAAAAAAGTAGTAGTAGTAGTAGTAGTCACGCCATGGTGTGCAAGAAAGGGGGCTTCATATGCATGAGGCATGACGAAGTAAGGGATCTCACAGCAAATATTTTGAAGGAAATCTGTCATGATGTCAGGGTAGAACCGCACCCCCTTCCATTGGACGGTGAGATCTTCCAACACAGGACTTCAAACACATTTAACGAAGCCCGTGTGGACGTCAGTGCTCGAGGATTCTGGACGCGGGGACAGCGAGCTTTCTTCCACATCAAGATTTTTGATCCCATGGCCGCATGTCACCGTAACCTAGCTCTCGATGCTGCACATAGGAGGAACGAAAACGACAAGAGAAGGGCATATGGAGAGAGAATTCAAAACGTTGATCAAGGCAGCTTCACTCCTCTAGTGTTCACAACCTCTGGTGGGATGGGACCAAATGCAAGATGTTTCTACGTCAGACTCGCGGAGGTGATCTCCGAACAGAAGCAGCAGCCCAGAAGTTATGTTACAGCCTGGATGAGATGTCGACTGCCATTCTCTCTCCTTCGGTCTGCATTGCTCTGCCTCAGGGGAACGAGAGCTTCTGCCCCAACTCCGACAACTGCTGCAGATATTGACTATGAGGCTACTGTCACTGAACGCCGCATAGATCTGACGCTCAACTAATTTAACACAGATAGGATAGCTACTTATGTATTAGGATATTTAATATTAAGGTAATTAAATGGTGGCGGAGGTGTGGCTATTGGGGGAGGCTGGAGGCCAAAAAAAAAAAAAAGTAGTAGTAGTAGTAGTAGTCTTATTCCCCTGGATAAGAATCCAGGATGTAGGCCTAAAGGGGTGGGGGAACTGCTGAGTCGGATCATCGGAAAATGCATAATCGAGGTGGTAAAGGATGATGTCAGGGCAGCAGCAGGGAACCTGCAAGTTTGTGCTGGCCACCAGGCTGGAAGGGAAGCTGCCATTCACGCCATGAGAACGATATTTGAGCAGCGTGATTGTGAGGCCGTTCTCCTGGTGGACGCTTCAAACGCATTCAAAATACTGAACGGCAAGGCCGCACTGCACAACATCAAGATCAAGGTTCCATGCTTTGCAATGTATGTTGAAAACACCTAGAGGAAGCCATCAGACCTCTATATAGTAAACAACAAGGCTCTAAGAGGTGATACCATCGCACAGTCACCCTGTGAAACTACGCAGGGGGACCCTGTTGCAATGGCAATGTATGCAATAGGCCTATCCGTGCTCCAACACACAATTAAATTTAAAAAAACTGAGGTCAAGCAAGTGGCGTATGCTGATGACCTTACCGGAGCAGGAAAAGTGGAGGACATCAAAAAGTGGTGGGACCTGGTAACATCACGAGGCCCATAAATAGGGTACCACCCAAACGCCAGCAAGTCCTTCCTCATTGTGAAACCAGAACATTATGAACGGGCAATGGAGGTGTTCGGTGGAAGTGAGATCAAAATAACAAAGGATGGCCAAAGACACCTAGGAGCAGTAATCGGCACGACAGACTTCAAGACGGAGTACGTAATGGGAAAGGTGAATGAGTGGGTTAGGGAAATCTAAGCTGTGTCTGAGATTTTTTTTTTTTTTTTACGGTAATACGGTAATTGGCCCACCCGGGCACAGGTCAAACGACCCACAACGGAGCCTGGGGGACGAAAAAAAAAAGAACGGAATGAAATTGTAAATATAGAAAAAAAAAGGTGATACTGTATTAATCTACACCACGAAGATGCCGGAAAACCAGCTTTTTAAAGTGAGACAGATTGTAAGAGCATGGAAACACAGATGAAGGCAGAGCATTCCACAGTTCGGTTGTGTGAGGAAAGAAGGAGGTACTATAACGGGTTATTCTCGTGTGACCAACATCCACAGAGAAACGGTGGGCACCGCGGGCAAAACGAGTGTTACGAACCCACGGCCTTGCCGGCGGTACACAGGATGCCAAATCCACCGAACATTGCCCGTTAAAGTATCTGTAAAAGAGAGAGAGTGAAGCAACATTGCGGCGAAGAGAAAGGGAAGAGAGATTGTCGACTAAATGAGGAGAGTTAATAAGACGAAATGCCTTTGATTCCACCCTATCTAACAGTTGGGCAGAAGAAGAGCCACCCCAGATATGAGAGCAGTACTCCAAGTTAGGACGAATAAATCCCTTATATACTTGGAGCAACTGCTCAGGAGTGAAGTAGCTACGGCATCTGTACAACATTCCCAACTTTCGGGAGGCAGCTTAAGTAAAACTAAGGATGTGAGATTTCCAGGACATATTGGAGGAAATGGTGAGGCCTAACATATTTATTTCAGAATTTGGGAGGACGATAGCATCCTCAAATGCAATTGGTGGGAGATCGTCTAATTTGCAAAGTGTAATTGGTAAATAATGAATTTTATTACTATTGAACTTAACCAAGTTTGTACCTCCCCATTCAGAGATGCTGCACACATCCGCGTTGATAGAAGTAATGATATCAGTTCTAGAAACAGATCTAGTTTGAGAGTTAGGAGGAAGGAGAAAATGTGAAGAAGAGTGAAGAGTAGAATCATCAGCGTAAGAATGGATAGAATTAGTTGTAGTGTGAAGTAAATCATTGATAAAAAGAAGGAAGAGAGTTGATGAAAGAACAGAACCCTGTGGGACGCCACTACTGGTAGAGAAAGAACGAAAAATCGATCCCTCGACAACAACTGCCATGGATCGGTTCTCAAGGAAGCTAGAGATGAGAAAACAAAGTGAGGGAGAGAAATCAAAAGAGGGAAGTTTGGATAGCAAAGACTTGTGCCATACCCTGTCAAAGGCTTTGGAGATGTCGAGAGCCACGACAAAGTTTCCCCATAATCCCTAAGAGAGGATGACCAAAGATGGGTGCATTAGGAGAGCAGATCACCAGTAGATCTCGCCTGGCAAAAGCCATACTGGTGATCCGACAAAAGAAAAAGGCGTTCAAGGTGACGGAGAAAATGGGACTTCAAGATAGTTTCGAAAATCTTAGGAAGGGATGAAGTTAGGGCAATGGGGCGATTGTTAGAGGGATTAGAATGATCACCCTTCTTCGGGATGGGCTGAACCAAGGCATGCTTCCAAGAACATAAGAACATAAGAACATAAGAACATAAGAACATAAGAAAATAAGGAGTCTGCAATAGGCCGGTTGGCCTGTGCATGGCAGCTCCTGTCGAGAGTTACTACCACTCTCTATCATCCATGAATCTATCTAGCCTCCTTTTGAAACTTTTCAGAGCTCCCGCACTTACTACAAAGTTGCTAAGCTTGTTCCACTCGTCCACCACCCTTTTTGTGAACCAGTTTCTTCCTATCTCCCTCCTAAACCTAAACTTATCTAACTTGAATTCGTTGCTCCGAGTCCTATCCTGCTCGGATATTATAAGACCTTTATCTATATCCCCTTTATTGATTCCTTTCACCCACTTAAATACTTCTATCATATCTCCCCGCACTCTTCGTCTTTCTAGGGAATGCAAGTTAAGTTTCTTTAACCTATCCTGATATGGAAGGTTTCTAAGTCCCGGAATCATTTTTGTCATTCTTCGCTGCACCGACTCTAGTGAATTTATATCCATTCTATAATAGGGACACCAGAACTGAACCGCATAATCGAGGTGCGGCCTGACAGCGCAAGATATAGTTGCAATAAGACCTCTGCACTCTTGTTTCTTACACTTCTAGATATAAAACCCAATACTCTGTTTGCCTTATTTCGAACATTAACGCACTGTTTTCTAGGCCGTAGGTCCGGGCTTACAAGTACCCCTAGGTCTCTTTCACAGTCGACTTCTCTAGTTTGATGTTGTTAAGGCTGTTTCCATTATAAGTATTTGTTCTTCCAATATTAAGTATGCTGCACTTGCTGGTGTTGAATTTCATTTGCCATTTTTCAGACCACCCCTGCAGTTTATTTAGATCCTCCTGTAATGCATTTGCATCCTGCCCTGAATTAATTTGCCGCCCTATTTTGGTGTCATCCGCAAACTTTCTTATGTCACTGCTGATCCCAGTATCTAGATCAGGGGTTCTCAACCGGGGGGGAATTTCCCCCCCTCAGGTTTTCAGGGGGGGGAAAACTGATACTAATATGGAAAAAATAAAGGATTTTCAGTATTATATGCATAGTATTTGGAATGCACTTTTTGAGGCAGACAATCTTGGAAAGGAGGGGGAATGACATTCTGACATATGGTGAAAGGGGTTTATGGGGCAAACAAGGTTGAGAACCACTGATCTAGATCGTTTATGTAGATTATGAACAAGAGTGGGCCTAGTACTGACCCTTGGGGAACCCCACTGGTTACACGGCCCCACTCAGATTTAACACCATCTACGCTGACCCTCTGCGTTCTATCGGTGCGCCATGATTTTATCCAATTTAAAACTTTCCCCTCGATACCATGAGCCTTAATTTTTCTCAGAAGCCTCTGATGCGGCACTCTGTCAAATGCTTTGCTAAAGTCTAAGTTAATAACATCGTAATTTTCGTCATTATCTACTACCTCGAAGACTTTCCTAAAAAACGTTAGCAGATTTGTTAGACAAGATTTTCCCTTTGTAAACCCATGTTGAGAGTCGTAGATTAATTTGCTTTTCTCTAGATGCGATCGGATGCTATCTGCTATAATTGATTCAAGAAATTTCCCCACTACAGACGTCAAACTGATCGGCCGGTAATTTGACGCTGATGCTCTGTCTCCCTTTTTGAATATGGGTACTACATTTGCCTGTTTCCACAAGTCTGGCACAACTCCAGTGTCTAAGAAGAAGGAAACGTTTGGGTTTTGAGGCAAAGGCGAAAGAGGCGAGCAAGCACAGGGGCCAGGGTTTCAGCACACTCCCTCAGAACACGAGGGGGTATTCCGTCCGATCCATGCGCCTTACTCACATCCAACCTGTATAACACACCGGCAACCCTGCGAGTGGAGATTATAGGAAAGTGCATAGGTTCAATAGGAGATGCAGGGGTAGGAGGGATAGAGTAGAAGTCGTCTAAGGTGGAATTAGAGGAGAATAAGGTGCCAAAGAGGTTGGCTTTGTCAGGGGGAGAGCTGGCTATAGAGTTATTGGGACAGAAGAGGCCACATGTGGCTTTTGCGGCCTTAACCCATGGAGTCAAGCATCGCTGGAACTACCTGATGCGCACTATCCCTGATATAGGACCCCTCCTCCACCTTCTGGAAGAAGCTATCAGCCTCAATTTTATTCCCAAATTAGTGAAACACCTTCACTTAACCCCAGCAGAGAGATCACTCCTTGCACTACCACAGAGACTGGGAGAAATGGGATTGACCAATCCAGAGGAGATTGCTGCCACCGAACATCAAAACTCAGTTAAGCTCACGGCAGCCCTCACTGGCCACATAATAGCTCAGTACGCAACAGGGGAGGAAGATACCAGTGAAGTAAAGAAGATTCAGAGGACCATTACGACAGAACGACAGCATGGCCAAAGTGAAAAGTTGCAGCAATTGATGCTGCAAGTTCCAGAGAATTTGAGGAAAAAAAAGTAGCTATAGCGCAGGAGGTGGGCGCCTCGAACTGGTTAACTACGTTCCCGATAAGGGCAAATGGTTTCAGTCTCAATAAACAAGAATCTACAGATGCCAATGCTCTAAGGTACGGTAGGCTAGTAGAAGTTTTGCCCTACCAATGCGTGTGTGGCTCTTCCTATGACGTCGATCACGCCATGGTGTTCAAGAAAGGGGGCTTCATTGCATGAGGCATGACGAAGTAAGGGATCTCACAGCAAACATGTTGAAGAAAATCTGCCGTGATGTCAGGATACATTCGACCATCCTTCCATTGGACGGTGAGAATTTCCAACAAAGGACTTCAAACACATCCAACGAAGCCCGTGTGGACGTCAGTGCTCGAGAACTCTGGATGAGGGACAGCGAGCCTTCTTCGACATCAGGATTTTTTATCCCATGGCCGCATGTCACCGTAACTTAGCTCTCGATGATGCACACAGGAGGAATGAGAACGACAAGATAAGGGCATAAGGGGAGAGAATTCAGAACGTTGATCAAGGCAGCTTCACTCCTCTGGTGGGATGGGACCAAATGCAAGATGCTTCTATGTCAGACTCTTGGAGGTGCTATCCGAACAGAAGCAGCAGCCCAGAAGTTATGTTACAGCTTGGATGAGATGTCGACTGTTCTTCTCTCTCCTTAGGTCGGCTTTGCTCTGCCTCAGGGTAATGAGAGCATCGGTCCCAAAGCCGACAACAGTTGCAGATATTGACTATGAGGCAATAGTCACTGAACGCCGCATAGATCTGCGGCTCAAGTAACTCAACACAGCTAGGATAGCTACTTATGTATTACGATATTTAATTTTATGGTAATAAAATTGCGGCGACTCAGTAGTAGTAGTAGTTCTCTGGTTTTATTACCTCAAAATTGAAGAAAGAAAATGAGGGAAAGCATAAGCTGAGTTTATATTATAAGCTGATTATCTAACTTGCAATAATGACAAGGACCTCTCGATTTCTTCCTCTAAAGGTAAGCTGAATAGTTCTTGGACGATCTTGATAAAGAACAGGCTTTAAGTTACCCTAGAGGTAAAAATTGAGTGGTGTGATATCCGGAGATGTCGGTAGTCATTTGACTGGTCCTCGTCGCCCGATGTTTATTGATTTGTTACAATTCTATCGCCTGAAAAAAATACGACGTTAATTTTCCTATAGTGTGTGACCTGTAAGACTGCCTGTTCATTATATAAAATAACTTTCTTCCTTTGTACGTGATATTTTAAGACTGGAAATTAATTAAACTTATGAAAGCAAAAGCTCGAGACAGACGGTGTGAGCTTTAACCTATCATCTTGAACTTTGACCCTCTATCGATCTCAGACAAGCAGAACGAACTTCATTGAAGTCTGAATTAATAACTGCAAGAGCTTAAAGGTGAGAGAAAGAGATAGAGAGAGAGAGGAGGCTTTCCTCACAATATCAATATATACATATATGAGGTTCACGGCGCCATCAGCTCGATGAACAGGCTTTGTGTGAAATATAACAGAGTCTAGAACTGCTTTTAGTGTCCTTGTGGCCTAGCCGGTAAGCGTTCCCTAGTCACACCCAGTAGGTCGAGGGTTCGATTCCTTGCTGGTGAGGTCGTTGATTATATGTTCAAAGTCCGCGTGTTAAATGGACTAAAAATGAAGTATATATATGTACCTCGCGTTTCATACCAGCTGGATTCGGTAAAATGCTACTGACACCACATAAGAGGCACGGGCAGTTTCCCAATGAGGTTCACGGCGCCATCAGCTCGATGAACAGGCTTTGTGTGAAATATAACAGAGTCTAGAACTGCTTTTAGTGTCCCTGTGGCCTAGCCGGTAAGCGTTCCCTAGTCACATCCAGTAGGTCGAGGGTTCGATTCCTTGCTGGTGAGGTCGTTGATTATATGTTCAAAGTCTGCATGTTAAATGGACTAAAAATGAAGTATATATATATGTACCTCGCGTTTCATACCAGCTGGATTCGGCAAAATGCTACTGACACCACATAAGAGGCACGGGCAGTTTCCCAATGAGGTTCACGGCGCCATCTGCTCGATGAACAGGCTTTGTGTGAAATATAACAGAGTCTAGAACTGCTTTTAGTGTCCTTGTGGCCTAGCCGGTAAGCGTTCCCTAGTCACACCCAGTAGGTCGAGGGTTCGATTCCTTGCTGGTGAGGTCGTTGATTATATGTTCAAAGTCCGCGTGTTAAATGGACTAAAAATGAAGTATATATATGTACCTCGCGTTTCATACCAGCTGGATTCGGTAAAATGCTACTGACACCACATAAGAGGCACGGGCTGTTTCCCAATGAGGTTCACGGCGCCATCAGCTCGATGAACAGGCTTTGTGTGAAATATAACAGAGTCTAGAACTGCTTTTAGTGTCCTTGTGGCCTAGCCGGTTAGCGTTCCCTAGTCACACCCAGTAGGTCGAGGGTTCGATTCCTTGCTGGTGAGGTCGTTGATTATATGCTCAAAGTCCGCGTGTTAAATGGACTAAAAATGAAGTATATATATGTTCCTCGCGTTTCATACCAGCTGGATTCGGTAAAATGCTACTGACACCATATAAGAGGCACGGGCAGTTTCCCAATGAGGTTCACGGCGCCATCAGCTCGATGAACAGGCTTTGTGTGAAATATAACAGAGTCTAGAACTGATATTAGTGTCCTTGTGGCCTAGCCGGTAAGCGTTCCCTAGTCACACCCAGTAGGTCGAGGATTCGATTCCTTGCTGGTGAGGTCGTTGATTATATGCTCAAAGTCCGCGTGTTAAATGGACTAAAAATGAAGTATATATATGTTCCTCGCGTTTCATACCAGCTGGATTCGGTAAAATGCTACTGACACCACATAAGAGGCACGGGCAGTTTCCCAATGAGGTTCACGGCGCCATCAGCTCGATGAACAGGCTTTGTGTGAAATATAACAGAGTCTAGAACTGCTTTTAGTGTCCTTGTGGCCTAGCCGGTAAGCGTTCCCTAGTCACACCCAGTAGGTCGAGGGTTCGATTCCTTGCTGGTGAGGTCGTTGATTATATGTTCAAAGTCCGCGTGTTAAATGGACTAAAAATGAAGTATATATATGTACCTCGCGTTTCATACCAGCTGGATTCGGTAAAATGCTACTGACACCACATAAGAGGCACGGGCAGTTTCCCAATAAGGTTCACGGCGCCATCAGCTCGATGAACAGGCTTTGTGTGAAATATAACAGAGTCTAGAACTGCTTTTAGTGTCCTTGTGGCCTAGCCGGTAAGCGTTCCCTAGTCACACCCAGTAGGTCGAGGGTTCGATTCCTTGCTGGTGAGGTCGTTGATTATATGTTCAAAGTCCGCGTGTTAAATGGACTAAAAATGAAGTATATATATGTACCTCGCGTTTCATACCAGCTGGATTCGGCAAAATGCTACTGACACCACATAAGAGGCACGGGCGGTTTCCCAATGAGGTTCACGGCGCCATCAGCTCGATGAACAGGCTTTGTGTGAAATATAACAGAGTCTAGAACTGCTTTTAGTGTCCTTGTGGCCTAGCCGGTAAGCGTTCCCTAGTCACACCCAGTAGGTCGAGGGTTCGATTCCTTGCTGGTGAGGTCGTTGATTATATGTTCAAATCCGCGTGTTAAATGGACTAAAAATGAAGTATATATATGTACCTCGCGTTTCATACCAGCTGGATTCGGTAAAATGCTACTGACACCACATAAGAGGCACGGGCAGTTTCCCAATGAGGTTCACGGCGCCATCAGCTCGATGAACAGGCTTTGTGTGAAATATAACAGAGTCTAGAACTGCTTTTAGTGTCCTTGTGGCCTAGCCGGTAAGCGTTCCCTAGTCACACCCAGTAGGTCGAGGGTTCGATTCCTTGCTGGTGAGGTCGTTGATTATATGTTCAAAGTCCGCGTGTTAAATGTACTAAAAATGAAGTATATATATATATATATATATATATATATATATGCTGATAACCACAAGGAAAGAAGAAAACACGAAGTTCCCAAGCGCTTTCGTGTACTCACCCCTGAAGATGTGAATTACACGAAAGCGCTTGGGAACTTCGTGTTTTCTTCTTTCCTTGTGGTTATCAGCATATACCTAGATCACGCGCACCTACAGTGATTTACTTGCATATATATATATATATTTCATGTAGATCCACAATGAAAACGTTGATAAGATAAATCTTGATAAAATCACACGGGAAAAGGGAAACAACGGAGATCCTTAGCTTTCGTCTTTATTCAAGACATCTTCAGAGGCAACTGGATTACATGGACAGAGAGAGGCTTAAATATACAGGGTGACCTTATTAAACATGAGGTCAGGTCATAATGATGTCATCCGCTAATCCCCACACCAACACCAACACACACGTAGAGGAGCTTAAGAGAAGGGGGCGACGTGACTAGCCAGGTCAGGTCAAAAATAAGGGACCCACTAAATAACTATCCTACATCTATAGATCCAAGGTTTTCAAAGCATTTTTAAACTTGGGCCACTGACAAATAAATTTATGTAATATATTAACAGTTTTGAACTGACCATCACTAAGTGGCCCAAGGTGTATTTAATGTATTCTTTAGGGCGGGGGTTCTCAAACTTTTTATCACATGGTACCACCTGAGTTATCAGACCATCGACCCGTACCCCCATAACTGAGGCACTGAATGTAGAATAGGTACTACATTAACACTAATCCAATATAAAATAATACTACACTTAATATTGTAGAATTGTTGAAACTGTAATTACTTTATTAAGCAGGTGACCGTTAACCACTAATTCAATTTACAATGCTACTACAATGGATACTGAAAATTTTTGAAATTGTAATAACTTTTTTAAGCAAATAAGCATTAACAGTAAAAGCGACTAATTCAATATAGAATGGTATTTTTTTTAAATGGTAATTACTTTTTTAAGCAAGTTACAAAAATGTGTTACTGTTAACACAGTAGTTTAATTATGACGACAAATATTTAGTTTCATTGTGAATGATGTTTATGTTTTGTGGAAAATGGTGTTACAACACATTTGGTGCTAGGAGAAAAGCTACTTTCCATATTGTAAATCTATATAATATTGAATTTATATCACCTCATGAATTAAATCTGGTGACATTAGTAAATTATCTATTGATTTTCACTAGCCCTGAATGTATACCCCCTTGGAAATCCTCCTGCGTACCTCTGGGGTTTACGAACCCAAGTTTGATAATCCCCGCTTATGGAATTAATAATTCGGTCGTCATAAACTGAGTCTGGATAGATTAAGTTACGTTACGGTTAGACTAGGTTAGATTAAGAATATGTTAAACTAGGTTAGGTTGAGGGAAGGTTATATGTTAGATTAGGTTAGGTTAATTTAGGTCAAGTTAAATTTTGTGGGAGCAAGTTAGATAAAGTTGGGGATGGTTACATTAGGTCAGGTTAAAGGTAGGGTAGGTTAGAGTGGGAAATATTAGAGGAAGTTAGGACAGGTTTGGCTAAACTATTCTTTAGATCCTAGTAATGGTTACATAATTACATTTTTTGTGAGCATACCTGTACTGTACTATATGTATACGTGCATGTCCGAATTTATGACTATGATTAATAATTTTTATTTGAGTGTGTCTGTACACGTATGTATGTCTTAACACGTGTATCTAACCAAGAAACACCGTGTGCTTGTATATGGAGTATTTATAATACAGACAATAAAAGGTTACCAAAAGAGTCTCTCCAAATCTCTCCTTCCTCTTTATGCCAGTAAAATTTTATACCAACTGCTCTCAGGTCAAAAGAGACCTATATTACATTTACATAGTTTATTGATTCGGTAAATCACGGTAGGAGGAACACAAAAAAAGGGTCAAGTTAACGCTGAGAATAGGGCGAAGGTGTAAGGAAAAAGATAGGGGTTGAAAGAAGAAAGCAAGGGTGAGATGGAGAGTTGGAGTGAAAAGGTAGAGAGAAGAGAGGGCATATAAAAGGGTAAAGAATGAAGGAAGGGCCATAAAGTAGGGTAAAGGAATGAGTGAAGCGAAAAGACCGAATGAGTAAAGGACAGAGAGAAGAGAGAAGATTGAAGGGATAAATGAGTGAAAAATGGAGAAGAAAAAAAGGGTAAATGGGTATGAGAGATTACACATGAGAGAAGGGGTAAGGGATTGAAAGAAGACATAAGTGATAGAGGTGAGAAGAAAGAAGGGGAAAAGGAATGAAAGAAAAGACAGGTGAGAAAATGGGTAAAGGTGTGAGATAGATGAGAGAAAGGGTGAGAGAGAAAATAGGTGAAATAAGAAAAGGGAGCGATAAAAGAAAGAGTGGGAAAAGAATGGGTGAGAACAGAAAGGGAGAGAAAAAATAAGGTACTTAACTAAGAGTGTTGAATATTTTTGTGTGCTTTATTTAATGTTTAAGAGGTTGTGTGTGTGTGTGTGTGTGTGTGTGTGTGTGTAACCAGTTTAGTCTGTAATCAGTATAGCAACCACAGTATTATTACACTATAGATAAATATGTTTTCATTATGAATTTTACAATAACCCGCAGGGGTCAAAGTTGTTTTTCATAGCAAGCATGTACTAAGCGTTTATTTAGCTTGGTCAAACGCAGCTGGCCTAGTAACATACACTGGTCTGGCGATAGTGGGTCGATCTAGATATGTTTCAATATGATGATATCACATCTTAAACTCATTACTTATTTAATTAATGACTCTTACTTGATTCCTGGATGCATTGCTTAATACTTGTAACTCCCAAAATTGTTTTATGTAAATTATTAGTTTGCTTAGTTAGATATTTGCGTCAATTAAAGATGATTCCTGGCTCAAAGAGACCATTTTCCAGCCAGCTATGACTGCAATGCTGATGACACTGAAGTCAGGTATTCATACTAAAGTAGGGTGTGTCATACGGAGGCGATTTTTTTTTGTTTGAGTTTGAAAAATCGGCCCATGGTATTAATGATGTAGTTCTATGTGCAGAATCATGTGATATCTTCAGATTTGAAAAGTTTTCATTTTTTGCTAGGTAAATTTTAACTTGAAATCTTATGAAAATTCAGTATTCCCACCCTTTTACCAACACCACTAAATAGCTTATTTAAAGTAAAGTAAATGTATCAGGTTAATTTATTAGGATGAAAATGATCCAGAATAGTGAAACGAATGATCTTGACACATTTATTAAATTTAATATTCCTTTAGAAAACAAAATCATCAAATACAAAAACCGGTTTTACTACTACGACCCGGTGTTGCTGCACACCATAGGGAACATGTCTTTCTTGCTTCTGTTTCTACTCATCACCTCCCTGCTGACCACCTGAGCTCGGATGTAGGGCCGTATTCCTAGTCATTACGACGATAATGACGATCACGATCATCATCTCGATGATCGTGTGTCGGGATGCAACCACCCAACGCTGAGTGCCATATTCCTAGACCCTTACATGAGCGTGTAAACACGGCAGCTCGTGTCGGATGGCAAAATTTTTTTGGCCATGCGCCTGTGCCAAATGTATTATTTCACATAATTAGAAAGACGATTTTGAGAGATATGTAGTTGTTATTTTATACCGGCACAATAATATATTGCAAAATATATTTTTTTATAAAATTGAACTTTATTATCTGTTCGAAACAAAATAGATAATTTTTTCATCTGAGTACTTGGCAACAATGTTTGCGCGCTGGTTATCAAACATGGAGGTAGTAAGAGAACGTTCTGCAGCTCTGTCTGAAACCCAACGTATGGCACTTTTGCGCCATATTGAGCAAAGGCCAATCATTGAGGATAGGTCTACAAGCAACACTATAAATTATAGGAAAAGAAAGGCCTGGGATGAAATTACTGCTTCATTCAACGCCAGCTACCCAGACCAAATCCCTCGCTCAGCCAAGCAGCTCAAGAGAAGTTACGAGCACATAAAACGGAAGTAAGTATATATTTATTTCTAAGTTTAGTATTTAAAACATATGTTTTTTTGCCAGTAGGTTACTAAATTGATTAGGATTACAGTATTTAAGTGACGTGTCTTGTGAGGAGTCCCACCTCCTACCGAAGTAGACAGAAGGAAAGCTCCCATCTCGCCTCCCCATTTTCCCTTCCTTCATATAATTTTATGATCACGTTCAGTTATATATCAAAATAAGTGTTTTTATGTCTACTTTTATAAGTTATGTATGCCTATATGCTATTCCATGCGGGTGTCTGAGTAGTATTGACCATATATTTTATATGTGCAAGTGTTAGCCTTTGATTTATTTTTACTCCTATGAGTGCTAGGTTAAAATTGTGTATGATATCTGAAACACAAATTAAATTCATAATGAAGGAACTGGTATGGAGGATACACCAGTAAGAAGGTGCTTCAGCCATACTGTGTCAGGTTCCCTTGTTTGTCATCTTTAATTGCCAGTGAATAAATTGAAGACAACATGGGACACTAAGAATTAATACTTTATTGACATGTTTTATTCACTGACAATGGGTGGCCATTGTCATAGAACGAAGCTATACAGCATATAACTCTATATGAAACAGGTATTATTCTGCAGATTTGGTGTGCTTTACATTAGGTGCCTGGAAAGCATGATAAAAGCCTATGCTGTTGCTATAATTATTTATTTTTGTACTGTATACAGTATTTATTTTGTTATGTTTCTTTCAGAACTAAAAGCCGAGATATACAGCAACGAAAAATTATAGCAAAGACAGGTGGTGGTCCACCACTCAAAATATCGGAAGCTTCAGAAGAAATGGTCTTGGCATCATCACTGATGGGGGCAGAATTGTCAATGGCTGATAACATTTACGAGACCTTCAGTAAACCAGTACATGAAGCAAATAATACCTTAGAAAATGTGCAGCTAGGTGAGAATATTACAGAAAAGTGATCGATTTATACAGTTGCGTGCATTCATAACTCCCATTGCTCAATCTCCTTTTGCTATCGAAAAATCAAACGGGAACAGTGGCTGACAGCTAAATATTTTATCTGTTATTTTTCTTATGTCACTTTTACCTTTACCTTATACACGTGTACTGACACAGTTTACTGTTTCAGTATTTGCCGAGGTGCTCGAGCAACCCAGTGCTCGTGGCATGCGGAAGACTTCTGCAAGTGTACCTTCTGCTTCACTTACTCAGTCCTATGATCCACTTGTTTTACCTGGTCCTACCCCAGGGCCATCATCTGTGTCTTCTGCACAATTTACTGAAGTTCCATCTACTGTTTATCTACCTCTATTTTCACCCTCTGTTCCTGTCTCACAAGTCAGTGTTCCTGCCTCACCAGTCATTGCTCCTGCCTCACCAGTCATTGCTCCTGCCTCACCAAACATTGCTCCTGCCTCGGCAGTCATTGCTCCTGCCTCACCAGTCATTGCTCCTGCCTCACCAAACATTGCTCCTGCCTCGGCAGTCAATGCCCCTGACTCACTATCGAGTGATATTGCCTCACCCCCTCCTGCTCATGCTTCCAACCAACACCTTTATTCAGTGTCCAGGGCATCTGGTTCTCGGCCAAGGAGCAAACCAAGGCGAACTAGGAGGGTGACAAGTGTCTATGAAATGTGTGATAAAAGACAAGAAGAGTTACATAAATCTAAGTTGTACAGATTGAATAGGGAGCATGAGGAGGAAATGAAACTGAAAAAAGAAATGATGTTAACACAAAAACTACAACAAACTGCAATTGAAAAGACACATGAAAAATTTAATAATTCTTTGGATTTGTTAGATAGTGTTCTAAGGAAAGCAGGAGCTGCATATGATGCCATGGCTAAAACATATGAATGATGTAATATTTCAGAAATTGGCATCTAAAGTAAAAGTTATTCGTTCTATTTCTTACATATTCAACTAATTTTATTTGAAGGAAATAAACATACATGTGTTTATTTTGACAAAGGTTTTTTTGTTTACAAAAGCTGTCATAAGTATGGCAGGTAATTATTTGTGGGGGGTGAATATTTATAATACAGTATACATAAAGGCTGTGATTTTCAAAAATTGAATTTATTTCCTGTGATAAAGAATAAAGTTTTGTTTGGTGTATACAGGTATTTTTAAAATATGTTATACTGTGCAAAGTACTGTATAGAGGATATGTTTCTTTTATTAAATTTTATGCATTGATATAAATAGCTGTAGAGAAGGAGTGAACCATTTCTTTTTGTGCCCAAGATAAAAATATTTTCATGTCAGTTACAAATATTGTCCAAAGTATGGCAGTTAAGATTTATTTTTATATATCTATAATATAAGCTGTGAATTTCAGGAAATGCAGAACTATGTATAGAAAAATTATAGTTTATTTTCTTAATTTTTACACATTTATAAAAAAAATAAATGTATATTTCTTTCCTTTTGTTGTCTTCATAAAACCTCACTGGTGAATTACCTTACATATTGAGTTATGCTCCATTATTAAAGACCACAGTGAAGTAAAAAAAACTTTATTACTGGGCCAAAAACTGTGATATTTTCCTTGTTAACTCAAGATAGAGTGAGCTCACTTGGCTTGCCTCATTCCGGAAAACATAAGTGAATTTCCCGGTTCAGATGGTTGAAATTTTATTACTACTACGACAAAAATATTGCATGACTGAATAAAGATAAGAAACATATCTTAAATGATAACAGAAGTAATTGTTAATTGAAGATGAGGCTCACAGCACAGACAGCAGTCGTCATCGAAGCCGGAGCTGTGATGTCAACATTCCAATAATGTTTCAAGTTCATAACAGTGTTGTGAAAGTTCATTTATCCGTATTAACACTTCTTTTAATTGTTCTTATCAAAAAAAAATAATATAATTCGACGTAGACATCTGTAATATAAAGTACTGGAAGAACTTTCATAAAATATAATGATGATTATTATTTGTCGTAAGGCAGCTATCGGGTGGGGGTAGCCACCCGATGTTGTTTCCAACATTTCAGGGATATGCGTATGGTTCCCTTCCGATACCTCGTTTATCGGGATGACTATTAATAGACCAGCACGAACACTATCAATTGGCATTGTGCTTCGTAATGACTATCAATCCGGCCCGTAGCCTTCCCTCCTCTCCTGGCTGTACACGTGACTGCTGGCCTCGCTCACTTGCTGTACACAACGCTCTATACTCTGGGTGTGCGAGGGCCAGGCAGGGACATGCATGGGGTTGTCCAGGAAAGCTCTGACTTGAACATTGGTGAGGCTGCAGGTAAGAGGGGGCTCACTGCCAGCCTGGATGTTATCCAGATCTATGAGATCAGTGAGGGTCTTGGCACCTAGATTGACTTCAGGAGTCTTCCTGACCCTGAAGGAATCGTCACCAACTGATTCGTCATGCCCAGATCCTCTCATAAGTCTCATATCCAAGATCTTTTTGAGTGCCACTCTTCTCTCCTCCTCATCCTTACTGCAGAGCATTGTCTGCAGAACTGCCTCGGGATGAGCATACCAGGAAGATCTCCTCACAGTCTGCTCCACAATCTGAACAACCTTCCTTGGCTGACTCCTCAGGAGCTCAAGCTGGAAGAGAACATGCCTCGGACCTTCGGAGAACGATGACTTGACCTTGGTGTTGAACCAATTTGGCAAGTAGACACTCACGATGAATTGGACAATAAGTCTCAGGTTGTGAAGCTGGTTCCGTTTCAGTTTATGATGAGCGACCCAAATTCTGCAGAACCTGAGAGCCGTTGTGAGCCACCTAGAATGTGAGACTGGACCTATCTGCAGGTAAGCAAGTCTATCAGGCATGACCCCAGTTTTGATGGCACTGCAAATCATGTAACCATAGTACTGGTCAGTACTCAGGTCGTCAATGACAGTATGTGCAAGCTCAACGAGTGGAGGGCCAACTGTGATTTTTTCAAAGCTCGGATTTATTTCTAACTCAGTGGCAGAGTCCAGCATCTTGCCAAGAGGACCAGACCATCTGTTGTTTGAAAGAGTCTTGCCATCCAGCTCCTGGATCAGATGTCTGAGTGGCAACTCGTTGGTGTGGAGGTCACAAACAATCCAGACCAGCTTCCTCCCAATCTTCCGCTCTATCCACTGTATGACCCCCCCTTGCCACCCTGTGTTCGTGTTGGTGCTGTCCCCTCCAATGGCCTGCAGGGTCTGGTCTACGTTCCTCTCTCTGAGCCAGTTCACAATGTTATCTGCCACTATCTCAGCTGGTTTCCTGATGTCATCTTTCTCTGGAGTGAAATGCCACAAATACTTCCCTCCTGGTTCACTGCAGCAGGAGTAGTGTTCCTCCTTCACCATGGCAGGGAACAACTTGTCAGAATCTCCAACTTTCATGAACACTTTAGTGTCATCCCTTCTCCCATCAAAGAACAAACAATTGAGTCCATTTTCTCTTATCCCCTTATCAAACTCCTCTTCTAGGTTACTGACAAGTTTCTCCTGAGCTCTCCTTACTTTGTTATGATCTATCACCAGGTGAACATCATCAGGTGTTATCAAACCACCGTCAACCCAGGCAGCTGTTGCTATTTCTGCAGTTTCTCTGAGACCAGTGTGGTGTCGCATGCTGGCCAGAGCTATGCTCGGGATATCTTTCCTATTTCGAATCTTATGCCTGGAAGGTTTGGGATCATTATTTTCTGGGTTAGGGACAAAGTCACCATTCTCCTGGTCAGCACTCGGATCAGCCATGGGGAAGTCATTAAACTCTGAATCAGCTTGACTCCAATCATCGGCCTTTTTTACCTCACCCTGGGCCTTCTCAAGTCTCTTTTCCTCGGCAACTCTTCTCCTCTTCTGTCTCTCTATGGCAGCCTCCTGTCTCTTGGACTCCGGAATATCTTGGCTAGAAATCATGAGAGCCCCTATACTGCCAGTCTTCTCTCTCTGCGCTTTGACAAATGCCAGTGCGATCACAGGAATCTTCAGTTCACGCTTGCAAATACAGGAGATGTGGGCCTCGGATTTACAGTCACGATCCCATCCAAACTCAGGACAGAGAACAATTGGGCACTTGCAAGTAATTCTGTCAAATAACTGGTCCAGTTGCTTGGCAAAGCTGTCCTTAACTGCAAGTTTTCCTCTCCCAAGAGAGATATCTCTTGCCTTTTCCCAACTGGCTAGCAGTCTCTCACTAATCTTCTTCTGATTTCTTATGACTGGAGGCTTGAACTGAGCGTTAGCCAGAGTGTACTGTGCCAAGACAGCTTTGGTCATATCACTGGCAATGTCTTTCTTTGTGTAAGTTCTTTGGTTCTTTTCACTGATTTGCCTGATTAAAACACCGTATCTCAAAGCATCTCTCAATGTAGGCAACTCCGACTTCAGGAGCTCTCTCCCAGACCCAAGATAGTGACTGAGATGGCTGGATTTTTGGTTCCTCGTCCTGACACAGGCAGCCATCGCAAATGTTATCAACTTATAAATGCATCAGAATCTGAAACAGAAAAAAATATTGTTAGTTAGGTTGTTAAAGAATGAAGTCAGAAAGCAATGTTCACTATTTAATTGTAATGCACTAATGCAGCTGTACGTTAGATTTTCGATAAATTTCACGCTAAAATTTACCTAGCAAAAGGTTGCAAAATATTGAAACTGAAATTATTTTCTGTTTATATACACTAAAATCTACCAAAAAAGTGATGGGCCATTAGTTTTAGCTAATCTTCCCTCCTATGACACACCCTAATAAAAAAGGGATTGATGCATAGCAACCCTTCCTTTTGAGAGAAGCTTCTAGAAGCTTGATCCCATGCATCATCCTTGGTGACGTCACTGTTAGATAGCCCCAGGGTGGGTCTGCCATGGAGAGCTAGCTAGTCGTTTGCTGAACTCCACACATTACTGATCTATCCCTGAGCTTGTTTGATTGAGAGACCACTTCAGTCCTAGCAGTTTTAACTCTAATTCTACATCAGACCCAGAATCTCTTCATCACCCTCCATCTTTCCTCACCTACATCCTCCATCACCCTCTATCCTCCCCTGAGACCTCTCTGTACAATAGCTGGGATATCAATAACCTGACTCTCGCCCTCCAGCGGTTTATTGTTTCCATTCTCTTTGATGAAGGAGTTGGGGAGAGTGAGAGAAAACACTGTGTAAGAAAGAGAAGTTGAGGACAAAGCGGGAATATAGCGAGTAATGTATAGGAATTCGATATAACGAGAAAAAATGTCGAGTAAGAAAGAGAAGTTGGAGATAAACTGGGGATAGCGCTGGAATGTTGTGATTAAGAGAAAGAAGTTGGAGATAGAGAGAATGAAATAGTTACTAAGAATAAGGAATTGAGAGAGTGAGAAGGAAATAGTGGATTAATGGTTGTTATTAAACTAGAATAATATAATACTTTGGGGTACATATTAGTTAATAGCAGTTCCATGTCATTTAAACCTCAAGTTAACCGAACCCCGGTCAACTCAACCACCTGTCAACCCAACCTCTGTCAACCCATCACCTGCAACTCAACCCCTGTCGACGCAACAGCTGTCAACTCATCCCCCTGTCAACTCAACCCCTGTCAATGCATCCCCTGTCAACTCAAGCCCTGTCAGCCCAACCCCTGGTCAGCCCAACCCCTGGTCAACAAAACCCCTGTCAACCCATCCTCCGATCAACTCAACCCCTGTCACCTTAACCCCTTGTCAACTCAACTCCTCATAAATTCAACTAGCATGCATTTATAGTATATTCAAACATAGTAAGTCAAGATATATTAGTAGTCACCCTTCAATGGATCTCACCAGTCGTGCGACGCGGGCAGACATCAACAGACAACAGCAGAGAAGCTGTATGTAACGGTCGACGCACTTGCCGTTACTATTATAACTGCTTTGTTCCTTTTGCGACTATAGGTTTTCCAACTATCACAAATGTTAGAAAATTGAATAATCAACGTCACTGATGAAGCGTGCATGCTTATGAGTCAGTCTTAACCTGAGTTTACTGACGTGTGGTTGAATCCCAGTACTGTATCATTTCGGGTAATATAGTCTCGATCTAATTCAGACTTGACCCTCCCAGTAATTTCAAAGAAGTTGATCTTACTATCCAAACAACTAGAGTGTTGCAGCAGAAATCTCTCAGAACAGCAAAAACCAACCAATAGAGAGCAACAGCCAAGAAGAAGACAGCAGCAGACAAACAGTATACAACCGCAGACAAAAAGATGAAAGCGGCAGAAAAACAGTAGATCGCAGCGGACAATCAGTAGACAGCAACAGAAAATCAGCAAACTGCAGCAGACAAGAAGTAGACAGCAGCAGAAAAGACATAGCCAAAAACTGGTAAAATGAGACAAGCAGCAGATAATAGCAGACAAACAGCAGACAGAAGCAGACATTTAGGAGATAAGCAGTAGACAAAAACAGATAAGTATCATACATCAGCGGACAAGCGTTCCTCTCATGGATTCCGAGCATCATGGTTCCCTCTTTTTTTTTTTGGTTGGGGGAGGGGGAATTTGAGCGATCAGAGCCACACAGTATATCGGCATTTGATCATGAGTGTGTAAGGTGTGAGGTATGTGTGTGTGTTTGTGTGTGTGTGTGTGTCTATATACTGGCAGGCAGCTTATAAAACATGACATGACTTACAATCTAACATAATATTTGTTTGAGCGTTATCATATTCATTACTGCTTGCGGTAACGCCCCCCTCTGTTGAGCGTTCACGCTCAAAGCTAGTGTGACTAGTGTGACTATGCTGCCCTCAGGCTGGTGGTACTTGTCAGCTCCTTAGGACATCTCGATCCTTTGACATTCGAACCTCACTGCCTTCAAGTCATTTTCGTGGCTGACCCTGTCAGCCCCTTCCATCGCTCCCTACAACAAGCATAACTTAGTTACAGGTCACAGCATAGTGGACGTTGCCGTCTTAACCACTGCTTGTCATACAAGTCCATCCACGCCAGCCTGACCCCCATCACTCGGCCAAGGTGCCATTGGTTGCGTAGACTATTTTTTTTTATTCATGTATTTATTTATATATTCATTATTATTAATTTTGTTTTTAAGGGGATTACCCCACCCGGGCACAGGTCACTGACCCCCATCAGGGCCTGGGGGGAGAAAATGTAATAATGATAATAATAATAATAATAATAATAATAATAATAATAATAATAATAAAAATAATAATAATAATAATAATAATAATAATAATAATAATAATAATAATAATAATAATAATAATAATAAAAATAATAATAACAATAATAATAATAATAATAATAGAGAAATACAAAATGAAAAAAAAAATCTAAAGTAAGAAACAATATACTGTATGTATGTTGTGTTGTCAATAGTAAGAGAAACAATTGAGACCCTGCAATTGTGTGTAAATGAGGCAGAAAGTCAGATCAGCAACCTGGGACTTGGCACAATTTTCGTGATGCCATGTGGAAGCAGGGTCTACCATTAGACAATGCATTATGCTTCCAATATCTTCCCAGGTGGTAGTACCTCCATGTTTGGTAGCTGCCTACTACTAGGTCACCAGGGCGGAAGTTGCGCCGTGGTCTGAAAAGCCTTTGTCGAGTTCTGAGTAGAGGAAGGTATTCCTTCAGCCAGCGCTTCCAAAATTGATCTACAAGGCATTGGACATGCTTCCACCTTCTTTGATATGATTCGCCTATTGACCGTCTGCCTAAAGGGAGGTTGCCCTTTCGGCTTAGGTGCAACAGATCGGCAGGCGTATGAGACTTCGGTTCATTTGGAGTGTTTGACATTGGCGTGATTAGTCTTTCGTTGCAGACTTTCATCGTCTAAAACTTGAGAGCCCACAGTTGCCTGCAAGACTTTCTTCACTGTGCGAATCTATCTTTCCCATACTCCCCCCATGTAAGGGGCAGCTGGTGGATTGAAGACCCACTCGATATCTGCTTTCAGTTAGGCACGTCTGAGTCTACCATCTTGTTCCCAACTTTTCACAGCTAGTTTGAGTTCCTTGTCTTCTCGAACCATGTTTGTCCCGTTATCCGACCTCATTCACTCTGGAGTACCTACGTGTCTTGAGAACCTTGTTACTGCATTGAGGAAGGCATCTGCATCCAGTGAAGCCAGGACCTCTTGCGTTATTGTTCGAAATAAGGCAAACAGAGTATTGGGTTTTATATCTAGAAGTGTAAGTAATAAGAGTGCAGAGGTCTTATTGCAACTATACCTTGCGCTAGTCAGGCCGCACCTCGATTATGTGGTTCAGTTCTGGTGCCCTTATTATAGAATGGATATTAATTCACTAGAGTCGGTGCAGCGAAGAATGACGAAAATGATTCCGGGACTTAGAAACCTTCCATATCAGGATAGGTTAAAGAAACTAAACTTGCATTTCCTAGAAAGACGAAGAGTGCGGGGAGATATGATAGAAGTATTTAAGTGGGTGAAAGGAATCAATAAAGGGGATATAGATAAAAATCTTATAATATCCGAGCAGGATAGGACTCGGAGCAACGGATTTAAGTTGGATAAGTTTAGGTTTAGGAGGGAGATAGGAAGGAACTGGTTCACAAATAGGGTGGTGGACGAGTGGAACAAGCTTAGCAACTTTGTAGTAAGTGCTGGAACGCTGGAAAGTTTCAAAAGGAGGCTGGATAGATTCATGGATGATAGAGAGTGGTAGTAACTCTCGACAGGAGCTGCCATGCACAGGCCAACCAACCTATTGCAGACTCCTTATTTTCTTATGTTCGTATGTTCTTACAAACTGACAACCCCATCACTTGAACTCAGTCCTCCCAACTTTGATTATGAATGGACCAAAACAGTCCGTTCCGGTGTAAGCAAATGGTGCCTTTACAGCTGTGACACGCTCTTATGGCAATTCAGCTTGTTTTTGAGGTGTACTTCTTCAGTTGTTTCGTCGGCACAGCGCTGTATGATTCTATCAAGGAAGCGTCTGCCCCGATGAATCCAATACCTTTGCCTCACACACGCCATCGTGTGCTCTCGTCCAGCATGTCCGGCTCGCTCTTCGTGCATCTCCCGAAATATGATCGGTGACGTGGTGGTCTCTAGGCAGCAAGATTGATTCCTCACCACTTCGCCCAAGGGGGTTCCTTTAATTCTTCCTCTTGACCTGAGCAATGTTTGCTCCTCCAAGTATGGTTCCAGTCTATATAACTTACTTTCCCTGGGCAGCTCACCCTTTATGACAGTTTGGATTTCTTTCTCGTAAATTTCCTTCTGCACTAAGCATATAACTGTCCCTTCAGCCGACTGTAATTCCTCAATGCTTAGCCTCTTCAGCTTCAGGCGCAGGTCTCCAGTCCTTGTGCTTGTTCCGTGCCATTGAATGAACCTTTTAATCCACGCAACCCCTTTCACCAAGTGGTGCCATGATGAGGACCTGAGCCGTAGCTTGGTGAGGGCCCATTTGACGGCTCACTCACTGCCAGGGCAACTACAGATTTATGGTGTGCTTCTTCTTTCACCTTCAGTAAGTTGTTCAGAGCTACTGACAATTCCTTTCCTTTGGGCCATTGGTCTTCTTCCTCCAATAGAAACTCAGGACCTTGTATCCATCGAAATTCTGCAACCAGGTTGAGAGCAGGTAGTCACCGAGTTGCCTCATCAGCTGGATTCAGTTTTGTGATGACATGTCTCCACTGGTCGATTCTTGACAAAACTTGTATGACTGCTATCCTGTTGGCTACAAACGTTGAAATAGTCTACTCGAAGTGGTGATGTACTGCAAGACTCATGCTATACGTCCAAAAGTAAGACTCGTGTATAGTTATGGTCATTTCCTGGCAAATCTTCGATCTGCGTTCACTGCCAGGAAAGTTGTGCTAGGTTCCAGCCTTGGTATTATCAGTTGCTTGAGTGGGGCCAGGTTAGCTCGTCCATCCACGAAAGAGCACTTGATATTTCCACCAGTGTCTACCAGTCTCAAGTAAGTCACCACAATGTAGGCAGCCTGTGATGCATTGCAGAATGTGTGCATCTGTGCTGAGATGATTTCTTTAGCACCTTCAGTTTTGAGGCATCTGGGAACACTAAATTGCCCAAGGTGGGCCAGTTCTCCGAGTCAGGTTCTCCAGGTCGTATGATTGCTAGCTGACAAAAGTTCATCCCATCCTTGTCGATGTCTGCATTCATCTTGAAATAATATTTTAGCCTCAATATCATAATCAGTTGTCAGCATTGGGCAGAAGCTCTCGTTCCCCTGAGGCAGAGCAAAGCCGACAGAAGGAGAGAGAAAGACAATCGACATCTCATCCAGACTGTAACATAACTTTTGGGCTGCTGCTTCTGTTCGAAGATCACCTCCGCGAGTCTGGCGTAGAAACATCTTGCACTTGGTCCCATCCCACCAGAGGTTGTGAACACTAGAGGAGTGAAGTTGCCTTAATCCACGTTTTGAATTCTCTCCTAATATGCCCTTATCTTGTTGTTCTCGTTCCTCCTGTGTGCAACATCGAGAACTAGGTTACGGTGACATGCGGCCATGGGATAAAAAATCCTGATGTCGAAGAAAGCTTGTTGTCCCCGCGTCCAGAATCCTCGAGCACTGACGTTAACATGGGCTTCGTTAGATGTGTTTGAAGTCCTATGTTAGAAAATCTCACCATCCAAAGGAAGGAGGGTCGGTTCTACCATGACATTTGCTGTGAGGTCCCTTACTTCGTCATGCCTCATGCATATGAAGCCCCCTTTCTTGCACACCATGGCGTGATCGATGTCATAGGAAGAGCCACACATGCATTGGGAGGGCAAACGTTCTACTGGCCGACCGTACATTAGAGCAATGGCATCTGTAAATTCTGTTTATTGAGACGGAAACCATTTGCTCTTATCGGTAACATAGTTAACCAGTTCGAGGCGCCCACCTCCTTTTTTTTTCAAATTTTCTGGTACCTGCAGCAACAGTTGCTGCAGCTTATCATTTTGGCAGAGCTGTCGTTCTGTCGTAATGGACCGATGAATCTTGTTTACTTCACTGGTATCCACCTCCCTTGTTGCGTTCTGGGCTATTAGGTGGTCCATGAGGGCTGACGTGAGCTTAAGTGAATTTTGATGTTCGGTGGCTGCAATCTCCTCTGGATTGATTAGTGCCATCCCTCCCAGTCTTGATGGAAGTGCAAGAAGTGATCTTTCTGTTGGGGTTAAGCGAGGGTGTTTCACTAATTTGGGAATGAAATTGACTCTGATAGCTTCTTCCAGAGGGTGGAGGAGGGGTCCGATATCAGAGATAATACACACCTGGTAGTTCCAACGATGCTTGACTCCATGGGTGAATGCAGCAAATGCCGCATGTGGTTCTGTGGTAGCAATCTCAGACAGAGCTTGGATTTCACTAACCCTCTCATTCACCATTCCCGCTACGAACTCGGTCTTGAAGTCCGTAGTGCTAATTACTGCGCCTAGATGTCTTTGGCAGTCCTTAGTTATTTTTTCCTCACTTCCGCCAAACACCTCCATTGCCCGTTCATGATGTTCTGGCTTCACAATGAGGAAGGACTTGCTGGCGTTTGGGTGGTACCCTAATTGTGGACCTCACGTTGTTACCAAGTCCCACCACTTTTTGATGCCCTCCACTTTTCCTGCTCCTGTAAGGTCATCAGCATACGCCACTTGTTTAAAATTTTGTTTATACTACTACTAATAATAATATTTACTCTTATTATTATTATTATTATTATTATTATTATTATTATTATTATTATTATTATTATTATTATTAATATTATTATTATTATTATTATTATTATTATTATTATTATTATTATTATTATTATTATTATTTTTATTATTATTATTATTATTATTATTATTATTATTATTATTATTATTATTGTTTATTTTTATTATTATTATTATTATTATTATTATTATTATTATTATTATTATTATTATTATTATTATTACTGTATTATTATTATTATTATTATTTTTATTATTATTATTATTAATATTATTATTATTATTATTATTACTATTATTATTATTATTATTATTATTATTATTATTATTATTATTATTATTATTATTATTTTTATTATTATGGGTTAAGTAAATTGAATGAATAACCATCTTTGCATTTTATTTCCATCAAATATTATTACTTAACATATGCTCTTCCTGCATCAATCACGTTATTGAATCTTCGTGGTATGGATGCCGCCAGCATAATGTAGATGTCAGGAACCGTCCACCGTCCTTCAGTAAATCCTCCCATACCTTTTTGCCCTCTCCACCAGGGCTACCCGGTTGCTGTTGGCGGAACTGCAGTCATTCAAACATTGCATCGCCACACCTCAGATAGTCTCAATATAATTAAGATTCGGGTTTGTTGGAGGATGTGACAGTATTTTTATTTCCGGATGTTCTGTACACCAGTTTTTCACTATGTTAGAAGTGTGCATAGGGCTGTTGTCATGGAGCAGATAAAATGCCTTAGGTTCAAGGAAAAGGAACTATGTTCCAAGGGAAACAGGACCTCCTCCAGAATCTCCACATACTTGTTTCCCGTGAACCTTCCTTCTCCAACATCTGCAGTTGGCCGACAACACCCCCTTTGTATATCCACCTATCATCCCTGCACCAATTCAGTCACTTTATAAATGCAACCAATTGTGTTGTTGGGGGAGTTCTTGATTAACATTTGGTTGCATTTATAAAATTCCTTGCAAGGAATGTAATATGTTTTACTTAGGCCAGACAGGTAAAGATCTTGCAACTAGAATTAAACAACACAAATACAGTGTTAGGACAGGCCAGGAATCCAATGCTCTGTTTGTTCATTTGAGGGATAACAAGCATTGCATTGACTGGGATAATGCCTCCTCAATATTACCATGTAATTCAATTGATAGTAGGAACATCATAGAATCTAGTCTTATTAAACATACCGAAGCATTCAACATGAATTTGAGTAACGGCATGTACAAGCTGGACAATTTTGTAATTAAGAAGATTTGTGATCAGGTGAGAAGGCCGGGTCACTTGACCATCTGACCTGACCACCAACCGTTGTGTGCTATTTAAAGATTAGTAGGGTCATTACCTAATACCTGACCATTGTGGACCTGGTCTCACCCTCCTCTGTATATATACACCTTGATTTGTATTACTCTCTCTAGTCTGTACTCACCCCTGAAGATGTGAATTACACGAAAGCGCTTGGGAACTTCGTGTTTTCTTCTTTCCTTGTGGTTATCAGCATATACCTAGATCACGCGCACCTACAGTGATTTACTTGCATATATATATATATATATATACATATATATATATATATATATATATATATATATATATATATATATATATATATGTTATATATAGTATATATATGTATATGTATATATACATATATATATATATATATATATATATATATATATATATATATATATATATATATAAATATATTATATATATATATATGCTGATAACCACAAGGAAAGAAGAAAACACGAAGTTCCCAAGCGCTTTCGTGAATTACACGAAAGCGCTTGGGAACTTCGTGTTTTCTTCTTTCCTTGTGGTTATCAGCATATACCTAGAACACGAGCACCTACAGTGATTTACTTGCATATATATATATATATATATATATATATATATATATAATATATATATATATATATATATATATATATATATATATATATATATATATTTATATGCTGATAACCACAAGGAAACAAAAAAACACGAAGTTTCCAAGCGCTTTTGTGTAATTCACATCTTCAGGGGTGAGTACAGACTAAGGAGAAATACTTGACAAGTCTAATATATACAGTAGAGGAGAGTGAGATCAGGTCCCTTGGGGACTTGTAACCAGGTTGCGTCATCTTACACTACGACCTGACTACGGACAGCTGCTTTGCTTAGAGATGGCATTGTCAATTTTTCTGAATAAGAAGATAGTAAGGGTTGGGTCACTGCCTTATGACCGGAACATTGTGTACCCCTGCTGTCCTCTAGGGACTTGATCTCACTCTCCTCTACTGTATATATTAGCCTTGTCAAGTATTTCTCCTTAGTCTCTACTCACCCCTGAAGATGTGAATTACACGAAAGCGCTTGGGAACTTCGTGTTTCCTTGTTTTCTTGTGGTTATCAGCATATATATATATATATATATATAGTCAACACCTCAACCCGCCAGGATTCGAACCCACGGCCCACGAGCCCATGACTGAGACCGGGGAATGCTAACCGCTGGACCATCAGGATACTAAAAGCCGTCCTAGACTTTGTTATATTTCACACAAATCCTGTTCAACGAGCTTATGGTGCCGTGAACCTCTAATGGGGACTACCCGCATCACGTAGGTGGTCAGAGTAACGTTTTACCAAATCCGACTTCGAAACACGAGGATCCATATATATTTCATTAGCCCAATAAAGCAAGCGGACTTCTACATACAATCAACACCTCAACCCGCCAGGATTCAAACCCACAGCCCACGAGCCCATGAATGTGACTGGGGAACGCTAACCGCTGGACCACCAGGATACTAAAAGCAGTCCTAGACTTTGTTATATTTCACATAAAGCCTGTTCAACGAACTTATGGCGCCGTGAACCTCTAATGGGGACTACCCGTATCACGTAGGTGGTCAGAGTAACGTTTTGCCAAATCCAGCTTCGAAACACGAGGATCCATATATATATTTCATTAGCTCAATAATGCACGCGGACTTCTACATACAATCAACACCTCAACCCGCCAGAAGTCCTGGATCACGCGTACCTACAGTGATTTACTTGCATATATATATATATATATATATATATATATATATATATATATATATATATATATATATATATATATATATATATATGTATATATATATATATATATATATATATATATATATATATATATATATATATATATATATATATATATATATATATCCAGTATTTTTAAACCTTAGATGTAGAAAATGTTCATTTTTTTTAATACCCAGGAAGGCTATTAATGTTAATGATGGCATAGACACATCTTTTCAAACTACAAATATTACAGTTCTATAATAATGTTATTAATTGTAATGATTTTATAGACATCTTTTCAAACTGCAAATATGACAGTTCTATAATCATGTTATTAATGTTAATGATGTCATTGACACACCTTTTCAAACTGCATATATGAGAGTTCTATAATAATGTTATTAATGTTAATGATGTCATAAACACATCATTTCAAACTGCAAATATGACATTTCTATAATAATGTTATTAATGTTAATGTCATAAACACATCTTTGCAAACTGTAAATATGACAGTTCTATAATTATATCATCACAGACTGTAAATCTTCGGCTATTGCGTTCTTAAACACGAAGTAGGGGGAGTTTTATTTCTGCTATTTTATTTTGATAGACTTTTTTTGTTTTGTGATTTAAGTCAGTGTTGTCCAAGTTGACCATTTTACATAATATACTATCCCATAAGACACTTCAGTCTAGGACTCCAGTAATTAGTGAACCTCAAGTTCCAGTTTCTCCAGTTTAGTGTCTATGCATATGTTTGTAATATTGTTAGGTAGATGTACAGGGTTTCTCTGTGGATTAGTTAATTCCTTGCATAGCTTGGAAGGTGTGACCGAGCGATGTATTAGCCCCTGTCTCATTGTTGACAGTTATATTATATAAATGTGGTTAATCATATTAATTTTATATAACTTCATCACCCAGTGAGATGTTGTAGTGACCTGCTTTCCCTACAACTCCTCTCCAGTCTTCGCCCAGTCAATCAGCGGCGCCGCTCACCTTACACCTCTGAACATGATCTACCAGAATCGTATATTTACCCCCAGCCTCCTCGTGAAGGTCATTATACTCAACGCTCTCAAACTGACAGGACCTCCTTTCAAAACGCTCCTCACTACAAATCAACTCCATAGCACTTCATTGTACATACAATACATGTAGAGTTAAGCTATTCTGAGTTTCCTTTCTCACCTCCATCCTGAGTGCAAGATCTTCCTTATTAAGAATAATAATAATAAACAGTTTATTAATAGAGTTGCAGCCGGTGGCTGAAAATATTTTAACAATAGATGGGATGGTGCTGTTCTTATATCTATCGGTGAGGGCTCTTATGGGCTGAATTTTTTGTAGTGGCGGAATGCGCGAGTTGGGTGGGGGGCTGCAGGTGGCAGGAGGTGGCGATGGCAAGGGTGGTGCAGTAGTCCACGGCCAAACCTTTCCAGTGCTTGGTGGTGGAGGTCACTGAGAGATGGCATTTCCAGGGTGGAGAGAGCGTTGATGTAGCCGGAGTATTCTACGCCGAGCATGATTCTGCAGGCCCTTTTCTGTACCTTCTCTAGCTGACGTACATGTGTACGTGGCCATAACAAAGAGAACTTGGACAACTGCGCCACATGCACTGCACTACAACTGGTAACCTCAGAGTGACGCACTCACACAGGATGGATGAGATGGATGAGATGGATGGTCCCCATTAGAGGTTCACGGCGCCATAAGCTCGTTGAACAGGCTTTGTGTGAAATATAACAAAGTCTAGGACTGCTTTTAGTATCCTGGTGGTCTAGCGGTTAGCGTTCCCGGTCATAGTCATAGGCTTGTGGGCCGTGGGTTCGAATCCTGGCGGGTTGAGGTGTTGATTGTATATATATATATATATATATTATATAGTTGAGAAATCGAACCCTGGACCCCTGCGTGTGAAGAGATCGCTATTCCCGCACCACAAGGACATCCAAAGCAATCCTAGGCTTTGTTATATTCCACACAAAGCCTGTTCCTAGTGCTTACTGAGCGTCGCAGTAGCATTATACTGTATCCAGCTAGGAAACAGGAAACAGGATCCTATACACACACACACACACACACATATATATTTCATGCCTCTGTTGCCTCTGATGATGTCTTGAATAAAGACGAAAGCTAAGGTACTCCGTTGTTTCCGTTTTCCGGTGTGATTTTATCAAGACATATATATATATATATATATATATATATATATATATATATATATATATATATATATATATATATATATATATATTTTTATATATATATATATAACCAGTCGGAATTTACTGGACTTTAATTTCTCACTTGACTTGGGGTTTATTAAAGATTGTTAGATGGTAATTGCAGTGGAAACGCCCCTTTGAGAAAAATCCCGATCCAGCACAAGAACACTTAAATCTACTAAACAAAATGACTTGTCCGTGACCCGTGGAAGGATTGCGTCTGTGACTGGGATGAATGAGACACACTGTAAATTTTAGACACTACAAACACAATCAAATAATGGTTCACCAATATGCGCACCTCTTAACTTGAACTCAAAACACTACTCTTGGAAATAAAAGTTATACATGACATTGAAATTATTAGAAACTCAGGCAACAATAAATTTAAAGTATTAAGAAATGTTGCTTTCACACATGAAACAGGCCTTAAGGGCTTTCAACAAAATTATATCACCCCAACAGATGCACAATTTCTAACCTAACTTAAACACTACTCTGGGGAACAAAGGTTATACCTGAGATCGAAATTATAAAGACAAATTAAATGCATTAAAGGAATTAAATCACAGTATCACTCTGGTTCCACTTAGTGACACAAACATTCAAAAACAATACTATCAAAATCAATTAAGAACTATTACTACACACGTCAAGATAATATCAGTAACTGAAAAAATGGTACTAACTACACACAAAAATATTGTCACTATTATTGAGTTGTTACTGGGTCCACCAATACTCGTGAACCATGCTCCAGCCAACTCAATCATACACCCGTAATAAAGGAGATAAAATGTTTCTCTAGGTATCCCCTAGACTCCTGGTCTCAGTGTGTGACCATTTATCTACTCAGATAGCCTCAGTGTACTCTCATTGCGTCCATGGGCGGGAAGAGAGAACGCCGACAGGTGACTATGGCCAGTAGGTAGTACTTCTATCTGACCGAGGACACGTGGTGTGATGTTGTGCACCCACGTGGAAAGAACTGATTACCTAATGCTAATGCTGGCCCCGTATCGTTTTAGTTGTCTGGAGCACTCGTTCACTCAAGGGATCCTTTGCTCCCCGCTAACCAGTGACAAGACTGCACTGATCGTTCCAACGGCAGCAATCGCCAATCATCAATCCTCAACGGCAGTCTCAAACGGCAGTCATCACTCTCGCAGTCAATTTCTCGCAGTCGAGTGGATTCTGACGGAAACCCTGAAATTGACTCACTGTTAGCTCTTAATAACTTTATCACTGCCCTATCTAACCCCTATCTGATATCGAATGAGACTTACTTGTTATACTGCAAGAACGCAGCACAGGTGACTAGGCCACATGACTATTTCTGTGACGGACGAGCAGGGACGTCTTGTTGATCCGAATGCTTTCGTATTACTAAGAGCTAGCCAACCTCGTGTCCTCTCAAGGCGTCATATTAGGCCTACGTGACATATTTTCCGCCTAACTAATAACTCCTTGGGACACCCGTAACATTATTCAGACTGATAAACGATCTATAATAATTCCAAATTCAATAATAGTCCCTTAACTTCTTGAATCGCATCATTATTAATTCGGCAAATTACATTTAATATCATATAGGCCTAGTTCCACAACCTCTCACTATGTGTGGGGAGGGCTCTCTTCCCTCAGACGACCTTGAAAGCTCAGTATCGCCAATGGCGCGGAGTTTGAAATTACACTGAAATTTCTGCATATATATATATATATATATATATATATATAGATACATATACGTATATATATATATATTTCATTAGCCCAATAAAGCAAGCGGACTTCTACATACAATCAACACCTCAACCCGCCAGGATTCGAACCCACGGCCCACAAGCCTATTATGACTGTGACCGGGGAACGCTAACCGCTGGACCACCAGGATGCTAAAAGCAGTCCTAGACTTTGTTATATTTCACACAAAGCCTGTTCAACGAGCTTATGGCGCCGTGAACCTCTAATGGGGACCACCCGCACCACTTAGGTGGTCAGAGTAACGTTTTACCAAATCCGGCTTCGAAACACGAGGATCCATATATATTTCATTAGCCCAATAAAGCACGCGGACTTCTACATACAATCAACACCTCAACCCGCCAGGATTCGAACCCACGGCCCACAAGCCTATTATGACTGTGACCGGGGAACGCTAACCGCTGGACCACCAGGATGCTAAAAGCAGTCCTAGACTTTGTTATATTTCACACAAAGCCTGTTCAACGAGCTTATGGCGCCGTGAACCTCTAATGGGGACCACCCGCACCACCTAGGTGGTCAGAGTAACGTTTTACCAAATCCGGCTTCGAAACACGAGGATCCATATATATTTCATTAGCCCAATAAAGCACGCGGACTTCTACATACAATCAACACCTCAACCCGCCAGGATTCGAACCCACGGCCCACAAGCCTATTATGACTGTGACCGGGGAACGCTAACCGCTGGACCACCAGGATGCTAAAAGCAGTCCTAGACTTTGTTATATTTCACACAAAGCCTGTTCAACGAGCTTATGGCGCCGTGAACCTCTAATGGGGACCACCCGCACCACTTAGGTGGTCAGAGTAACGTTTTACCAAATCACAATAGGCTTGTGGGCCGTGGGTTCGAATCCTGGCGGGTTGAGGTGTTGATTGTATGTAGAAGTCCGCGTGCTTTATTGGGCTAATGAAATATATATGGATCCTCGTGTTTCGAAGCCGGATTTGGTAAAACGTTACTCTGACCACCTAAGTGGTGCGGGTGGTCCCCATTAGAGGTTCACGGCGCCATAAGCTCGTTGAACAGGCTTTGTGTGAAATATAACAAAGTCTAGGACTGCTTTTAGCATCCTGGTGGTCCAGCGGTTAGCGTTCCCCGGTCACCTTCATAATAGGCTTGTGGGCCGTGGGTTCGAATCCTGGCGGGTTGAGGTGTTGATTATATATATACAGTCTGTACTCACCCCTGAAGATGTGAATTACACCAAAGCGCTTGGGAACTTCGTGTTTCTTCTTTCCTTGTGGTTATCAGCATATACCTAGATCACGCACACCTACAGTGATTTACTTGCATATATATATATAGGTAATATTCAGAAATTTCAGTGTAATTTCAAACGCCGCGCCATTGGCGATGCTAAGTTCAAGGTCGTCTGAGGGAAGACCGCGCCCACACGTAGCGAAAGGTTGTGGAACTAGGCCTATAAGATATTAAATGTAATTTTCCGAGTTAATAGGGACGCGAATCATGAAATTAAATATCAGTTATTAAATTGAAAATAATTATAGATCGTTTCCCAGTCTGAAAATGTTGCGTACGTCCTAATTAAGCGGTTAATCGTCTGGTAAGTAAGTCACTCCTGGAGAGCGTTAACCAGTGAGGAAGCATGGCTAGGGAGTGGTGAGAGAGGTCAAGGACCACCTCTGTGCTGTACCCAGGAGAGATGGATCGCGTGACCTGGTTCCTTCGTTTATTTAACATCAGTATTAACAAGTAAGTTTTATTCAATCTCAGACAAAGCTTGATAGGGCGGTAGGAACAAACGGTGATGTGAGACAATAGCTAACAGCCCGGGTTTTTCAGGGTTCTGTAGACCCCACGCGGTATGATAACGTCCACTGGCGGTATGAGACAGGAGTGGTGAAGCGAGCTGCATGACCGTCCATTGACCTGGGTTTGAGCCACCTGTTGAGTATGGTGAGAGTTGGAGTGAATCCAGCTGTCTAGGTGCCCAACTAATGACGTGACGATCGTTTTGGGTCTTCAACTCTCCTCTACCTCGACTCACAATACCACATATCTTCAAGCAGCTTAGTGAAAACCTTTTACTAACGGGAAGCTAAAGCTTCTCTCAACTGTACAAGGTCTGAGTGGCTCACTCCCTTCCGTTTCATGGATATATTGGGTGTAAAGTGAAGCCAGCTGAGTGATACAGGGTCACACACAAGGACCAAGAGTAGAGTGGAACTCAGAGGTACATTTCCAAGGTTGAGAAAGGCTGGTTTGGGCCTTAAACTACGTGTGCCTGTTGGTTGTGCCTTAAAAAACTACGGAGTACAGGTGGAATCTACGTGTTAGGTTAGGAATCATGGTTGACGAGTATTGGTGGACTCAGTAACTTCTTAATAATAGTTATAATATTTTTGTGTGTACTTAATACTATTTTTTCAGTTACTAATGTAAGCTGTGTGCATTTAATATTTCCTTATAATTTCAATCTCAGGTATAACCCTTGTTCCCCAGAGTAGTGTTTAAGTTAGGTTAGGAGGTGTGTATCTGTTGGGGTAATATAATTTTGCTGAGTGCCCTGAAGGCTTACTCAGGGTGGAGTTAATAAGTTCTATTTTTTATACCATTTTCTCAGTGCTGGATATCATTTTGTTGAGTACCCTTAAGGCCTATTCATTGTAGAGGTATTGATTTCCTATTTTTATAATAAATCTTCTCAGTGATTTATATTATTTTGTTGAAAGCCCTTAAGGCCTGTTTCATGTGTGCAAGCAACATTTCTTAATACTTTAAATTTATTGTTGCCTGAGTTTCTAATAATTTCTATATCATGTATAACTTTTATTCCCCAGAGTAGTGTTTTAAGTTCAGGTTAAGAGGTGGGCATATTGGTGTACCATTATTTGATTGTGTCTGTAGTGTTGGAGGGAATATAAGTGTCTAAATTTTCAGTGTGTCTCATTCATCCTAGTCACAGACGCTATCCTTCCACGGGTCACGGACAATTCATTTTGTTTAGTAAATTTAAGTGTTCTTGTGCTGGCTCGGGATTTCTCTCAAAGGGGCGCTTCCACTGCAATTACCATCTAATAATCTTTAATTAACCCCAAGCCTAGTGAGAAATTAAAGTCCAGTAAATTCCGACCGGTTACATATATATATATATATATATATATATATATATATAAATCTAGTACGTACTCTTACCAACAGAGCCTTCAATATATGTTCAAGCTATTTCCACTTGGATTTTGAACTAAATTACATAAAGGAACTACTCTTTAACAATGGTTTCCCTAAGAGATTTACAGACACTTATATTGGCAAAACCTTTAATAGGTTTTTTAGTCCCACACAGCCTCAAATCCACACTCTCCCTAAATATTCTATCTATTTTACCATCCCGTACACAGGCCCACTCAGTTTCACCCTTAGAAATAAACTTAAGAAACTTTTCAATGAATTCTATCCACAAATTTCTCTTAGACAAATCTTTAAAACCCAGAGTTCAATTAAGAACTTCTTTAAAGTTAAAGACACCATACCCACACACGTGCAATCCTCAATTGTTTATCAATTTACGTGTGCTAGCTGTAGGGCAGCATATATAGGTAAAACTAAAAGACATTTGATAACTCGCATCCATGAACACTTGGGCCGTTCCGTTCGAACAGGCCATTTAATAACACAACCACCACATTCAGCTATTTGTAACCACGCCCACCAACATGACCACCCGTTTTCGCCGTCTGATTTCTCAGTTTTTGGCAAGAGCGACTGTGATACAGACCTCCTCATTATGGAGGCATTTCACCAGTATAACGAAAAGCCATCGCTTTGTGATATGGCCTCTAGTGAATTGTTATGTTTTTCACACTAAGGCTCGTCTGAATTAAGGTAATACCCCCCTGTATATTTTATTTCAAACTTTTTATTTCCTGATTTTAGCTTTGTATGAAGGTCTCTCGTCATTTTAGTAGGTTTTGAATAGTATTGCTCTTTTTTAAATTTTTGAAGTTTATCGAAGGTAAATTTTCGTATAATATTATGTTTTTATTGTATATCACCTGTAATTTTAAACTTTTTCAAAACTTTTTAGGCACTGATGATGGAAAAGGATTATTTCCGAAACGTTAGCAATTAAAAGAAGCCCTATTTCAAGATGTTTGTGTTTACCCTGGTTCTCCACTTCGGGTCGGAATTATTGGAATTAATTTTTCGCGTGACTTGGGGTTTATTAATTATTATTATATGGTAATTGCAGTGGAAGCGCCCTTTGGAGAAAAACCCGAACCAGCACAAAACAATTTAAATTTAATAACAAAATGAATTCTCTGTGACCAGTGAAAGGATATTACCTGTGATTGGGATGAATGAGAAGCACCGTAAAATTTAGAAACTTTTATTCCCTCCAACACTACAGACACAATCAAATAATGGTACAACAACATATGCGCACCTCTTAACCTGAACTCACAACACTACTCAGGGGAATAAAAGTTATACATGATATTGAAATTATTAGAGACTTAGAAAATGCCTCATTAGGCAACACTAAATTCAAAGTATTAAGAAATGTTGCTTGCACACATGAAACAGGCCTTAAGGGCTTTCAACAAAATAATATCAACCACTGAGGAAATGGTATAAAAAATAAGAAATTATAAAGAAATATTAAATGGGTTAAAGGAACTAAATCACAGTATCACTAACAACAGAAAGGAGGAACCTCATCTGAATAACAGTTCCCTCATTCTCTCGCATCAATTAGTGACACATACATTAAAAAACAATACTATCAAAATTATTTATGAAATATTAAACTACACACAGCAAGACAATATCAGTAACTGAAAAAATAGTATTAACTACACAGCAAGATAATATCAGTCACTAAAAAAATATTATCACTATATTAAGAAGTTACTGAGTCCACCAATACCCGTAAAAACATGCTCCTTAACGTAACACATAGATTCCACAGGCACCCGTATTTTAAGGCACAAACAAGCTTTTCTCAACCTTGGAAAATGTACCTCTAAGTGCTCACTAGACTCCTGGTCTCAGTGTGTGACCATTCATTCACTCAGCTCACCTCATTTTACACTTAGTACATCCATGAAACGGAAGGGAGTGAGCAATCAGACCTTGTTCAGTTGAGAGAAGCTTTAGCTTCCCTTTAGTAAAAGGTTTTCACTAACTGCTTGAAGATAAGTGATATTGTGAGCCGAGGTAGAGGAGAGCTGATAACTCCAAAATATCGTCAAACAGGGACAGACGATGATCCCAAGTCATTAGTTGTACACCCAGACAGCTGGTTTCACTCCAATTCTCACCATGCTCCATCGCGGTGGCTCAACTCAGGTGAAATGGATGTGTACTGTTCGTAGACGTGTTCATGCAGCTCGTGTGGGGACGCTCCATACCGCCCGCTACACCGCTCGTGTGGGGTCTACAGAATCCCTGCAAAAACCCTCTATTAGCTAATGTACTCACTCATTGCTTGTTCCTACCGCCCTATCTAAGCACTGAGAGATTGAATACAACGATCTTGAAAACCCAATATCGCACTATAGCACTAAAATTTCTGAATATATATATATATATATATATATACATGCAAGTAAATCACTGTAGGTGTGCGTGATCTAGGTATATGCTGATAACCACCAGGAAAGAAGAAAACACGAAGTTCCCAAGCGCTTTCGTGTAATTCACGAAAGCGCTTGGGAACTTCGTGTTTTCTTCTTTCCTGGTGGTTATCAGCATATATATATACATATATATCTGACCTGACCACCAACCGTTGTGTGCTATTTAAAGATTAGTAGGGTCATTACATAATACCTGACCATTGTGGACCTGGTCTCACCCTCCTCTGTATATATACACCTCGGTTTGTATTTCTCTTTAGTCTGTACTCACCCCTGAAGATGTGAATTACACGAAAGCGCGTGGGAACTTCGTGTTTTCTTCTTTCCTTGTGGTTGTCAGCATATACCTAGATCATGCGCAACTACAGTGATTTACTTGCATATATATATATGTAACCGGTCGGAATTTACTGGACTTTAATTTCTCACTTGACTTGGGGTTTATTAAAGAGTGTTAGATGGTAATGGCAGTGGAAGCGCCCCTTTGAGAAAAATCCCGAACCAGCACAAGAACACTTAAATCTACTAAACAAAATGAATTGTCCGTGACCCGTGGAAGGATAGCGTCTGTGACTGGGATGAATGAGACACACTGTAAAATTTAGACACTTATATTCCCTCCAACACTACAAACACAATCAAATAATGGTACACCAATATGCCCACCTCTTAACTTGAACTTAAAACACTACTCTGGGGAATAAAAGTTATACATGATATGGAAATTATTAGAAACTCAGGCAACAATAAATTTGAAGTATTAAGAAATGTTGCTTGCACACATGAAACAGGCCTTAAGGGCTTTCAACAAAATAATATCCAGCACTGAGAAAATGGTATTCAAAAATAAGAAATTAATAACTCTACAATGAATAGGCCTTAAGGGCACTCAATATAATTATGTTACACCAACAGATGCAGGCCTTAAGGGTTTTCAACAAAATTATATCTGTCACTGAGGAAATGGTATTAAAAAATAAGAAATTAAATACTCTACAATGAATAGGCCTTAAGGGCACTCAGTATAATTATGTTACACCAACAGATGCCCACTTCCTAACCTAACTTAACCACTACTCTGGGGAACAAAGGTTATACCTGAGATCGGAATTATGAAGAAAATTAGATGCATTAATAGAATCAAATCGCAGTATCACTCTGGTTCCACTTAGTGACACAAACATTCAAAAAACAATACTCTCAAAATTATTTAAGAAATATTAAACTACACACGTCAAGATAATATCAGTAACTGAAAAATGGTATTAACTACACCCAAATATATTGTCACTATTATTGATATGTTACTGGGTCCACCAATACCCGTGAACCATGCTTCACCCAACTCAACATACACCCGTAATAAGGGAGATAAAATTTTCCTCTAGGTATCTCCTAGAGTCCTAGACTCATGGTCTCAGTGTGTGACCATTAATTTACTCAGATAGCCTCAGTGTACTCCCAGTGCGTCCATGGGCAGGAAGGGAGTGAGCCAATCAGACCTTGTACAGTTGAGAGAAGCTTTAGCTTCCCGTTAGCAAGAGGGCTTCACTAAGCTGCTTGAAACATGTAGTATTGTGAGCCGAGGTAGACGAGAGCTGATGACCCCAACGATCGTCCCGTCGTCAGCTGGGCACCCAGACGGCTAGATTCCCTCAAGAGATCCTTTGATACCCCGCTAAACAGTGACAGGCCTACACTGATCGGTCCAATGGCGACAATCGCCACCCTCAATCATCAACGGCAGTCTCAAACGGCAGTCAATCTCTCGCAGTCATCACTCTCGCAGTCAATTTCTCGCAAACAAGTGGGTTCTGACGGAAACCCTGAAATGAACTCACTGTTAGCTCTTGTTAACTTTACCACTGCCCTATCTAACCCTGTCTGAGATCGAATGAGACTTACTTGTTATACTGCAATAGTGCAACACAGGTGACTAGGCCACGTGACTATTTCTGTGGACGGACGCGCAGGGATGTCCTGTAGGTCCAATCGCTTTCACGTGACTGAGGACCAGCCAGCGTCGCGTCTCTCCAAGGCGCTAGCTTAGGCCTAAGTGACATATTTTCCGCCTAACTAATAACTCCTTGGGACACCCGTGACATTATTCAGACTGATAAACGATCTATAATAATTTCAAATTCAATAATAGTCACTTAACTTCATGAATCGCATCATTATTAATTCGGCAAATTACATTTAATATCACTTAGGCCTAGTTCCACAACCTCTTGCTATGTGCAGGGAGCGCTCTCTTCCCTCTGACGACCTTGAAAGCTTAGTATCGCCAATGGTGGGGCACTTGAAATTACTCTGAAATTTCTGAATATTACATATATATATATATATATATATATATATATTTATATAATCAACGACCTCACCAGCAAGGAATCGAACCCTCGACCTACTGGGTGTGACTAGGGAGCGCTTACCGGCTAGGCCACAAGGACACTAAAAGCAGTTCTAGACTCTGTTATATTTCACACAAAGCCTGTTCATCGAGCTGATGGCGCCGTGAACCTCAATGGGAAACAGCCCGTGCCTCTTATGTGGTGTCAGTAGCATTTTACCGAATCCAGCTGGTATGAAACGCGAGGTACATATATATACTTCATTTTTAGTCCATTTAACACGCGGACTTTGAACATATAATCAACGACCTCACCAGCAAGGAATCGAACCCTCGACCTACTGGGTGTGACTAAGGAGCGATTACCGGCTAGGCCACAAGGACACTAAAAGCAGTTCTAGACTCTGTTATATTTCACACAAAGCCTGTTCATCGAGCTGATGGCGCCGTGAACCTCAATGGGAAACTGCCCGTGCCTCTTATGTGGTGTCAGTAGCATTTTACCGAATCCAGCTGGTATGAAACGCGAGGTACATATATATACTTCATTTTTAGTCCATTTAACACGAGGACTTTGAACATATAATCAACGACCTCACCAGCAAGGAATCGAACCCTCGACCTACTGCTTTTAGTGTCCTTGTGGCCTAGCCGGTAAGCGCTCCCTAGTCACACCCAGTAGGTCGAGGGTTCGATTCCTTGCTGGTGAGGTCGTTGATTATATGTTCAAAGTCCGGGTGTTAAATGGACTATAAATGAAGTATATATATATATATGTATTAAGGATTGCAAATTTGAATTCAATGGAGAATATTATGCTCAAAAATTTGGTATGGCAATGGGTAATCCACTCTCACCTGTATTAAGCAACCTATATGTGGAATTCTTTGAATAGAAACTATTAAGTAATATTATACCACCTTCAGCAGTCTGGTTTAGATATGTTGATGATGTATTATGTCTCTGGCCATGTAATGAGGACCTAAAAGCTTTCCTGCCACAACTTAACAACTTAGCCCCCTCGATCAAATTCACTGTGGAATTAGAGCAAGACTGTAAATTGCCATTCCTGGACTGTCTGATACACAGAATAGGTAACACTTTTAAGATCAGTATTTATAGAAAACCAACTAATGTGTGTTCATACATTCATTATTATTCTGCCCACCATAATAAAGTCAAACAGTCAGTATTTTCAACAATGTTTTTACGTGCCTTGAGAATTTGCAGTACGAAATTAATTGATGAGGAATACAAATATATATATAATTTTGGCTCAAACCTTAAATACCCTAGATCTTTCATAGACAAATGCATAAACATTACTAAGAAAACTTTTTATAGAACTGATCCCAAGCCCACCCATGACCATAAGAATATCTTAATATTACCATTTCACAAAAAATTCTCACACATTCCTTCACAACTAAAAACCTGGAACGTCACTGTGGCATTTAAAAACTCATGCACTGTTAAACAAATGTTAATCAAGAACTCCCCCAACAACACAATTGGTTGCATTTATAAAGTTCCTTGCAAGGAATGTAATATGTTTTACTTAGGCCAGACAGGTAAAGATCTTGCAACTAGAATCAAATAACACAAATACAGTGTTAGGACAGGCCAGGAATCCAATGCTCTGTTTGTTCATTTGAGGGATAACAAGCATTGCATTGACTGGGATAATGCCTCCTCAATATTACCATGAAATTCAATTGATAGTAGGAATATCATGGAATCTAGTCTTATTAAACATACCGAAGCATTCAACATGAATTTGAGTAACGGCATGTACAAGCTGGACAATTTTGTAATTAAGAAGATTTGTAACCAGGTGAGAAGGCCGGGTCACCTGACCATCTGACCTGACCACCAACCATTGTGTGCTATTTAAAGATTAGTAGGGTCATTACCTAATACCTGACCGTTATGGACCTGGTCTCACCCTCCTCTGTATAAATACACCTTGGTTTGTATTTCTCTTTAGTCTGTACTCACCCCTGAAGATGTGAATTACACGAAAGCGCTTGAGAACTACGTGTTTTCTTCTTTCCTTGTGGTTATCAGCATATACCTAGATCACGCGCAACTACAGTGATTTACTTGCATATGTATATATATATTGTTACGAACCACGCCACCAATTGTCATGATCTACCTACCCAGCACCACGAGCAACGCCATCTAGGGACGAAACACGAGTATGACTAGTCTTAGTTACCACTCCGGGGTTTCCCTTCTCCATATCCTGGTTGTTGCGTCACCTCCTACAAGTCTTCTTCGTCAGCTCCAGTTCGATGAGAGTGCAGTTCACTCTGGGAAGTGACCACAGGATCACCTATCCTGGAAACCTACGGCACAGTGACTACCTACCGTCTTCTACAATACTCATCCTTACTCGTCAGCCATCTCAGCTCCTCACTTAAGTATTTGTAATCTTATATTGCCTCCCACCTCCACCTTGCTTCATGATTGTTTTATGTTGTAATAATATGTATATACTGTTAATGTTTAGGTTAAGTATGGTTAAGGGTAAATTATAGAAAGCTGAATATTTTGTTAAGGAATTTATGGTACTTTATTATGCACAACAAAAACTCGCATCCTTTGTCTACCCTTTTATAGTCCGATTGTCTTTGTTTTTTTTATTATTGTTGCCTGTTGGGATCTAGGTAGACTTTTAACAAAATTCTAAATCCCCAACTCGTAACAAATGGCGATCGTGACAGGACACGACCTTAAGTGCCATATTTCTTAACCCCCTTGTTACTCATTGTTAATTTTTCCTCCCAGTCACTTCTGTTCACACTTGCTTTACTGTGGTTTAAAGTTTCTTTCATATGTGTGTGCATATATTGGTATTACCGTACAGTAAGAGTGACAGAAGTAGGATATTAGGTTCCAAGTGTCATAAGGCTTACCTGTTATTACAAGTGGCAGTCGTGTAGTAAGTCTTATCGAGTGTAGGGAAGAATCCGGATCTGTTTAATGCCGTACCCTCACTCCAGAGTAGGCTGTTCCATAGTCACTAGTTTAGGGTGAAGTGATATCTTGGGACGCCCCGCTCTACCAGGACCCCATAATTATAAAGCCTCAATTATTGTTCTTCTCATTATCTCATTCGGGGTCAATAATCAAGTAACTCAAGGGTTGTTAATCCGGATCTTTATACTAATGCCGTAATACGCCCTTCCTGTTTCAAGTATCTAGGGGTTGTTAATCCGGATCTTTATATAAATGCCGTAATACGCCCTTCCTGTTTCAAGTACTCAGGGTTGTTAATCCGGATCTATATATAAATGCCGTAATACGCCCTTCCTGTTTCAAGTATCTCAGGGTTGTTAATCCGGATCTTTATATTAATGCCGTAATACGCCCTTCCTGTTTCAAGTACTCAGGGTTGTTAATCCGGATCTTTATATAAATGCCGTAATACGCCCTTCCTGTTTCAAGTATCTAAGGGTTGTTAATCCGGATCCTTATATTAATGCCGTAATACGCCCTTCCTGTTTCAAGTATCTCAGGATTGTTAATCCGGATCTTTGTATTAGTGCCGTAATACGCCCTTCCTGTTTCAAGTATTTCTGGGTTGTTAATCCGGATCTTTATATAAATGCCGTAATACGCCCTTCCTGTTTCAAGTACTCAGGGTTGTTAATCCGGATCTATATATAAATGCCGTAATATGCCCTTCCTGTTTCAAGTATCTCAGGGTTGTTAATCCGGATCTTTATATTAATGCCGTAACACGCCCTTCCTGTTTCAAGTATTTCTGGGTTGTTAATCCGGATCTTTATATAAATGCCGTAATACGCCCTTCCTGTTTCAAGTATCTAAGGGTTGTTAATCCGGATCTTTATATTAATGCCGTAATACGTCCTTCCTCTTTCAAGTCTCTTATCCTTATCTAAGGATCTTATCAGAAGAACAATATTCATAAGTGTAATTTCCCTAGGTATAACTTGGTTAGTTTCCGGGACTTTCTGGTTATCCACTGCCGTGATATTTTCTAGGGTAATCCACTTATCTTATCTTTTTGACCATTAATTAATTTATCTAGGTTTTCTTAATGGCCACCTCAGGATTCGTCAAACTTGGTAGTCCTGGAGGAGTGGAAGAGCAAGATACCATTTCACATCTTGAAGCATGTGGAGGAGCGTGGAGAGGTTAATTTAGGACGTGCAGCTGAGCTGGCTGATGCGTACGCCTTGCTGGTGGAGTCACTGTGCCGTAGGGAACGTGGCACTTTCCGGCATGTTAGGTCCTCCTCTGATGATAACCTTGGGGACGTGAGTGGTAGGTCGAAAGGTCCCACACCTACCCCCCCTGATGCAACCAAGTTTTATTGTTCTTACTGTAAAAACCCAGGCCATAAGATCCAGTCTTGTAAACACCCAAAGTGTCGAATTGCTGAAAGTAGTTCCCTGGATCCCAAATCCAAACCAATAGCAACCACCAATGTGGAAAGGCCCCATCAGGATCTCTTCTCTTCATTCACCTATGAGGGAAAAATTTCAATCATAGAGGGGTCTCGTTCTTTCCCAATTCGTATACTACGTGATACGGGCGCAGCACAATCTATCCTCCTGTTTAACGTCATTCCTGATATATCTACCGCGTTTATTAACGAGAGTGTTCTAATTTCAGATCTCTCATCCCATTCTTCCTATCCCTTAGCTAAAGTGCACCTCCAATGTCCCTTGATTACTGGGGAAGTGCAAATAGCCATTAGGAAAGATCCAATGCCTGTGAGCGGCATTCATTTATTATTGGGTAATGACTTGGTAGGAGATCTAGTGGTTCCCAACATAAAGACAGTCGACTCTCCCTTACCTGTCAACTCCACCACTGACCTTGAATAAACTATTCCTCACCTTTTCCCATCTTGTGCTGTCACCCGGTCACAGAGTGTGCGAAATGGGCCCCCTTCATCTAAAACCACCTCCAATATCTTCCAACCCACAGAAGATCTGTACAATAAGACCATTAGTAAGCATGAGCTCATTAAAGCCCAACAATCTGATCCATCTTTGTTCAAACTGGTGATGAAAGACCTCAGTGTGGACCATTGTACATCTTCGGCTTTCCACCCACACTCCCAAGGTTGCTTGGAACGGTTCCATGAAAACTTTCAAATCCATGCAAATAAACTATCTCCTCTCAACTATATAGTCCATACTCCTTATCTCAGAAAAGATTCACAACTTGTTCACATTAATCTCATGAAACTTTACCATTCCAGGCAGTCAGAGGAAGACATCCCAGAGGCTATAAGCCTACCTGTATTGCATACGGTTTTGTCAGGGCCGGAGCCGGAGACAGATGACATGGACCTATTGGAGAATTTAGGCTTCCCTCTACCTAAAGAAAACCCTGCTAACAGTCACATACTCAACAACTTGGATGAGTATTTTTCTATTCTGAAACCATCTCAAGCAAAAGATCTCACTAAGTTATTATCGACATTTCCTAAAGTCACGTCAGACCTCCCAGGGTTTTGCAATATACTTAAACATGATTTTTAGCTAATCTCAGATGATGTACAACCCATTAGGCAATCAGCATATCGACTAAATCCACAAAAAAGAGAGATTATGAAAAAGGAGGTAGATTTTTTGTTAAAACATAACTTAGCTGAGCCTAGTACCTCCCCCTGGGCTTCACCTTGCCTTCTCATTCCAAAACCCGATAACACCTTTCGTTTCTGTACAGATTATCGTAAAGTGAACCAGGTCACTGTCTCAGACTCCTACCCTTTACCTTTGATTGTAGATATAATAGACAGCATAGGTTGTGCCAAATTTATCAGTATGGTGGACTTAGTGAAAGGATATTATCAAGTGGGACTCACGGATAGGGCAAAAATAATCTCAGCATTTATAACTCTATTTGGTCTTTTTCAATATTTGGTTATGGCGTTTGGCTTTTCTAATGCTCCGGCCACATTCCAGAGGGCCATCAATTACCTAATTCAGGACCTAGGTGGGACGTTCGCCTACCTGGATGACCTGGTGGTGGTGTCGGACGGCTGGGACGAACATCTGGTGCGTTTGGAGATACTGTTTGCACGACTGCAAGAGACTGGATTCACCATAAACCTGGCTAAATCTGCTTTTGGCCGGGCCTCAGTGACCAACCTGGAACATATCGTTGGGCATGGTATGGTGAGACCCAAGGACGCAAACGTTAAAGCAATCTTGTCCTTCCCCACTCCAAGGACGGGGAAGGAACTCATGCGCTTCCTGGGGATGTGGGGCTACTACCATCGGTTCTGCAGTAACTTCTCCAGCGTGGCCGGACCCCTCACAGTCCTTACCAGTTCTGCTGTCCCTTACATCTGGAACCAGAGGTGCGACCAGTCTTTCCACCGCTTCAAAGCCTTCCTTGCCTCCAAGCCTGTAGTCCACCCCCCTGACTACACCTTGCCCTTCCATCTGCAAATCTACGCTAGCGGTGTCGGAGTGGGGGCTGTGCTCCTACAACCCGACCCAACCACTGATGTCCTTCACCCTGTGGCATACTACTCCGCCAAGTTGAAAAAACATCAGACCAACTACTCGACCATAGAGAAGGAGGCCCTGGCTCTGGTGTTGGCAATAAAGAAGTTTGAATGTTACCTCCAGTCTTGCCCACAAACAACCCTAGTCTTCACCGACCATAACCCACTCACGTCCATCCAAACCAACAAGACCTCCAACCAGCGAATCCTCCGCTGGGCTCTCCTCACCCAGCCCTATAATCTACAAGTCCGGCACATAAAGGGGGTGGACAACCTGATTGCGGACTCCTTATCCCGAGCTCCAGTGGAAATGCAGCAGCTACTCTCCAGACGCACCAGGTGATCACCTCCTTCGCGCCCGCGCTATGGAGGTCTTTGGAGGGGGGTGTGTTACGAACCACGCCACCATTTGTCATGATCTACCTACCCAGCACCACGAGCAACGCCATCTAGGGACGAAACACGAGTATGACTAGTCTTCGTTACCACTCCGGGGTTTCCCTTCTCCATATCCTGGTTGTTGCGTCACCTCCTACAAGTCTTCTTCGTCAGCTCCAGTTCGATGAGAGTGCAGTTCACTCTGGGAAGTGACCACAGGATCACCTATCCTGGAAACCTACGGCACAGTGACTACCTACCGTCTTCTACAATACTCATCCTTACTCGTCAGCCATCTCAGCTCCGCACTTAAGTATTTGTAATCTTATATTGCCTCCCACCTCCACCTTGCTTCACGATTGTTTTATGTTGTATAAATATGTATATACTGTTAATGTTTAGGTTAAGTATGGTTAAGGGTAAATTATAGAAAACTGAATATTTTGTTAAGGAATTTATGGTACTTTATTATACACAACAAAAACTCGCATCCTTTGTCTACCCTTTTATAGTCCGATTGTCTTTGTTTTTTTATTATTGTTGCCTGTTGGGATCTAGGTAGACTTTTAACTATTTCTAAATCCCCAACTCGTAGCAATATATATATATATATATATATATATATATATATATATATATATATATATATATATATATATATATATATATATATATATATTTCATTAGCCCATAAAGCACACAGACTTCTACATACAATCAACAATCTCACCCCACCATGACTCGAGCCCATTATCTTATGTGTATGACCGGGGAACATTACCTCTTACACCACTAAGACACTAAAAGCACTCCTAGACTTTGCTACATTTCACGCAAGGCCTCTTCATCGAGCTTTTGGCACAGTGAACCTCCAAGGGAATTGCCCGTCCCACTTAAGTGATCAGAGAGTAGCGTTTTACCAAATCCGGCTTCGAAACAAGAGGTAACATTCCCCGGTCATACACATAAGATCGTGAGTTCGAATCCTGGCGGGGTGAGGTTGTTGATTATATATAAATATATATATATATATATATATATATATATATATATATATATATATATATATATATATATATATATATATATATATATATATATTCTCTTAAAATGAAATTGTTTTCGCTAGTTTAAACTTTATCTAACTTATTTCGGGTTTTAACTGTTCATATACTGTAACTAACTAAAAATTTGACTTAGGAAAGTTAACAGTTTTGGTTGTCATAATACGTCATATTCAATAATCATTGGCATATTGTATTTTTTGTACAGAAGTTTGATTATTATTACCTTATTAACTGCAGTGTTCCAGTAAATTCATAAGTTTACGTTTGTGGAAATTAAGTCACTTGTTGAGACTGCAGCGCCCTATTATGTATGACAGTTATGGCCTAAGAAGTAAACCCATGACGGCGCCAAGATTAAAGAGATTAAAGTAAAGTACAGGTGTAAACATTATTTTCCCAACCTTTGTGACCGCCGACCGGAAGCAAGTTGACTCCAACGTTATTAGTTGTCACATGTCAGTGTGTGGTGTTTCTGTCATGCGAACGAGCGCGACCGAGTGAACCACTGTGTGGCATAAATGAGCGTGTGCACGAGTGCTGTCCTCTAGTGGCGTTATTGACGTGTGCATGAGCTTTGCCACCTAGCTGTGTGAATTAAATTGGATGTCTGAGTAGCTATATGACACAGCACGAGGTTTCATGATCATGTGTACTACCCTGTTAGACACAGATCTCTCCAAGCAAACTCCATCTGTGAAGACTGTGCTTCCTTCAGTTACGTCGCCCTTTCATTTTAGTTCCTTTGCGTGTGTGGTGGTGTTGGTGTGCGGATTAGTGGATGTCATGTTTATATATGTACATATAGTTTCCTCTAATAACGCAATTGTTTTGGCTAGTTTAAACTTTTTTTCTGACTTATTTCGAGTTTAAACTGCTCATACTGTAGCTAACTGAAAATATTGCTTAGGAAAGTTAACAGTTTTGGTTGACATAATACGTCATATTCAACAATCATTGACATATTGTATTTTTTGTACAGAAAGTTTGATTATTTTTTCCTTATAAACTGGTGTTCCAGTAAATTCATAAGTTTATATTTGTGGAACTGAAGTCACTTGTTGAGACTTCAGCGCCCTATTATGTATGACGGTTATGGCCTAAGAAGTTAGCCCTATAATGGGCCCCTGTCTCTTCAACTGAACATATTATATAAATGGGTCTATACAACTGATATTATAGTCAGATTCACCACCCTGTAACTTTCCACTGTCTATGAGGTGACATGCTCAATGCACGTGATAAGGTGTGCTCACGGGAAGCTGCGTCATACTATGCTGAGTAAAGGCATAAGTAGCCGGCTCCCTGGCCACCTGAAGCGAGCAGTAGTTTGATATCCTTGACTAGAGGAAGACGTTATTTGAGAGCCGCAGTGGATGGCTCCGTCTTCCCTCGAGGGGGAACGACGTACCTATACCGTTCTCCCTCAATGGGTCACTACTCATGAGTCGCTCACATCAACTTATATCATAAGGACGTGACCTAACTTTTATAATACATAAACGCCGTCCCTTTCTCATTCACTCTTAAACAGAGGAACTTACGGTCGATCTACACTCAGGAATTATATATATATATACAACCCTTTTATAATAAAACAAGGAACTACCGTTTGGGTTTCATTACTTAAACCCAAATAATAAATATATGTGAACGGCCTGATTAATTGCACAAGCAGCCGATTCATATAGGTGGCAGCGGTGGGATACGGATTCTTAAACTGGTAGTCCGTATTTTTGTGAAAAACAGTAAACACACAACAGTGATGCGTTACATAATCCGAGTGTTAAAAATGTATCCCGTATGAGACGATACTTAGTGAGTGCTCCTCATCTCTGACACCCTCAAGAGGTGCAGAATTATTCCTAATAACCGCAATTGAGTTATTGTTGACGTGAAATCCCTGTTAACGACAAGTGAGAGGAGTCAGGAAAGCATCTTATCAGCACCTGACCATTCTGTGGAGTATTATACCCCTGTCGTGAAGTGGATTCACCCTGCGTTCGTCATGCGGCGCGCCCGGACTCACAGTGGGAGGGAAGAGTGCGGTTATCCACCCACCACCCTTCACCTGGATCCATCTGTGGTTTCACAATCGTTGATTGCAGTATTTCCAGTGTCATCAGCCAGTCCCCCATATATACGGGATTGCAGAAGATTTGACATTCAGTGGAGGCGACATCGTATCAGCGCATAACCTACAGTGGGAGGGAAGATTGACGTCACCCACACGCCGACACCCACCCCACAACAGATAGCAGCTAGATGGATCGCGTTTTCTTTACAGACGCCTAACTCCTGTAATACTGTAGGTATTTAAAGAGTAAAATACTTGATACACAGTGAAACTCTATAGCTTCTCAAGTGATTGTTACAACTAACAGTCATAACACCATATACACAGTTGGTAATGGTAGAGGAATTATGTTCTCCCAATTACTGTGGCATACTGGTTTAGAAGAAGAATATATATATATATATATATATATATATATATATATATATATATATATATATATATATATATATATATATATATATATATATACATATATAAAACGTGAAGATGCAGTAGCACTCACAGATATTGTTATATGTGTTACATTTACTACACCAAGGAGAGGGATAGCTAGGGTAATTCCCGCCCCTCCTCACAGCACTTCTATAGCGGCCTCGTTAGTAGCGGCGCTTAGCAAAGTGGAAGTGTTGTCAGTGACGGTGAGAGTGGATAATACCAGATTGGCTCTTGATATAGACACAGGTGCTTGCGCTAATGTATTGGCCTTGACATCCTATCAAGAGTTACAACGTAAATTCCCTCGCCGAGACTTCATATAGCGACCTAGTAACGCTGAGCTCGAAGGAGTTTCAGGTACTCAGCTGAGCATCAAAGGAATGGTGCCGTTACCACTCAGATTCTCAAGATGTGGTACGCCCTTCTACGCGGACTTTATATAGTTCAGCAGTATTTGCCAGTTGATGGGTTACTTGGTCTCACAACCCTTAAAACGAACATGATAGATGTTCATCCACGTAATAATACTATTACGTTTAAAGGTGTTTCCTACAACGCTATGAGCCATTCTGAACCTATGCTCACCGCTAGATCGAAAGTGTTGTCCACCAATCCTATTAAGAGGAAGGCGGATCGTGCGTCAGAGATACCTCTTGACCTCAACCACACACTTTCACAGCGTGATTACAGCAGCAATAGTTGGAAGATAGTACCTGCAATTTTGAAGAGTACTCTCCATTACCAGAATGAGGAATTCACCAATGCAACAATCCTGTGAGCTGAAGTGAACATTAGTTTCTGCAAATGATTCGTTCACTGCCCAGGGTGTGACAGGACGTGACTGCAGTTGTTGTGACTACTCATCAATCAACATCCTGTCAACAAAATTCTTTCGTATGGCGTGAACAACCCCTAGTTACCAGCACCCCAGCACCCACCCTAGTGATGATGACACATCCGGTCTGAGAGATGGTCTCAGCATTCTGAGGTATGGTATTGTGGATGACCTAGTGTGACCATTAGCGGCGGTTTGCTGTACTCAGGATTTTTGTGAACATTGACCCAGTCACCGGACCTTGGAATCAGCTGTGTCTACTGTGAGACACACACACACAAGTCTACGGGATTGCGGCAACAATTTCACATTATCAAGAAATTCTAGAAAGGATTCTTCAATCAAGCCTACAAGATATAGGTAGTATCTAGGCATACATAAAGTATATCCACACATTTACACGTTCAAGATATGCCATCACATTGATAGGACATCAATAGGTTAATGTCATTGTTGTAAGTGCTTACTTATGTTAATATATACTAAAGTTTCAAATTACAAATTTTAATGATGTCAATGACACATTTTGCTGATTTGAAAAATAACTTGCCATTTTACCTGTCACGGGAATTTGCACTACCAAGTCTTACAATTCCATCTATTTTGTTAATTCTGGCAATTATGTTCCTGTTCTGTTATTACAGGGCAGTGTCATCCAAATTCAACATTGTTCATAACATACTAACCCGTACGATAATAACGTATAGGTCCCCTGTAGTAGCTAATACCCCTACAGTAACACAATCCCCAGCTTAGTGTCTACATATCTGTTTATAACATGGTTAGGGTTGGCTAGGATGTACTGTACTCTGTGAGTTACTTAGGCCTCATGGAGCTCGGCTGGTAGGTGACCTAGCGATGTAATGGGCCCCTGTCTCATCAACAGAACTTATTATATAAATGGGTCAATACATCTGATATTATATTCAGATTCACCACCCTGTAACTTTCCACTGTCTATGAGGTGACATGCTCAATGCACGTGATAAGGTGTGTCTACGGGAAGCTGCATCATACTATGCTGAGTAAAGGCATAAGTAGCCGGCTCTCTGGCCACCTGAAGCGAGCAGTGGTTTGATATCCTTGACTAGAGGAAGACGTTATTTGAGAGCCGCAGTGGATGGCTCCGTCTTCCCTCGAGGGGGAACGACGTACTCATGCCGTTCTCCCTCGATGGGTCACTACTCATGAGTCGCTCACATCAACTTATATTGTAAGGACGTGACCTAACGTTTATAATACATAAACGCCGTCCCTTTCTCATTCACTCTTAAACAGAGGAACTTAAGGTCGATCTACGCTCAGGAATTATATATATATATATACAACCCTTTCGTTACTTAAACCCAAATAATAAATATATGTGAACGGCCTGGTTAATTGCACAAGCAGCAGATTCAGCCCACGACGGCGCCAACATTAAAGAGGATAAAGTAAAGTACAAGTGTAAACATTATTTTGCCAACCTTTGTGACAGCAGACTGGAAGCAGGTTGACTCCAACGTTATTACTTGTCACATATCAGTGTGTGTTGTTTTTTCATTGACTGACTGACTCGCCACACAGCCTTCGCCGTGATTGAAACTTTCCCTAGACCCTTCACCGCCAAAGCCAGCCAGCCAGCCTTTGTCCTAAACTGTTGACGACCCCTTGGAACGCAAGCGACCATTACTTGACGCCACTAACCACCTCCCAAACATTCGGGAGGCGCGCTCCAGACAAAGCCCTCTTTGTGTCTCCCAACTGATCAGGGGTGTCTCCTGATCAGAGGCGGCCCAGATTGGGTGCTCTGTAACGGCTTCCTGCAGCGGAGTTGGGCCGCGATTCCACTGGTGTTACTTGCACCAGTGGCTATTCTTCTTTTGTTGAATTGAATTGAAACATTTTATTTAGCCACAAAAACACAGTTACAGAGTGGATAATAATAACAATATTAACATGGCTGAGCCAGTTGAGAACCAGAGATCTCTAATATCATCTGGAATAGTACAATAGCATGGTGGTAATAAGAATATCTCATAATGTTCCCACGTAATTGAAAAAACATAGGTATTCTGACGTGTTGTCACGGATACCCACAAAATGTTCTATACTACTGAGGGTATGCACAAACACTTGTTGTCTTAAAAGTAGGTTCTATTCTCGTACGGGAGATATATATATACAGTAGGACGCAGAAGCTCGCGTTCACACCACGAGAACTCTGTCTTCTCTCTCTCTATATGTATTACTACGTTCTGGCCTGTACAGATGCCAGCATTCACAAGCTGAATACATAAAGTATAAATATGATAATTTATATACATAATATGGTGCACAATAAATGGGAATATTACATAGAATTAATACATGTTCTGCAATACTTTACTATACATAATTAATAAGAGTAATATAAGAGTAATATAATAATACACAGCTGAAGGTACTACTTTGTGTCCATATATATCATACACCTCCCTCCCCCCTATACGCTCATAGCTTCATCTTGAGAGGACCTTTTGTTTCTGAGTCGCTCGGACCTGCGGAGTACTGGGGCAGAAACACAAGGTGGGGATGGATTTACTTTAGAGACATCAACACTAGGGGACTCAACTGGGGAAGGGTCAACACTAGGCAGCTCCACAGGTCGGAGGAAACGACGGTTCCTCCACCATACTCTACCACTAGGAAGACGCACTTGGTAGTCCCTGGACCGGCCAATACCCATAACAACCCCATCCTTGTCCCAGGGGTGAGATACCGGATCTTGAATCCTGATCTGCTGGCCGATACTCAACCTGGGAAGGGGGCGGGCATGACAGTCATACCGAGCAGCGACATCTGCGGCTCGTTCTGCTGCACGGCGGTCACATTCTTCAGTCTTGGCCTACCACTCTTGAGAAAAAGACTTCGGGTGGGCAGGAACACAAGATCTGAGATGATGTCCGTATAGGACCTGGGCTGGGGAACGTCCGGTGAAGTTCTGGGTGTTGTGTAACTCCAACGAACCTCGATCGAAGTCCTCGCAGTCGATATTTCCTGAGGGTGACACCTTAAGGATCAGGTGTTTCACAGTCTTGACTGCGGCTTCAGCGTGTCCATTCGCCTGGGGGTAGTGGGGCGAGGTCACGACATGACGGACTCCCCAACGGTCCATGAAGTCCCGGAACTCGTGGCTGGTGAACTGGGGTCCTCCATCAGTCCTGAGGTGGAGGGGAACACCAACTTCTCTGAAGTAATGCCTGAAGTTCCGGATGGTAGCAGTAGCCGTTGTATCACTACCACAGGGGACGACAACAGGCCATCCAGACAGTCGGTCGGCAATGACGAGGAAGGACTTCCCTGCAACTGCAAAGAAATCGGCCGACACAGACTGGAAGGGTCTTGAAGGGTTGTCGTCGCACATTAAAGGTTCCTGTTGCTGGCTAGGTTGCAGAATCTGGCACGGCTCACAGGCACGGACAGTACTTGCAATGTCCGCGTCGATTCCGGGCCAAAATACAGTCTGCTTCGCCCGTCGCTTGGTGGCCTCCACTCCTCGATGGCTGTCGTGAAGGCGGGTCAAGGTACGGCGGCGTAGGGCAGCAGGAATAACTACTCCTGGACGATACAAGACGAGGTCTCCATCACAATAGAGGTCCTCGCGTATTTTCCAGTACGAGAGTAGCGATTCATGAAGGTCGTATCGGTTAGATGGAAATCCCTGAGACACACAGTGGACGAGCCAGATGTAGGAAGGGTCGGCCCGGGCTGCGGTGCGGAGATCTTCAAGAGTCTTGTCTGCATCTGGTGCTGTAGACTTTTCTGATGTGAAGACGGCCTTCAATGAAACTACTGACTTGAGGGATGCAGCAGCTGTAGAACACAACATCTCATCCTCTGGGGTGGGGCGACTGACAGGGGCGTGGGACAGGGCATCAGGGATGCACAACAGCTTACCCGCACGCCACACAGCCGTGAAGAGATAAGGCGAGAGCTTCTCTTTCAGACGTTGAAGGCGAGGATTCTCTACTGCATCCAAACAGTAGTGTTTGATTATAGGTATAAGGGGGCGATGATCCGTGAAGAGGGTGAAGTGCTGAAGTCCTATCAGGTAGAAGCGGCACTTCGCCATCGCCCAGACAACAGCCAACATCTCCAGCTCAATCGTAGCATAACGGGTCTCAGCGTCGGTCAGGAACCGGGATCCACACTGAATTAAGTGGAGTTGTCCACCTCCATGGTCCTGCAGAAGGGCGTAACCAACGCCGTAGAGTCTGGAGGCGTCAGTCTGGAGGACGGTGGGTAGGGCTGGGTCGTAACAGGCGAGGACAGGTGGACTTACGAGGGCCTGCTTGACTTGCTGGAAGGCCTCTTAACGATCTGGGGTCCACAGGAATGTCCTCCTGGGGCTCAGCAGGGGGCGTAACGGCTGGGCTGCGGCGGAGATGTCAGGTGTAAATTCAGCCAGCTGATTGACCAGACCCAAAAATGAACGGAGGTCTGTCAGGTTGGCAGGGGTTGGAAAATCCCTGATTCCACTTACTTTCTCCGGGTCAGCTGCGATGCCTGATGCTGAGAGAGTGTACCCACAGAAGTTCACTGATGGAGCGGCGACTACAAACTTGTCAGCGTTGAGGGTAATCCCGTACTTTCGACATCTGGTGAGAACTTCGTATATCCGGGAGAGGTGGGTACAGTAGTCTTTGTCGTGGAGTAAGATATCATCAACCACCTTGACACAATTCGTGACTTCTTGAAGGGCCGCGTCACCACGTTGACAGAATGCATCGCCCGTAGCGGCAAATCCCATGGGGCCTCTGCAATACTGGTATCTTCCGAATGGTGTGATGAATGTAGTCAAATGCTGGTCTTCTTCGGCCAACTCGATCTGCCAATAACCACATAAGGCGTCCATAGTTGTAAAAAACTTCGCCTTCGGGTCCTCACTTCGAACAGCTGCGAAGGGTGTGGGTGAAGGGTGGGCTGGACGGGAAACTTGCTGGTTAAGTTTTGACAGATCGGTGGTGATCCGTACTCCACCACGAGGTTTGGCGACGTGGACGAGAGGGTGGCACCAAGGTGAAGGTTCGTCTCCGGCCGGTTTGATGATTCCCTGAGCAACCATGGAGTCAAGCTCTTGTCTAACTAGCTCCTTATAGGCGTGAGGAATCAAACGAGGGGTGTGAATGGCAAAAGGTGTAGCACCATCCTTAAGATGAATCTTCATAGGTGGACCCACCATCGGCTTGAGTGGCGTTGATCCTAAAGATTTCTTATTAACCAACACGTCAGCAAACTCCTTGAGAAGCTAAGCTCTTGCGTCAGAAGGGGACGTGTTAGTAGAGATAGGGAATTCCTTCAACCTGTTGACATGGGTGATCTTTAAAATAGGTTTAGGGAATTCCTTGGAAATAATGGCCAACTCTTGACAATGGCCATATGATAAAAGCGGAGTCGGGATACCATCATGAACATCAATCCGGGCTGAGCAAGACTGCTTACCAAAGGTAAGGGTAGCCCAGAAAGATCCTAAAGCTGGACCCATCTTGGAACCATCAGCTGTCAGTTTCGTTGTCTGAGGAGGGGGCTGTAGGTTGCTCCGGGGTATTCCCAAACTTGCTAAGTGTTGTGGACCAATTACTGAGACATCGGCACCAGTGTCAGGTAACATCTGAAGACTGGATGACGAGTTACCGTAAGAAATGACGACATTGATGTGCTGGGGCGTCGTGTCTGTGGAACTATGTACACGACGGCAGGAACGACTGGACACAGCGTTTTGATGCTTGCCAGAAGGAGGGGGCGCGCCAGCACTACCTGAGGATGACTTCTTGGATCCTAGGTGGCGTCCTTTATGTGTCTTCTTACGACAACATTTGTCATAATGGCCCACACGACCACAAAGTCTGCAATGAGCTTTGCTAGCAGGGCACTTGACTGTGTAAGCCCAGTGACCCTGGCGGTCACAACTTCTGCACACGCTTTGAGCAGCTGGGCACTGGGAGGTATTATGCTGTCTCGCACAGCTGTTACACAAAGCTCCTGCTGAAGATGTAGCTGGAGGGTGAGGGGTGGGGTTACCTTGCTGCTTCTTACCCTTTCTGTAGGAAGACACTACCCTCACCTGGTCAGGCTGTGAGCGTAAAGCTGAAGTCGCACACCTGGCGGCCTCGTACACTCGACATTTTGTAACAACATCTTGAAGGGAGGAAGTGGGGTCGAGAGAAATGAGACGCTGAATTAGCTCTTCATCTCGGACACCCGTTAAAATGATTGTCTTAAGTTGTGTCTCTTCACAGACTTGAGAATGTCCAGGACAAACATCATCTTCCTCTGAACACCTTTTGAGCCTTACAAAAAATGCGTCAAAAGATTCTCCATCAAGCTGCTTACATTGGAGGAGTTCTCTTCGTCTGAGTGCTTCGTTGGGCTGTCCCTTGACGTGTTCCTGCAACTTGTCGAGCACGGCCTCTACCGTCAGAGTTGTCGTAGGAGGCACTTGAAGTGTGTGCTCGAGAGTACGTTGTGTCTCTAAGGACAAGCACATACGAAGCTGTATCATTTGTTTCGGCTGTGATAAACTTGACAAGTCAACCATTGTTGCGTAGTCTTGCCAACGTCGACGCCATTCCCGAAACATCTGATAAGAAGCGTCAGACATCAGAGAGGGAGGCGTCTGTACTGCAGCCTTTTTGAGGTGTTGTTGATCCGGCTCTGGGAAATGAGGTACCAGTACCTCTAGTCGCATCAACATTAGTGGTAGCAGACGAATCTTGTACGGTAGATCGTTGTGGGGGGGGCTAACAGAGAAATCAAGACTTCAAATCTGGCTTGATCCTCCATTCTTCTAAGGTCATCCTCACTTCTACGTATGTCTTCGAGTTCTCTGCGTCGTTGTTCCTCTTTGTGGCGTCGTCTTTCAGACTCTTTGTACGGAATTTCTTCCTCTTCTCTCCTTGCAATATCGTCCTGGCGTCGAGAAGTTTCCATCCACTTTATCAGTTGAAGGAGATCTGTGGACGCATGCATCGCAGGAGAGCTGGCTCGCCACGAGCTAGGAGATTCTGTGGGTGACTCGGCGTTGTCACTGTGGGGAGCGTGGGGCGTGAGCGTGGGTGGGGAGAGGTCTCCCACACTAAAACTCGTAACCCCATCGCCCAGGGTATTATTTTGATCCCTGTGAGACATGCTGACTGCTTCTGTACTCTATCTGTGCAAAAGACCGGGTCAGCCCCTCGTAATCTATGTACAGAATTACAGAAGCTTACAGTAAGTCACAAGAAAATATAAGGTGAATGCGTGTGTGTGTGTGTGTGTGCCTGGCGGGAGGGGAGAGACCTGGCGCGCTGCCAGACGTAGGAGTGGGTGGGCAGCGTCAGCCCTGGTTCCTCAGTCACCCTCAGACCAGAGAAGGGAGAGCACGCACTGTCGGGCCGCGCCCTTAGTCATCTGACCGCAACTTGCACAGACAATTATGATTAAAATACACAACACAGCACTTCACAAAACACTTCACTTCACAGCACTGTACACAGCATAGCACTTCACAACACTGTAAATCTAGAGGCTTGTAGTGGTCTTGCTGTAGATGAAGCTGAAGAGACGCCATTAACAGAGTCCCGGCGGAAAGGCTTGGTCCACTGTATCTCACTGAGAAATATTCACTGTGCCATCTGACGTGTTGTCACGGATACCCACAAAATGTTCTATACTACTGAGGGTATACACAAACACTTATTGTCTTAAAAGTAGGTTCTATTCTCGTACGGGAGATATATATATATACAGTAGGATGCAGAAGCTCGCGTTCACACCACTAGAACTCTGTCTTCTGTCTCTCTATATGTATTACTACGTTCTGGCCTGTACAGATGCCAGCATTCACAAGCTGAATACATAAAGTATAAATATGATAATTTATATACATAATATGGTGCACAATAAATGGGAATATTACATAGAATTAATACATGTTCTGCAATACTTTACTATACATAATTAATAAGAGTAATATAAGAGTAATATAATAATACACAGCTGAATGTACTACTTTGTGTCCATATATATCATACAGGTATAATGGGGGGGAGCAGTACAACATGGGTTGTACAGTAATAAGGTTGGACAAGAGGACAGGGCTGTCAGGATTAGGTCTAGTTGGCAATTATGTTTATTGCAATGGTAATTACTTTTCTATTTACATGATAATTTCCGATAAAACGGTTTTGATGGTACAATAAAAGCAGGTACTGTAAATATAGTAGGTGTTACATGAAATATTAATACTTAGACAATAGATATTTTTTAAGAGATGATTTAAAGGAAGGGAGCCTAGTCTTTGCTCGGATGGGTGGGGGTAAGGTGTTCCACACCTTCACACCTTCATATTTTATGAAGGTCTGGGACTGAGACGAGCACATGGGGGGAGGTCCTAGTAGCTCGGGGTGCTTTAAGTTGTAGCTCTGATTATTCCGGAATTGGAAATATTTATTGTCAAGCAAGTGATTGATAGAATTGTAAACAAAGAGGGCACAGCAGTAGGTGTTAATATCTACAAATTTTAAAATTTTGAATATTTTTTATCTCGCTCTGGCCTGGGGACCTGCATCCTAGAGGTGTATTCGTCCTTGGTCCTCCCTGTAAGTGTTTACCTCCCTCCCAGGAGTTTGTGAACACGAAAGGGAGAAGGAGCAGAACCCATACCTCTGCCGAGCATTCCTGGGTAACCGTGATCGTGCGGGTCCACCAGGGAAGAGGGTCGCATATCCAGCACCACCCCCCCCTCCCCAACTAGGTACACTAGGGCTCACGCCTATAAGTGAGCAGATTATATAAACACTAAGGAAGCAGCCTCCTCTGACGGGGCTCTGGGAGAGAGACACAGGAACCTCCTTTCGACCACTCGACCGACAAGAAGCGATGGGAGGTGTTGTAATTCCTGTGGTAGGTTAACTCACCCAGACAAGGTAGGTTATCTATTGTTTATCAAAAGGTGGCTTGTCCACCTTGCCCCCTCCACAATGAGGGTACATAGGGTAAGGATACGCTACCTTGACAGGGGTGCAGCCGAACCACGGAAAAACTCACTAGCCGAACTGCTGGAAGAAACACTACTCATAAAGATTACGAGCCTCATTACCACCAAGGATTCATTCATCGCCCTCTGCCTGACTGAGGAAGACGTTGACACCCTGCTATCTAACGACAGCATAAAGCAACTGAAGAAGCAGCGATTCAAAGTCGTAATCCCACCACAACTAAGAGCCAAGAAGACCGTAGTAGTTAAAAGACTTGACAGGACCATCACAGAAGAAACTAGTGAACAACAACTGAAATTAGACCTGGGACAAAGAAACTAATGGGCCAAAGTAGAGTAGGTATTTAAACTACCTAGACTACCATCTATGCTGAAAATTAGGTTTCAGGACAAAGGAATGGCACAAAAGGCAATACAGGAGGGACTCTGTCTCTCCTACTACCATATAGGTAGTAACCAAGTTGAACAGGAAGATTTTTTCCCATCACGCCGTGCTGGAACTGCTACAAATATACACACTTACCCACGGATTGCCCTAACAAAATCACTAAATTCTGCTCCGAATGCGAGAAAGTGGGATATACATTTCGGGAGTGCCTGAACTGCCTAGGAGACCATAGAATGCTGGCAGCACACTGTCCAGTAAGGAAAGAGATAGTAAAAGAAAGGAAGGAAATTGAAAAGGAAAGGGCGCAGGAAAAACAAAACAGGATCTACTCGGCGGTACTCAAATTGACAAAGGAAACAACTTAAGTCCTAGAAAGAGGTAGCCTCACAATCCCGAGCCAAACAACCTATAATGCTTAACCTGGGAAGTCAACTGTCGATTAAAATCATGACGGCAATAATACACGCCCACCTCTTGAATATAGCCAAACCAGGATGTTTTGCTAAAAAGGCAAAGGAAATGTTCGCAGCAAATAACCTCTCAGACATGGAATTCTCCAACGACGTTCCCTCCTCAGAAATCTTCAACCTGATCTACAAACCAGCGGAAACCACCAGTCAGGTGCATGCTACCCAATCACAAGCCACTTCCGATATACCCCCCCCCCCCCCAACCAGAAAGTAGTGAAGAGGGGATGGAAGAAGAGCAGGAACCCGTTTTACAACATGAATTTGGGATATAACCTGAACAAGCGATCATATATAGCGCCCCTAAAAAGAACAAAGTGGGAAACGTCACCAAGAAAGATTACTGAGAATGAGGACCTCCGTGAGGAAACCGGTATTCGGTTTTACACCTGCTCAGACCCCCAAATAGTCTCAACCGAGAGACTACTGACAGAGATAAGGGAAACTAGAGTAAAGTATACATAAACAGATAATAGGAATCTGGAAGATCACCACATATAAACATTAATTAAGAGAGGAAGAATCCTGACCAAATATAACAGATTAGAAAAGGTGGAACAATCCAAGTACAGGAAAATCCGCCTCGGCCTGCACACGGAGAGGGGGTCTACAAGAGAACATCGATCGTCTAAAATGCCGCAAACAAGCTCGAGACATCATCATTCAAAATCAACAGATTTAAAATAATTCAACATAATGTACTGACCTGGACCACACCAAGAGTTGTATTTTCTCTTCCATTTTACCGAATCTTCTTAATTTTGTAAGTTGTATTTGGGCTAGTCTATTACGTTCTGTTATGTGTTTATTTATTCCTGTTCTTGCTATTGTTAGCCCCAGTATTTTTCCTTCGTTTGAGTATTGTATTTCTTCGTTGTTTACTGTGATTGGTGCTGGGTTTATCCTTGAAATGTTTATGATTTTCAGTTTCTGTGTATTAGTTTTTATTTTCCATTTCTTCTCGTAATTATTGATTTGTATTATGGCGCGATCTGTTTTTAATGCCATCATCTGTTTGGCCTTGCCTGGATGGCGGATAATCTGGGTGACATCATCAGCATATACAATGTATTCACCGTGAATTGGTGGCGGCATGTCTGAAGTGTAGATTGTGTAAAGAGTTGGGGATAAGTTACTTCCTTGTGGTACTCCTCTATAAGGTCTGAGGCTTGGGCCTCTGTGATTGCCTATTATAATGTGTGCTTCTCTATGGTCTAAGAAATTAAAAAAGAAGAGAGGTGAAGTTGCTAGCGAGTTCTTGATTGGTTATTTTATATTTAAGTCCTAGGTGCCAAACGTTATTGATGCTTTTGCCACATCCCTTAAAAATACGTTACATTGTTCTTTATTATGCATTGCGTTTGCTATACTTCCGTATATAAGGGCTATGGCGGTGTTTGTTCCTCTTTGTTTCCTAAATCCGTGTTGTCTAGGGTTGTATTTGTATTTTAGTTCCAGGTGTGTTCTTAATCCGTAGTTAATTATTTTTTCTAATAATTTTCCCGGAGTTTCTAATAGAGAGGTTGGTCTGTAGCTTGCTACTGCTGTGGGGTTTTTCCTGATTTTCGTATAGTCTGATAATTGCTGTCTTTAATTTCTTTGGGTAGTGGCCTGAAGCTATGGATGCCTTGAATATATTTCATAGTAGAGGTACCATGTTGTTTGGTAATTGCTGTAAAATGAGTTTATTTATTTTACTAGCTCCAGGGGCCTTGTTCTTAAAACTGTTGATTGTTCTTACTATTTCGTCCACTGTGATTGGCTTGGTTAGTGGGGACATGGGTCATCCAGAATATTCAGATCGATCGTGGGGCTCGATTGCCAGATGTGGGCTATTTGCGACGTAGAGTTGATTTCTTCCCTCTCTGTGATCATGCAGAAGTTTAAGTTTTCATCGTTGGCTATTTGGAAGATCTTACTCCAGAAAGATCTGAATTTCGGTTCTTGTTCCGCTGGATCTATTAATTTGAAATGATTACTGTTTACTGTACAGTTAGACTCATTACTGGAGGTTCCCATTAAGTGCTTTATTTACTGCCAGAACTGCTTCGGCTTATGGTAGTTTTCTTCCGTTTCTGAAATCAGCTTCTGCCAGTTCCTGTTGTATGCTTCTTTTGAAATGTTTTTTAGCTGTTCGTGTATTATGTTGTATAGCCGTCTGTGTTCTGGTGACCATCCTTATTGTGTGATTAGTTTAATTAGGTTGCTAAATTGTGTCTGTATGATTTTTGATTGGTGTGAATATTGAGGGTGTGGTAATGTTCGGTGAGTGGTCTTGGGTATGTTGTGTTCCATGGCATGGCTAACGTGCTCGTACCATGTGCCTATTGTGTAATTGTATGGGTTGCAGGTTGTTTAATTCTTGTTTGAAGTTTTCCCAGTTAGCCCGATTACAGTTGAATCTTAGCCTGGCCGGGATCTGTATTGGGACTGTGAAGAGTGTGGCTATGATAGGAAGATGATCACTTGTGGATATTAGGCCGGGTTCAAATAGTATGTTTAAGTGGTGGTGTTGATTTGTTTAAACTATGTCTGGGTATCCTGTATGGCCTGCTCAAATGTACGTGGGAAATTCCGGTCCGAGATGTACTACCTTGCTGTGGCTCACTAGTGTGCTCAGCACCTGGCCTACTGCGTTGTTGGTGTGGTGTCCCAGTATGCGGTGTCTAGCGTTGAGATCGCCCAGAAAGTAGGCAGGTATATTCTTCCTCAACAATCTGAGCATGTCCGCTATTGGAATGATAAGGCTTCATGGAGGGAGGTAGCAGGTGCCGATTATGTTTGGACCCGTGGTGCTGTTAATTTCAATTGCCAGAAAGTTTTTTTTATAAATGTATCATGGATTTTATGTTTTATACTTTTAATTGCTATGGCTATTCCACCTTGTAACGGAATTTTGCTGTTTTTTGCTGATTTTATTTGAATTAACTTTGCCGTGAGAATGAAATATGATGAAGTTTGGGTCCAGGGTACGATATTTGTTGTATAATTCGTAAGCTCTTGGTGTGGTCCAGGTCAGTACACTATGTTGAATTATTTTAAGTCTGTTGATTTTGAATGATGATGTCTCGAGCTTGTTTGCAGCATTTTAGACGATTGATGTTCTCTTGAAGACCTCCTCTCCGTGTGCAAGCCGAGTCGGATTTTCCTGTACTTGGATTACTCCACCTTTACTAATCTGTTATATTTGGTCAAGATTCTTCCTCTCTTAATTAATGTTTCTATGTGGTGATCTTCCAGATTCCTATTATCTGTATATGTATATTTTACTCTACCTTCCCTTATCTCTGTCAGTAGTCTCTCGGTTGAGACTATTTGGGGGTCTAAGCAAGTGTAAAACCTAATACTGGTTTCCTCACATAGATCCTGTTTCTCAGTAATCTTTCTTGGTGATGTTTCCAATTTTGTTCTTTTTAGGGGTGCTATATATGATCGCTTGTTCAGGTTGTATCACAGATTCGTGTTGTAAAACGGGTTCCTGCTCTTCTTCGTCCTCTTCCATCCCCTCTTCACTACTTTCTGGTTGGGAGGGGGGGGGGGGGTATGTCGGAAGTGGCTTGTGATTGGTTAGCATGCGCCTGACTGGTGGTTTCCGCTGGTTTGTAGATCAGGTTGAAGATTTCTGAGGAGGGAACGTCGTTGGGGAATTCCAGGTCTGGGAGGTTATTTGCTGCGAACATTTTCTTTGCCTTTTTAGCAAAACATCCTAGTTTGGCTATATTCAAGAGGTGGGCGTGTATTATTGCCGTCATGATTATAATCGACAGTTGACTTCCCAGGTTGAGCACTATAGGTTGTTTGGCTGGGAATTGTGAGGCTTCCTCTTTCTAGGACTTTAGTTGTTTCCTTTGTCAATTTGACTACCGCCGAGTAGGTCCTGTTTTGTTTTTCATGTGCCCTTTCCTTTTCAATTTCCTTCCTTTCTTTTACTATCTCTTTCCTTACTGGACAGTGTGCTGCCAGTGTTCTATGGTCTTCTTGGCAGTTCAGGCACCTAGGAATTTCTCTACTCTTGAGCACTCCCGAAATGTATATCCCACTTCCCCGCATTCAGAACAGAATTTAGTGTTTTTGTTTGGGCAGTCCGTGGGTAAGTGTGTATATTTGTAGCAGGTCCAGCAAGGCGTAATGGGAAAAAATCTTCCTGTTCAACTTGGTTACTACCTATATGGTAGTAGGAGAGACAGAGTCCCTCCTGTATTGTCTTTTGTGCCATTCCTATGTCCTGAAACCTAATTTTCAGCATAGATGGTAGTCTAGGTAGTTAGACTATCTCCTCTACTTTGGCCCATTAGTTTCTTTGTCCAAGGTCTAATTTCAGTTGTTGTTCACTAGTTTCTTCCGTGACTGTCCTGTCCAGTCTTTTAACTTCTACGGTCTTCCTGGCTCTTAGTTGTGGTGGGTTTACGACTTTGAATCGCAGCTTCTTCAGTTGCTTTATGCTGTCGTTAGATAGCAGGGTGTCAACGTCTTCCTGAGTCAGGCAGAGGGCGATAAATGAATCCTTGGTGGTAATGAGGCTCGTAATCTTTAAGAGTAGTGTTTCTTCCAGCAGTTCGGCTAGTGAGTTTTTCCGTGGTTTGGCTGCACCCCTGTCAAGGTAGCGTATCCTTACCCTATGTACACTCATTGTGGAGGGGGCAAGGTGGACAAGCCACCTTTTGATATACAATAGATGACCTACCTAGTCTGGGTGAGTTAACCTAACACAGGAATTACAACACCACCCGCCGCTTCTTGTCGGTCGAGTGGTCAAAAGGAGGTTCCTCAGTCTCTCTCCCATAGCCCAGTCAAAGGAGCGTGTTAGCTTATTGGTTATAAAAGTGATAGTGGGCACTTCGTGCCCGGTGGCGATTCCGGTGGTACAGTTTACCAAGGCGTAAAAGTTCGAACGCTCGTGCTTGGTTAGAGCGCAACCGCCGTCCGGCTGACAGCGAATAGCTATATCGTTTTCTAGATGGTCGTGGTTGTTATAATCATAATCGTGGGTGTTATAGTCATGGTCGTAGTTGTTATAATCATAGCCGTGGTTGTTATAAGTACGGTCATGGGTATGATCATAGTCGTGGTTGTTATAATCATGGTCGTGGTTGTTATATTCATGGTCGTGCTTGTTATGATCATTGTCGTGGTTGTTATAGTCATGGTCGTGGTTGTTATAATCATAATCGTGGTTGTTATAATCATGGTCGTGGTTGTTATAATCATAGTCGTGGTTGTTATAATCATGTTTGAGGTTGTTATATTCATGGTCATGCTTGCTATAATCAGTCGTGGTTATTATAATCATGGTCGTGGTTGATATAATCAGTGTCGTCGTTGTTATAATCATGGTCGTGGTTGTTATATTCATGGTCGTGGTTGTTATAATCATGGTCGTGGTTGTTATAATCATGGTCTTGGTTGTTATAATCATGGTCGTTGTTGTTATAATCAAGGTCTTGGTTGTTATAATCATGGTCCTGGTTGTTATAATCATGGTCCTGGTTGTTATAATCATGGTCGTGGTCGTGATAGTTACAGTATCTAATATACTATAAGAAGAAATAGAAAAAGGTTAGAATAATTAGCTAAAGAAATATTCGCCATAAGGAGAAGTTAAAATCATAGAAAAAAAGTTATTATGAATCACCGATGATCATTCCGAGATATATTATATTATGAAGAGAAGTGACCTTGATTCTGGTTAGATTAGTCACCATCTGCTTAAGTCATCACCTGAGTTAAGTCACCATAATCATCTTCTACGTTAGTCAGTGTAGATATACGAGACGAATATGGCTGTAATATGTAACTCTGTACTATTTACCATTATTGATTCAGGTCTCTGTATTATATGTTTTATAATCATACTCCCTTTTGTCACCGAGTGTTAGTTCAGACTTTGGGCACATGCGCGTATGAGCAGAGAGAGATACCCAGAGAGATTCCAAGACAGGACGCTGTTTACCCCTGTCTTAACTCCTTTTGTGTTTGTACCAGAAATAGAACTTACGGACTTGACATCAGTGTGTTTCCTTTACCCCTGAGTGTGAGGACCACCTGAGTCTCCCACATGGCGCAGTGTGTAGCTGGGACATCACATTATTCAGAATTGGAGTGGACACAGAATCTCTCTCGAAGCCGCCGTCTTGTCAACTTTCCTTGTCGAGTGGGTCTCAGCGCATACCTCAACACGATATTCCTGGATTTACAGTGCAGTGCTGTGAAGTGCTTTTTCAGTGTTGTGTGTGCCCTTTAGTGTCTTTAAAGTGTTTCCCCGTGTTCCTGCACTTTTTACAAAAGAGGGGAGCCTTTTTAAGACCTGTGGGAGAGCTCAAGTTTTGACATCCACCCCAGTTCATGTCTCGACTGGCACTGACGTGAGCCAGCCAGCCAGCCAGCCCGCAAGCCAGCCCACCCCGAGTACACGCACGAACGAACGCACACACACACACACAGACACTCGCAGATATCTTCCATTTAAAGACGATTGCTCTTCTGCTCACTTATTAATTACAGTAATTGTGAGAGAAATAAACCAGGCCATATGGAAGATCAGGAATTTATTGGGTTTTCTTCAGACACCCAACAAGCTCAACTTCAGACGGATGTCGGTGCAGTAAGTGGACTCCAAGTGGATCGGAAAGTGGATCAAGCGGCCCCACCCACCCTTAGCCCCCACTACACACGTCCGCAATCTGCAACAGGTGTCGACTTCCTTCATTTAATTCAGTTTTTTGGAAGAAAACCGACGACAAGACGACATCAGGAGGCGACAGGAAGACGATGAACGAAGACTTGAAGAGAATCACAGACATCAACAAGAAAATGCCAGATTCAGTGCAATTATCGAGTTGTTGGCACCTGTTAACCTTCAAGCAGCTACTACACCTGCCTCTTCGTCCACAGGTGCACCTGCAGGGTCCTCTTCAACTTCTTTGCCCCCCCCACAGAAAGCACTCGCTCAGAGTCCACCGCCACTCCAAGCTGATGCCCCCACGACACAGACAAGACTGTGAAGGACGTCTTGGATGCTTTACAGACGCATATCAAGGGTCTCCGCAACGAAGGTCTCCGTAGGAGAGAACTTCTCAGTTGTAAGCAGCTGGAGGGTGAGTCGTTTGCCGATTTTTACGTACGACTCCGACGCATCGCTGAGGAGGTTGACGTTTGTCCTGGGAACTCGTTGACTTGTGAGGAAACACAGCTGAAGATGATTATCCTCATGGGCGTGCGGGACGAAGAGCTAATTCAGAAGCTTATCTCCCTCGACACTGCCTCTTCTCTACAGGATGTTGTCACCACCTGCCGCTCTTACGAAGCCACCAGAAGTGCGACTTCTGCCATTCGTGCTCCATCTAACCAGCTGTGTGCCATCTCTGCATATAAGAAGAACAAAGGACGTGACCGGACTTCAGCTTCACATCCGACTTCAGCTTCACATCCGACTTCAGCTTCGCATCAATCTTCAGCATCACTTCAGACTTCGACGCCAGGTCATTCCTGCCAGTATTGTGCTCGTCGGCATGGTTCTGAATGCCCTGCCGCTGACAGCACCTGCAATAACTGTGGCCGTCGTGGTCATTGGGCTAGGACACTGAAGTGCCCTGCCAACAACGTTCAGTGCCGCTCCTGTAGCCGCATTGGACACTATGACAAATGCTGTCAGTCACAGAAGAAGAATAATACTGCTTGCAAGTCTCAGGAGGCGAAGAACAAGCGCTGTCGTCGTGTGGGATGCAATTCTTCCCCTGTCAGCAAGACACCTCAGCCCATCTGTGTTCACCTGTCATACGGCGACGTTACATCCCGTATCCAGATGCTTCCTGACACAGGTGCGGACGTCACAGTCATCGGCACAAGACACCTCGACATTCTGCCGATACCTAGGAGCAGCTTGCAACCACCGTCAACTTCTACAACGCTCACCGCAGACGGTTCTACAATGGCACCTGCTCTGGGTACATTTCAGGCTACCCTCACCCTAGGTAAGCAGTCATGTTCTGCAAGGATTCAGGTCCACAAAGGTGTTCAGATGCCACTACTGTCTTATGGCCACTGTCAAGAGTTGGCCATAATATCTCCAGACTTCCCTAAGCCAATTCTGGAAATAAAACATGTCAACAGGTGCAAGGAGCTGCCCCTCCCACCCAATACGTCACCTTCTGCAGCCAGGGAGTTCTTCCTACTGCAATTCAAGGACGTGCTGATTTCCAAGGAGGACCTCAAGACGGCTCCACTCAAGCCAATGGCTGGCTCCCCCATGAGAATTCACCTGAAGGATGACGCAGTACCTTTCGCCATCCACACACCGAGACAGATACCCTTCGATTTTCAGAGCCAATTTAAGAAGGAACTCGACTCTATGGTAGCCCAGGGGATCATTAAGCCTGCTGGTGACGACCCCTCGGATTGGTGTCACCCCATGGTAGCAGTCGCCAAGAACATTACTGGAGTTCGTATCACCGTCGACCTCACCAAGCTGAATAGCCAAGTTTCCCGCCCGACCCACCCTTCACCGACACCCTTCACCGCTATACGCAGTGTGGACCCGAAGGCAAGGTACTTTACTACAGCAGATGCCTTATGTGGGTACTGGCAGATGGAACTTGCGGAAGAAGATCAGCACCTCACGACGTTCATCACACCGTACGGCCAATTTCAGCACTGCAGAGGACCTATGGGTTTCGCGGCTACTGGCGATGCTTTCTGCCTCCGTGGTGACATGGCCCTTCAGGGTGTGGCGAACTGTGTCAAGGTCATCGACGACGTGCTCCTATATGACGAGGATTACTCCACGCATCTTGAGCGTATTCACCAGATGCTCACCAGGTGCCGCAAGTACGGGATCACCGTCAACAAGGATACGTTTGTGGTCGCCGCACCTAGTGTGAACTTCTGTGGGTACATCCTCTCTGGCAAGGGCATCTCGGCTGATCCTGGAAAGGTCAGCGCGATCCGGGACTTCCCAACTCCTGCCAACCTGACCGACCTCCGCTCGTTCATGGGCCTGGTAAACCAGATGGCTGAGTTCACCCCCGACATCGCCGCTGCAGCACAGCCCCTACGCCCCCTAATGAGCCCCAAGAGAACATTCACCTGGACAGCTGACCATGATGAGGCATTCCGTCGCGTCAAGACAGCTCTCCTTAGCCAACCTGTTCTCGCTTCCTTCGACCCGGCCCTGCGAGTTGTCCTCCAGACTGATGCCGCTCGCCTCTACGGGATTGGATACGCTCTGCTACAGGACCACGGCAATGGACGCCTTCGTCTCCTTCAGTGTGGGTCTTGGTTTCTCACTGACGCCGAGACTCGCTACGCCACCATCAAACTGGAGCTGTTAGCCGCCGTCTGGGCCATGTCCAAATGTAGGTTGTATCTGATCGACCTACAACACTTCAACCTCATGACGGATCATCGGCCACTCATCCCGATCCTGAACCACTACTCCTTGGATGCGGTCGAGAATCCCCGCCTCCAACGCCTTAAGGAGAAGATCTCGCTCGCCCTACCTCTTCACAGCTGTGTGGCGTGCTGGCAAGCTGCTCTGTATCCCTGATGCTTTGTCACGAGCCCCAGTCAGCCACCCCACACAAGAGGACGAGATCGCATGTGCTGATGCTACTGCACACCTCAGGACTGTAGTGACCATGAACGCCGTCATCTCAGAAGAGTCTCCACCGCAGGACGCCGACAAGACTCATCAGGAACTCCGAGCCGCGGCAAGAGCGGACCCTTCGTACATCCGTCTACTGAACTGCGTGACCTCGGGATTTCCCTCCAACCGGTACGACTTGCACAGCTGTTTACTCCCATACTGGAAGATGCGGGACGACCTCTATGTTGATGGCGACCTCGTCTTGTTTGGAGCAAGAGTTGTGGTTCCTGCCGCCCTCCGCCGCCGCACCCTAGCCCACCTGCACGACAGCCACAGGGGTGTGGAAGCTACGAAGCGCCGGGCGAGACAAGCTGTTTTTTGGCCAGGCATCGACTCCGACATCGCTAGTTCCATTCAAGTCTGCGAGCCATGCCAGGTGCTGCAGCCTAGTCAGCAGCAGGAACCCCTCATGAACAACGACAACCCTACGAGGCCCTTTGAGTCCGTCTCTGCGGATTTCTTCGTTGTGGCGGGAAAGTCCTTTCTCGTCATCGCCGACCGGCTCTCAGGGTGGCCTGTTGTCGTTCCCTGCGGAGGCAACACTACTGCCTCTCATACAGCACGTATGTTCTGTCGCTACTTCCGGGAAGTTGGTGTCCCTCTCCGCCTGAGGACTGACGGCGGGCCCCAGTTCACCAGCAACGACTTCCAGGACTGCATGGAGCGATGGGGAGTTCATCATGTGGTGTCCTCGCCACATTATCCCCAGTCCAATGGACATGCCGAGGCTGCCGTAAAGTCCGTCAAGCTTCTCATCCTCAAGACGGCACCCTCAGGCAACATTGACTGTGTGAAGTCTGACCGGGGTTTATTGGAATTGCGGAATACCCCCAACTTCACAGGTCGCTCCCCAGCACAGATGTTATACGGCCACCCACTACGGTCATGTGTCCCTGCCCATCCTGAGTCCTTCTCGAGGGAGTGGCAGGCCAAGACCGAGGACTGCGATCGTCGTGCAGCCGCCCGTGCTGACCAGATAAAAGCACAGCACGATCAGCACGCCCGACCCCTTCCCAGGTTGAGTATCGGGCAAACAGTTCGGGTTCAAGACCCGACGTCTCACCGCTGGGACAAGGTCGGGGTTGTCATGGGCTGCGGCAAGACCAGGGATTACGAGGTCCGTCTCCCTAGTGGCCGGGTATGGTGGCGAAATCGCCGCTTCCTTCGTTCAGTACCGTCCCCTAGTGGTAAACCCCTCCCCCACATCCCTGTGAACCCTTGCTTGGACGAGAAAAGTAAGTCCTCATTCAGTGACCCCCCAGTTTTCCCACGTCACTCTCAAAGGCTCCTGGAAAAAGAGTCCGCTCGAGATTGCACTACGAGCGTGAGGGGGGAGGGAGGTGTAGATATACGAGACGAATATGGCTGTAATATGTAACTCTGTACTATTTACCATTATTGATTCAGGTCTCTGTATTATATGTTTTATAATCATACTCTCTTTTGTCACCGAGTGTTAGTTCAGACTTTGGGCACATGCGCGCTGTACGCGCATGCGCAGAGAGAGATACCCAGAGAGATTCCAAGATAGGATGCTGTTTATCCCCTGTCTTAACTCCTTTTGTGTTTGTACCAGAAATAGAACTTACGGACTTGACATCAGTGTGTTTCCTTTACCCCTGAGTATAAGGACCACCTGAGTCTCCCACAGTCAGTTTTAGGCCCATCTCACATGACTGACCAACCATCGATGTTCTTTCCGCGCGTGGGTGTTAGTTTTCAATGCGTCTTATTATTTATGCTGGTGGATGTAAGACCTCCTACCCTCACTGACGCAGCTATGGTCATTTTGGTGTTATTCTAGTTTATAAATGCCTTCTAATTTGTCTCAAGTCTATCTGTCCTGTCTATTGCCATCCCAACTGTCTTTTCGTCTGCGTGGTGTTTGAATGTAAGCCCGTCCTTATTAATGTGAACCAGTCAGTCAGATGTCTGTCTGTCATGTTAGTTGCCATATTGTCTATTTGTGCATGTATGAATCTGTCTATTTTTGTCAACCTCCTGTCTGTTTCACTGTCTATATTCACCCTGTGTCTATTGTAGTCATCTTTTCCATGCATTCCTGTTATTATCTTTTTATTTCTTCTCCTTTTCCACCCACAGGAATAATTATACACTGTAGCTGTAATGTCGTCTGGTAACTGCGCATCCAGACGCATGATGAAACTGAGCTCCCCCCACCTGTTATCTTGAGCTATTTTCTGTTTCCACTTCTTTATTTATTCTTCTATTTACTCATCTTCCTTCCTTTACTAATCCAAACAACAGTAGGCTAAGAAAAAACGTGGGGGGAGGAGGAAGGAGCAGTACGATAACTGTAAACTGCAATCGTGGGCTGGGTGCGCCAAGTCCGTACACTTGCATCGTTTTCCAGCGTAAATAAAATGGTTATGTAATGTCTTCCTAAAGAAACCATCGATATGGGACCAGGTTTGATCCACTGTACGAATTTACTGCGATTTTTCCACTAAGTTTGTTGAAAAACGATTGTGCAGTTTCGGCTGCCCAGAGCAGACACACATACACACACACATGCCTAGCGCTATAGTATATTAGATAATCTGCTCACTTATAGGCGTGAGCCCTAGTGTACCTACTTGGGGGGGGGGGGGGTCAGGGATATGAGATCCTCTTCCCTGGTGGACCAGCACGATCAGGGTTACCCAGGAATGCTCGGCAGAGGTATGGGTTCTGCTCCTACTCCCTTTCATGTTCACAAACAATTACAGGAAGGACCCAAGGACGAATACACCTCTAGGATGCAAGTCCCCAGGCCAGAGCGAGATAGAAAATATTGAAAATTTTAAAATTCGAAGATATTAACACCTACTGCTGTGCCCTCTTTGTTTACAAATCTATCAATCACTTGCTTGACAATAATTATTTCCAATTCCGGAATAATCAGAGCTACAACTTAAAGCACCCCGAGCTACTAGGACCACCCCCATGTGCTCCTCTCAGTTCCAGACCTCCATCAAATATCAAGGTGTGAAGGTGTGGAACACCTTAACCCCACCCATCCGAGCAAAGACTAGGCTCCCTTCCTTTAAATCGTCTCTTAAAAAATATCTATTGTCTAAGTATTAATATTTCTTGTAACACCTATTATATTTACAGTACCTGCTTTTATTGTACCATCAAAACCGTTTTATTAGAAATTATCATGTAAATAGATAAGTAATTACCATTGCAATAAACATAATTGCCAACTAGACCTAATCCTGACAGCCCTGTCCTCTTGTCCAACCTTATTACTGTACAACCCATGTTGTACTGCCCCCCTCATTATACTTGTGTTTTTCAATTCCGTGGGAACATTGTGAGATGCTCTTATTACCACCATGCTATTGTACTATTCCCGATGATATTAGAGAGCTCTGGTTCTCAACTGGGTCAGCCATGTTAATATTGTTATTATTATCCACTCTGTAACTGTGTTTTTCGGCTAAATAAAATGTTTCAATTCAATTCAACAAAAGAAGAATAGCCACTGGTGCAAGTAACACCAGTGGAATCGCGGCCCAACTACGCTGCAGGAAGCAGTTACAGAGCACCCAATCTGGGCCGCCTCTGATCAGGGGACAACCCCTGATTAGAGGGGAGACACAGAGAGGGTTTTGTCTGGAGCGAGCTTCCCGAATTTTTGGGTGGTGGTTAGTGGCGTCAAGTAATGGTCTCTTGCGTTCCAAGGGTCGTCAACAGTTTAGGACAAAGGCTGGTTGGCTGGCTTTGGCGGTGAAGGGTCTTGGGAAAGGTCCAATCACGGCGAAGGCTGGCTGGCGAGTCAGTCAGTGAGTGAAAAAACAACACACACTGACATGTGACAAGTAATAACGTTGGAGTCAACCTGTTTCAGGTCGGCGGTCACAAAGGTTGGCAAAATAATGTTTACACCTGTACTTTACTTTATCCTCTTTAATGTTGGCGCCGTCGTGGGTTAATTTCTTAGGCCATAACCGTCATACATAATAGGGCGCTGAAGTCTCAACAAGTGACTTCAGTTCCACAAACGTAAACTGGAATACTGCAGTTTCTAAGGTAAAAATAATCAAACGTAAGTACAAAAAATACAATATACCAGTGATTGTTGAATAAGACTTATTATGTCAACCAAAACTGTTAACTTTCCTAAGCAATATTTTCAGTTAGCTACAGTATGAACAGTTAAAAATCGAAATAATTCATGTAAATCCACAATGAAAACGTGGATAAGATAAATCTTGATAAAATCACACTGGAAAATGGAAACATCGGAGCACCTTAGCTTTCGTCTTTATTCAAGACATCTTCACAGGCAACTGAAGATGTCTTGAATAAAGACGAAAGCTATGGTGCTCCGTTGTTTCCATTCCATTGTGATTTTATCAAGATATATAAATATATATAAATATATATATATATAATCAACAACCTCACCCCGCCAGGACTCGCACCCACAATCTTATGGGTATGACCAGGGAACGTTACCTCGTGTTTCGAAGCCGGATTTTGTATAACGCTACTCTCTGATCACTTAAGTGGCACGGGCAATTCCCTTGGAGGTTCATGGAGCCATAAACTCGATGAACAGGCCTTGTGTGAAATATAGCACATAAGATCGTGGGTTCGAGTCTTGGTGGGGTGAGGTTGTTGATTATATGTAAAAGTCCGTGTGCTATATGGGCGAATGAAATATATATATATATATATATATATATATATATATATATATATATATATATATATATATATATATATTTATATATATATTTCATGTCATTTCATTGTGACCGGGGAACGCTACCTCTTGGCCACCAGGAACCAGGACACTAAAAGCAGTCACAATTATAAGATCGTGGGTTCGAATCCTGGCGGGGTGAGGTGTCGTTTATATGCAGAAGTCCGCATGCTTTATTGGGCTAATGAAATATATATGGATCCTCGTGTTTCGAAGCCGGATTTGGTAAAACGTTGCTCTGATCACCTAAGAGGCACGGGTGGTCCCCATTTGAGGTTCACGGCACCATAAGCTCGTTGAACAGGTTTTGTGTGAAATATAACAGTCTAGGACTGCTTTTAGTGTCCTGGTGGCCCAGACGTAGCTTTCCGCGGTCACAATTATAAGATCGTGGGTTCGAATCCTGGTGGGGTGAGGTGTTGATTATATGTAGAAGTCTGCGTGCTTTATTGGGCTAATGAAATATATATGGATCCTCGTGTTTCGAAGCCGGATTTGGTAAAACGTTGCTCTGATCACCTAAGAGGCACGGGTGGTCCCCATTTGAGGTTCACGGCTTCATAAGCTCGTTGAACAGGCTTTGTGCGAAATATAACTGAGTCTAGTACTGCTTTTAGTGTCCTGGTGGCCCAGAGGTAGCATTCCCCGGTCATAATTATAAGATCGTGGTTTCGAATCCTGGCGGGGTGAGGTGTTGATTATATGTAGAAGTCCGCGTGCTTTATTGGGCTAATGAAATATATATATATATATATATATATATATATATATATGTAACCAGTCGGAATTACTGGATTTAATTTCTCACTAGACTTGGGGTTTATTAAAGATTATTAGATGGTAATTGCAGCGGAAGCGCCCCTTTGAGAGAAATCCCGAACCAGGACAAGAACACTTAAATTTACTAAACAAAATGAATTGTCCGTGACCAGTGGAAGGATAGCATCTGTGACTGGGATGAATGAGACACACCGTAAAATTTAGACACGTATATTCCCTCCAACACTACAGACACAATCAAATAATGGTACACCAATATGCCCACCTCTTAACCTGAACTTAAAACACTACTCTGGGGAATAAAGGTTATACATGATATTGAAAATATTAGAAATTCAGACAATGCCTCATTAGACAACAATAAATTTAAAGTATTAAGAAATGTTGCATGCACACATGAAACAGGCCTTAAGGGCTTTCAACAAAATTATATCAATCACTGAGAAGATTTTATAAAAAAATAGGAAAGCAATAACTCTACAATGAATAGGCCTTAAGGGCACTCAACAAAATGACATCTAGCACTGACAAAATGGTATATAAAATAGAACTTATTAACTCCACCCTGAGTAGGCCTTCAGGGCACTCAGCAAAATTATATTACCCCAACAGATACACACCTCCTAACCTAACTTAAACACTACTCTGGGGAACAAGGGTTATACCTGAGATTGAAATTATAAGGAAATATTAAATGCATACAGCATACATTAGTAACTGAAAACATTAAGTACACACAAAAATATTATCACTATTATTAAGAAGTTACTGAGTCCACCAATACCCGTGAACCATGCTTCCTAACCTAACACATAGATTCCACCTGCACTCCGTAGTTTTTTAATGCACAAACAACAGGCACCCACAGTACATCCATGAAAAGGAAGGGAGTGAGCCACTCAGACCTTGTACAGTTGAGAGAAGCTTTTGCTTACCGTTAGTAAAAGGTTTTCACTAAGCTGCTTGAAGATATGTGGTATTGTGAGCCGAGGTAGAAGACCCCAAACGATAGTCACGTCGTTAGTTGGGCACCTAGACAGCTGGGTTCACTCCAACTCTCACCATACTCAACAGGTGGCTCAAACCCAGGTCAGTGGACGGTCATACACCTCGCTTCACCACTCGTGTCTCATACCGCCAGTGGACGTTATCATACAGAGTGGGGTCTACAGAACCCTGAAAAACCCGGGCTGTTAGCTATTGTCTCACATCACCGTTTGTTCCTACTGCCCTATCAGGCTTTGTCTGAGATTGAATAAAACTTACTTGTTAATATTGATTTTAAATAAACGAAGGAACCAGGTCACGCCATCCGTCTCTCCTGGGTACAGCACAGAGTTGGTCCTTGATCTCTCTCACAGCTACCCAACCACGCTTGCTCACTGTTTCATGCTTTCCAGGAGTGACTTATTTACCAGACGATTAAACTTAATTAGGATGTACGCAACATTTTCAGACTGGGAAACGATCTTTAATTATTTTCAATTTAATAACTGATATTTAATTTCATGATTCGCGTCCCTATTAACTCGGCAAATTACATTTAATATCGTATAGGCCTAGTTCCACAACCTCTTGCTACGTGCAGGGAGCGCGGTCTTCCCTCAGACGACCTTGAACTCAGCATCGCCAATGGCGCGGCGTTTGAAATTACACTGAAATTTCTGAATATTACATATATATATATATATACATATATATATATATATATATATATATATATATATATATATATATATATATATATATATGTAATATTCAGAAACTTCAGTGTAATTTCAAACGCCGCGCCATTGGTGATATTGAGTTTTCAAGGTCGTCTGAGGGAAGAGAGCGCTCCCCGCACATAGTGAGAGGTTGTGGAACTAGCCTATATGATATTAAATGTAATTTGCCGAATTAATAATGATGCGATTCATGAAGTTAAGGGACTATTATTGATTTTGAAATTATTATAGATTGTGTACCAGTCTGAATAATGTTACGGGTGTCCCAAGAAAGTTATTAGTTAGGCAGAAAATATGTCACTAGGCCTAAGCTAGCAGCTTGGAGAGACACGACGCTGGCTGGTCCTCAGTCACGTGAAAGCGATTGGATCTACAGGACATCCCTGCGCGTCCGTCCACAGAAATAGTCACGTGGTCTAGTCACCTGTCTTGTGCTATTGCAGTATAACAAGCAAGTCTCATTCGATCTCAGACAGGCTTTAGATAGGGCAGTGATAAAGTTAACAAGAGCTAACAGTGAGTTCATTTCAGGGTTTCCGTCAGAACCCACTTGACTGCGAGAAATTGACTGCGAGAGTGATGACTGCGAGAGATTGACTGCCGTTTGAGACTGACGTTGATGATTGAGGATTGGCGATTGTCGCCGTTGTACCGATCAGAGTAGGCCTGTCACTGTTTAGGGGGGTATCAAAGGATCTCTTGAGTGAATCTAGCCGTCTGGGTGCCCAGCTGACGACGGGACGATCGTTGGGGGTCATCAGCTCTCCTCTACCAACGCTCACAATACCACATGTTTCAAGCAGCTTAGTGAAACCCTTTTGCTAACGGGAAGCTAAAGCTTCTCTCAACTGTACAAGGTCTGATTGGCTCACTCCCTTCCGCTTCATGGATGTACTGGGGGTAAAGTGAAGCCAGCTGAGTGATACAGGGCCACACACTGGGGCCAAGAGTCAGTGGAGTTTAGAGGTACACTTTCCAAGGTAGAGAAAGGCTGATTTGGGCCTTAAATTACGGGTGCCTGTTGGATGTGCCTTAAACGACTACGGATTGCAGGTGGAATCTGTGTGTGTGTTAGGTTAGGTTAGACAGTTTCATTCACTATTTATCGAATCACCTTGAGTCTACCAAAATGTCAGTTTTTTCTACTATGTTTTTAAGATGTCTGCGTATTTGTGACTCTGAATTTATTGACGATGAATTGAAACACATTCATTCCATTGCACAGAAACTCGGGAACCCTTCTGTGTTTGTTGATCGTTGTTTTAAAAGGGCTAAAAACTCCTTTCATTCCTCTCAAACCAGACATGTTCCTACACTTAAGAATATTTTGACTCTGCCCTATCGTAATGAATTTGTCCCGTTAGTTCGGTCCCTCAAGCTTCTAAATATTAATGTTGTTTTCAAGTATGACTCAACCATTACCAATATGGTAATAAGGAATAGCCCAAGTTTGAATGTAAATGGAAGTGTGTATTGTATTCCATGTAGCAAATGTAATTGTAATTATGTAGGACAAACAGGAAAAACACTGCAGCTTAGAATCAAACAACATAAGTATAATATCAGAACTGCATCTGAAAGCAGTGCCTTGTTCGTTCATGTTAGGAATAATAATCACCCCATTGCTTGGGAAAAAAGCTTAGAAGTATTTAAATCATCTTGTGTCACAGAAAGACTTTTGGTTGAAGCTAGTTTGATTAAGGAATTAAAATCAATAAACCTAAGTGATGGTCAGTTCAAAACTAATAATATGTTACATAAATTTATTTGTCAGTGGCCCAAGGTTAAAAATGCTTTGAAAACCTTTGATCTAGATATATGATAGTTATTTTGTGGGTCCCTTATTTTTTACCTGACCAGACTATTCACGTCAACCCCCTTCTCTTAAGCTCCTCTACGTGTGTGTTGGTGTGGGGATTAGTGGATGACATCATTATGACCTGACCTCATGTTTTTAAGGTCACCCTGTATATTTAAGCCTCTCTCTGTCCATGTAGTCCAGTTGCCTCTGAAGATGTCTTGAATAAAGACGAAAGCTAAGGTGCTCCGTTGTTTCCATTTTCCCGTGTGATTTTATCAAGATTTATCTTATCCACGTTTTCATTGTGGATTTACATGATATATATACATATATATATATATATATATATATATATATATATATATATATATATATATATATATATATATATACATATAAAACAAAGAAGTATGTGTGTTTGTGTGTCCGCAAGAGAATCTCGAAACTTACTTTACCGATCTGTAGTGATGATGGATGGTGTTATATGTAGTGATGATGATGGATGGTGTTATATGTAGTGATGATGGATGTTGTTATATGTAGTGATGATGGGTGGTGTTATATTCAGTGATGATGGATGGTGTTATATGTAGTTATGATGGATGATGTTATATGTATTGATGATGGATGATGTTATATGTAGTGATGACGGGTGGTGTTATATGTAATCATTAGACAATAAAATAATAACAGTTTAATGTTAAAGAAATATACTTTGCTGTACCGTTGTAGTGGAACTTACATACACCGTTAATGAAGTAATGATGGAAGAAGAATTTTGGGGACTGAACAGTGAGACAATGTGGAGCCTCCCGGAGGGTGGCGTCCTCCCGTGGCCTAGCGAATGAGCCGCCCGGACCAAACTTGGCATGGATAGCAAGTGTTATGTGGGGATCTCAAAAAAAAAACCAACCAATCCGATCCGACACACCCAACCCGACCCGACCCGTTAAACCACACAGATGGTTGAAAAAGATGTGGAAATGTTGTAAAGTCTCCTCACGAGATTCTCGGAAACTACTTTACCGATCTGTAGTAATGATGGATGGTGTTATATGTAGTGATGATGGATGGTGTTATATGGAGTGATGATGGATGATGTTATATGTAGTGATGATGGGTGGTGTTATATATAGTGATGATTAGACAATAAAATAATAACAGTTTATTGCTAAAAAAAATATACTTTGCTGTACCGTTGTAGTGAAAAACATGGTGGAACTTACATACACCGTTAATGAACTATTGATGGAAGAAGTTTTGAGTACTGAACAGTAAGACAATGTTGAGCCTCCCGGAGGGTGGCGTCCTACCGTGTGTGTGTGGTATGATGAACTCCAGAGACAACTATTTTGTGATTAAGAATATTTTTGATATGGATATGTATTTTTGTAAGCCCCGAGGAGGAAAACATAAATATATTTTGTGGATTCGAAATGGTAATTTGCGCCAGAGCAAATGCATCCCAGCCTGGGGGATGAGAACCTACGGCGTTGTTTTCATTACGAAGGCGCGTCAACTGGGCCCAGTATCATGTGTGTCCCACGTATTTTTAGCTCTGTTACAGTGTGTTTGATAGATTGAGCATGATAAGAGTTATATGAAGAATGTGATGAACTCGTGGAGGAAGTTTGTACAGGAAGCAAGAATAAGGCTAATACTAGCTCTGCTCTACAGACATTCACCCTGGAGTGAGTCGACATCAACAGCCACCTGTGTTATGCTGGTGGGTTGGGTGTATTATGTACTGTTTAGTTCCTACTACTGTGTAAGTACAATGTATAATAACTACTTATGCCTGATCTAGGTCCCAGCCTTTCCTTCCTCTGGTGATTTCTAGAGTAAATACATAAAACGACAAGTGTGTGTCACACCAATGCTATGGGATATCCCTGCTTTGTTCTTGCTACACACACACACACACATATATATATATATATATATATATATATATATATATATATATATATATATATATATATATATATACAGTAAATATATATATGCAAATAAATCACTGTAGGTGCGCGTGATCCAGGTATATGCTGATAACCACAAGAAAAAAAGAAAACACGAAGTTCCCAAGTGCTTTCGTGTAATTCACATCTTCAAGGGTGAGTACAAACTAAGTAGAAATGCAGAACAAGTTATAATATACAGAGGAGGGTGAGATAAAGTCCACAGAGGTCAAGTATAGGTAATGACCCTACTAATCTTCACAAAAGCACCGCAGTGGTCGGTAGTCAGGTCAAAGGGAAAAACTGACCCAACCTTCTCACCTGGTTACAAATCTTCTTAATTACAAAATTGTCTAATTTGTACGTACCATTACTCAAATTCATGTTAACGGATTCGGTATGTTTAATGAGATAGATCACTATCCTCTAACTACCGCCCAATCAGCCTAACATCAATAGTAGGCAAATTACTTGAATAAATCATTTCAAACTCTATTCGAAACCACCTGGAGAAGCACAAGTTGATCAATGATTCCCAACATGGCTTCACAAGCGGGCGTTCATGTCTAACTAATCTATTAACATTCTTTTCATCGGTTTTCGAATCTGTGGACGAAGAGCACAATTATGATGTGGTATATCTCGACTTTAGCAAAGCCTTCGACAGAGTTCCCCAAGAAAGACTAATTAGAAAGGTAGAAGCACATGGCATCAAAGGTAATATCCTTAAATGGATTAGGGCGTTGTTACAGGACAGGAAACAGTGAGTGAGCAGAACGGCCATTAAGTCCCATTGGAGCAACGTCACTAGTGGAGTTCCCCAGGGCTCAGTACTTGGACCATTATTATTTATTATATACATAAACGACATAGATATCGGCATAGACAGCAACATAAGTAAATTTGCTGATGACAATAAAATAGGACGTGTTATTAAATCTGACGAGGACTCAGCAAAACTACAGGAAGATCTAAAAAAAAATTTCGAATGGTCTGAAAAATGACAGATGAAATTCAACGTGGACAAATGTAAAGTACTCAGTATAGGAGATGTAAACAGGGAAACCAGATACCAGATGAACAACGATGCCATAGAGAAATCCGACTGCGAAAGAGATTTAGGAGTAATGATACGTAGGAACCTTAAGCCAAGTAAACAATGTGGTTTTGTTCGTAACAAGGCTAATCAAGTACTTGAGTTCATACAAAGGAGTGTTAGTTACAAGACTCGCGAGGTCATCCTAAAACTATATTTTGCGCTTGTGAGACCACACTTGGATTACGCAGTTCAGTTCTGGTCACAGTATTACAGAATGGATTTAGAATCCTTGGAAAGAATTCAGAGGAGAATGACAAGACTAATCCCTGGAATTAGGAACCTTGAGTATAGAGACAGGTTTAAGCATCTTAATTTGCACTCCCTCGAGAGACGTAGAGCGAGGGGCGACCAGATAGAGGTGTATAAATGGAAGTCAGGGCTAAACAAAAGGGACATTACAAAGGTACTCAAACTATCCAACCAGGAGCGAACTCGTAATTTAGATTTAGATTTAGGCGCGAAATATGGAAACACTGGTTTGGAAACAGAGTAGTGGATGAATGGAACAAGTTACCAAATATAATCATTAACTCGAATACCCTGAAGAGCTTCAAACATAGGTTGGATGCTTATATGAGCAATAGGGGTTGGGTGTAAACGGGACTGCCCAGTATGGGCCAATAGGCCCGCTGTAGTTTCCTCCATTCTTAAGTTCTTATGAGACTAGATTCTATAATGTTCCTACTGTCAATCGCCTGGTCCAGACGAGGTATATGCTAGAATATTAAAAGAGTGTAGAGATGAGTTGAGTAATCCATTAGCAGTTTTATTTAATAAGTCATTAGAATCGGGCCTAGTGCCAGAAGCTTGGAAACTTGCAAATGTAGTTCCGATTTTCAAAAAAGGTGATAAATCAATTGCATCAAATTACCGTCCCATTAGTCTCACGTCAATCATAGGCAAGTTGCTAGAGTCAATTATTGCTACGAAAATCAGAAGCCACCTTGAAACATTCAACTTAATTCATTCTTCTCAGCACGGGTTCACCCAGGGACGTTCTTGTCTCACAAATTTGCTTAGCTTTTTCTCAGAAGTATATGAAGCGGTAGATAATGATAAGTCATAGGATATAATTTATTTAGATTTCAGTAAAGCATTCGATAGAGTCCCTCATGAGAGATTGATAAGGAGGGTAGAAGCACATGGAATAGGTGGATCATTATTAAAATGGATTAGGTCATGGTTAACTGGTAGGAAACAAAGAGTCAGCATAAATGGATTTAAGTCAGACTGGGGAGCGGTCAAAAGCGGAGTTCCCCAGGGATCTGTATTAGGCCCTCTGCTGTTTGTTATATTCATTAATGATCTTGATTTAGGTATAACTAGTAGGATTAGTAAATTTGCAGATGATACCAAAATGGGGAGAGTGATGCATTCAGACAGTGACTTTGAACACCTTCAAAGAGATCTAGATACCTTACATGAGTGGTCAGTAGACTGGCAAATGAATTTTAATACTGATAAATGCAAGGTACTACAGATAGGGAAGACAAATACAAACGTTAAGTATAAACTAGGTAACACGGAAATAGAAAACTCAGATTGTGAAAAAGATCTAGGTGTATTTGTTAGCAACGACTTGAAACCTAGAAAACAATGTATCAGCGTTCGCAACAAGGCAAACAGGATTCTTGGATTCATATCTAGGAGTGTGAGTAACAGAACTGCTGACGTTATCTTGAAACTTTACCTAGCATTAGTGAGGCCACACATGGATTATGCGGTTCAGTTCTGGTGTCCTTATTATAGAATGGACATAGATTCTTTGGAGAGAGTACAAAGAAGAGTGACAAAAATGATCCATAATATTAGAAGCATTCCATATGAAGAAAGACTGAAAAGCTTAGGCTTGCATTCATTAGAGAGGCGTAGAGTTAGGGGAGATATGATAGGGGTGTTCAAGTGGGTAAGTGGGATTAACAAGGGTAAAATGGAAGATGTTCTGAAGCTCAGTAATAACGAAATACGTAGAACAAATGGCTTCAAATTAGATAAACTCCGATTCAGAAAGGATATAGGCAAGCACTGGTTTGGTAATAGAGTTGTAAATATGTGGAATAGGCTACCGAGTGCTATAGTAGGATCGGGGACACTAGGGAGCTTCAAGACGAAGTTGGATAGGCACATGGAAGTGCTGGGATGGGTGTGAAAGGGATCTGCCCTGTATGGGCCAGTCGGCCTCCTGCAGTATCCCACTTTCTTATGTTCTTATGTAATATTGAGGAGGCATTATCCCAGTCAATGCAATGTTTATTATCCCTCAAATGAACAATCAGAGCATTGGATTCCTGGCCTGTCCTAACACTATATTTATGTTGTTTAAGTCTAGTTATAAGATGTTTACCTGTCTGGCCTAAGTAAAACATATTACATTCCTTGCAAGGGACTTTATAAATGCAGCCATTTGTATTGTTGGGGGAGTTCTTGATTAACATTTGTTTAACAGTGCATGAGTATTTAAATGCCACATTGACGTTCCAGGTTTTTAGTTGTAAAGGAATTTGAGAGAAATTTTTATGAAATGGTAATACTAAGAGATTCTTATGGTCATGGGTGGGCTTGGGATCAGTTCTATAAACAGATTTCTTAGTAATGTTCAGGCATTTGTCTATGAAAGATCTAGGGTATTTAAGGTTTGAGCCATTATTATAGATATATTTATATTCCTCATCAATGAATTCCGGGCTGCAAATTCTCAAAGCACGTAAAAACATTGTTGAAAATACTGACTGTTTGACTCTATTATGGTGGGCAGAATAATAATGAATGTATGAACACACATTAGTAGGTTTTCTATAAATACTGAACTTAAGGTGTTACCTATTCTGTGGATCAGACAGTCTATGAAAGGCAATTTACAGTCATGCTCTAATTCCATAGTGAATTTGATCGAGGGGGCTAAGTTATTAAGTTGTGGCAGGAAAGCTTTTAGGTCCTCATTACTTGGCCAGAGACATAATGCATCATCTACCTATCTAAACTAGACTGCTGAAGGTGGCAAGATATTACTTAACAGTTTCTTTTCAAAGAATTCCATATATAGATTGCTTAATACAGGTGAGAGTGGATTACCTATTGCCATATCAAATTTTTAAGCATAATATTCTCCATTGAATTAAAATTTACAATCCTTAATACATAGTTTGATGAGTTCGATGAAGTCAGCTTTCGAGACAGGCAATGAAATATTATCCAGGGAATCTATGAGGAACTCCAGTAAATCATCAACTGGGACCTTTGTAAAGACTGATGTTACAACAAAACTGACCAGTATAAAATCATAATTAATGTGTAAGTTATTGAGTTTATCAACCAGATCCATATCATTCTTAATATTAGAGTTAGAAATGTTGCCAACTAGGGTATTTAGTAAAGAAACTAACCATTTAGATAATTTATAAGAGATTGACCCAACTGAGCTAATGATGGGTCTTGCTGGGTTATTAAGCTTGTGGGTTTTGATTACACCGTACATGTATGGCAGTGGAGGGGACGTTGAAGTAAGATGTTTAATGAGAGTAGCTTTGCCTCTCAATAGAGACTTAAGTTTTTTGTTGAACTGGGTGTTAGACTAAGGATGCCAATCGCAATCCCAATTGCTTGGGAAAAAAGCTTAGAAGTATTCAAATCATCTTGTGTCAGAAAAGACTTCTGGTTGAAGCTAGTTTGATTAAGGAATTAAAATCAATAAACCTTAGTGATGGTCAGTTCAAAATTGATAATATGTTACATAAATTTATTTGTCAGTGGCCCAAGGTTAAAAATGCTTTGAAAACCTTTGATCTAGATGTAGGATAGTTATTTAGTGGGTCCCGTATTTTTAACCTGACCTAACAGTCACGTCGCCCCCTTCTCTTCAGCTCCTCTACGTGTGTTTTGGTGTTGGTGTGGGGATTAGTGGATGACATCATTATGACCTGACCTCATGTTTAATAATGTCACCATGTACATTTAAGCCTCTCTCTGTCCATGTAATCCAATTGCCTCTGAAGATGTCTTGAATAAAGACGAAAGCTAAGGTGCTCCGTTGTTTCCTTTTTCCCGTGTGATTTTATCAACATACATATATATATATATATATATATATATATATATACATACATACATACATACATACAGGAATGTTAAGAAAAATGTAAGGAAGGCAAAAAATGACTACGCAATCAGGATAGCAAGAGAATCCAAGGCGAATCCCCAGGGATTTTTCCAGGTATATAGGAAAAGGGTCAAGGACAAAGTTGGGCCTTTAAAGTCAGGGAGGGGGACTGCATTAAACAGCTACTTTTTATCAGTTTTCACAGAAGAAATTCGAGAGGTGGAACTGATATTTAGGGGAAATGAAGAAGAAACATTAAAGAATATCACTATCAGAAAAGAGGATGTTCTTAAGAAGATAAATAAATTAAAGAAGACAAAATCCCCAGGTCCGGATGAAATTTTCCCTCGAGTTTTGAAAGAGTGTAAGGAAGAGATTAGCGGACCCCTCGTAAATAAATTTAGAAAATCATTAGACACGGGAGTTGTGCCAGATTTGTGGAAACAGGCAAATGTAGTACCCATATTCAAAAAGGGAGACAGAGCATCAGCGTCAAATTACCGGCCGATTAGTTTGGCATCAGTAGTGGGGAAATTTCTTGAATCAATTATAGCAAATAGCATCCGATCGCATTTAGAGAAAAGCAAATTAATCTACGACTCTCAGTATGGGTTTACAAAGGGAAAATCTTGTCTAACAAATCTGCTGACCATTTTTAGGAAAGTCTTCGAGGTAGTAGATAATGACGAAAATTACGATGTTATTTACTTATAATTTAACAAAGTGTTTGACAGGGTACCGCATCAGAGGCTTCTGAGAAAAGTTAAGGCTCATGGTATCGAGGGGAAAGTTTTGAATTGTTTAAAATCATGGCTCACCGATAGAACACAGAGGGTCAGCGTAGATGGTGTTAAATCTAAGTGGGGTTGTGTAACCAGTGGGGTTCCCCAGGGGTCAGTATTGGGCCCACTCTTGTTCATAATCTACATAAACGAGTTTTAGGATGACACCAAAATAGGGCGGCAGATTAATTCAGGGCAGGATGCAAATGCACTACAGGAGGATTTAAATAAACTGCAGGAGTGGTCAGAAAAATGGCTAATGAAATTCAACACAAGCAAGTGCAGCGTATTGAATATTCGAAGAACAAATACTGTCAATTTATACAGCCTTAACAACATCAACCTAGAGAAATCGACTTGTGAAAGAGACTTCGGGGTACTTGTAAGCACGGACCTACGGCCTAGAAAACAGTGCGTTAATGTTCGAAATAAGGCAAACAGAGTATTAGGTTTTATATCTAGAAGTGTAAGTAATAGAGTGCAGAGGTCTTATTGCAACTATATCTTGACGAAAATGATTCCGGATCTTAAAAACCTTCCATATCAAGATAGGTTATAGAAACTAAACTTGCATTCCCTAGAAAGACGAAGAGTGCGGGGAGATATGATAGAAGTATTTAAATGGGCGAAAGGAATCAATAAAGTCGATATAGATAAAGTTCTTATAATATCCGAAGAGGAGAGGACTCGTAGCAAAGGATTTAAGTTGGATAAGTTTAGGTTTAGGAGGGAGATAGGAAGGAACTGGTTCACAAATAGAGTGGTGAACGAGTGGGACAAGCTTAGCAACTTTGTAGTGCTGAAACGCTGGAAAGTTTTAAAAGGAGGCTAGATAGATTCATGGATGATAGAGAGTGGTAGTAACTAGACAGGAGCTGTCACGCACAGGCCAACCGGCCTATTGCAGACTCCGTATTTTTTTATGTTCTTTAGTAAGCACGATGAACAAAGCCTAGGATTGCTTTTGTTGTCCTTGTGGTGAGGGGATAGCGATCTCTGTTCACAAGCAGAGGTCAAGGGTTCGATTCCCGACTATATATATATATATATATATATATATATATATATATATATATATATATATATATATATATATATATATATATATAAATGTATAAATATAAATATATATATATATATATATATATATATATATATATATATATATATATATATATATATATATATATATATATATATATATATATCAGTGGCGACTCCGGCACTCGGGCTCCTCGGGCTTAGCCCGAGTCCTAGATTTGGTCAAATGAACGAGTATCTGCTTTCTATGTAATCTGCCAACACTGGCTGATTACAGGGAGCCTGGTCACTGTTCATATATCACCGTTCAGTGTCTGGCGGTCGTCCTATAGCTCACCAGTGTCAAAAAATATCGTTCGTGGCAGATAGTCTCTTGACATCGTTCACTCATGCCTGACTCAGGCTTATAAGTTAAAGCCCCAGCTGTTGTCCCTAATCGTGAAAATTAGAAGTAATTCAAATCCAAGCTTTTTCTAACAATAGCTTTCTATAGAGCTTAGGATTTAAATTCCAATCTATGAAATGTTTCCGTTCTACAATATTCTTACAGGAACGAAAAAATGTCCAGTAACTAGGGCTAACTGGAAATAGCCTGGTAGGAGTAAAAGATTAACTGGCACCTCTTCGCACGCTTCTCTTACCGGCCACGGCATTTGTGGTGTGTATTACGTCTCTTAGCTTCATTTATACATGTATCTTATGCGAAATCTGTGATGAGCCCGAGTGATGCATATGACCTGGAGTTGCCCCTGATATATATATACTGTATATATATATATATATATATATATATATATATATATATATATATATATATATATATATATATATATATATATATATATAATCACCTCAGTGAAAACTACCACACACGGGAAAAAATGAACGATTTACAATGGTTTTCAAATTTTCAATGAAATACTGTAACTAAAATATATACATATCAGGTGGTAAAAAAAAAAGTAATATAAAAACGGCAATACTTATTTTTGCATCATATAGTGTTGTGACATTTTGAATTACATAACTATTTCCTTTTCTAGCACTGACACATGTTGGTTGCAAAATGTTTTATATAGTGACATCTAAAGAAACCTTGAATTCTTCCCACACTGGACAATGTAACAACACTTCTAGTGATCAATATTTGACATCAGCGACATCAGTCTATAGGTTATAAATGACTACTAACAGATGTCAAACTCAGACCCAATACAGTCTAATGAGATGACAGTCTTTAGTTCCCAATTTATAAATTTCATCCTCACCACCACTTCTAACTACTGCAATAATATTTCGAAGGTTTCCTTTTCCCCTGTCAACTTCTGGAATTGGTACAGTTAGATTTTATTCAATACTTAGCATAAGGTGAGAGGCATCAGGTCACGTTTTCATGCGTTTTGTCTGCGTCGCCAAACTGCTGCTTGCAGCTTACCGGATACATGGTATTCTTACTTCATAAATACAGTCAGGACACTTAGAGTAACTTCTGAAGCAGAGCCTTCCTCGTTACTCTCGATTCGCATCCCACATTGAATGAAACACCGACATTTTACTTGGGAATATGATTCACTTTTTTAATTTTCACATACAGAGCATGAGGTACAGTCTCGTTCAAGATTTTTCCAACACTGCTGGAGACAGCTGGCAACTCAAGGCCGTTTGTAAAACTTATGAATGAATGTAAAAGTGATCGGTGATTGGTTACTTAGTTCCCCGTTGCTTAATTAATGGTTGGGCTTTGTTGTTTCGTATTATATTATATCTTTCTGCTGGTATATGCTACTAATTTGATTTTAAAATGGACAGAGCAATGGGCCAACCTTTATGAATTTATGTTTAGACAATTAAACATAAGTAAAAATCGGTAAGTATGTTAAAGAACATCATGCATCGGGCACAGCTGTGTGCAGGCTGTTTATGAGGTTGCATGTTTATCATTAATTTATACTAATATTATCTTCAAACGTTTACTCCCTTTCGGGTACATTATCCAGTTGTATGTAATCGATGCAAAACAGACTTCTTTCTAAAGACGCTGATTTCAAGCAACACAAACTGCTGTTTTAATTTGCTGTGGGATTAAGCAGAATCATCGGTTCACTGCTACCTGTAGTGTGAGTGTGTGTGTAATAATAAAAATAATAATAATAAACGGTTTATTGATAAAGTTTGCAGCCCGAAGGCTGAAAATATACATTGAACATAAATGACTTATTACATACATTGGTGGTTTAACAAAAGCCTTCATTCGAGAAAGGAGAAGGAACATACAGTGAACATACAGATTAATGTTTACACACGTAGATCATGTGAGCTGAGGTGTTGAACAGCAGACACGTAGTGTAGTAACTCCTTCACAGATGGCGTTATGAGGGGCATCACGTGCAGTACTAGTTCCCTCACAGGTGGTGTATGAGGAGCGTGTGTGTGTGTGTGTGCCTTAGCCTATGTGTGTCAATGCTTGTCTGTAAAAGCAGCTGTATAAATGAAACAGTATTATTAACTTTATTTAATGAAATTAATTATTTTACATTTCCTGTGAGGCATTAAAAATATAAATCTATATATAATGCTTTATTTATTCATCTATTTATTTTATGTTTCAATTATATGTCATGGAAAGGATACTACACAGTTTCTACGAAATGAAAGACTTTCCAATGCGATCCTGTGGTGAACCCGTTTAAAAACAATTTTTTTTTTGCGGGCAAACAATCAATAATCGAAAGAAATGTAATTTGAAATATATAAGAAGCTAAGTCTACTCAGATGACAATCGTAAGGACAGTTGAAAGGTCTACAGCGATACAATACACATGCTACCGCATTAGCTATACCTTCAGTACGAGATTTCACTAATTGATGTAATATTTTTTATAATTAATAAAATCGGCATGGGACCCCGTTGAAATCGACTTTTTCACGAGCGCGTGCATATATTTCCATGCAAGTGTGCGTGAGTGTTGGAGCATCATTTTATGTTAGGAAATAATTATGAGGTAACGTTGGAACAGTTTGGTATTTTGGCAATGATTTTTTCCCATTTCCTATAAATAAATGGAGAGAAAAATATATACAAATACAATTATTACAATAAACGTTTACCAAGAATACATAAATATATTGTGAACGGCATGACATGAACTTATTAAATATGAATGAGATTATGAGATTGAAATATGATATATCAATTTCCTCGCCACAAGTGCCTCGAAGAGCCGGATCGGCCGGCTGGGATCGAACCATTATATACTTTATTGTATGAATTGTGTCGTTATACAGTTGTTTCTTTGTCTCCGTTTCCCTCTCCGATTTTTTTCCGTGGTATATATGCTAAATATTTCACATGCAATATATTTAACATATATTATACTGTACTCTTTCATAATAATTATAAGTATAATGTTATGATTTGTTTGACTTAAATCATCCTGAATACATACTGCATTAGTGAGAATATTAGAAGAGGATTGATTATTTACTTTTATTATACAATTTGACACATATTCATAAAAATTGTATTTATTTCAGTTAACATGGAAAAAAAATTAATATCGATGTGCATTCATTATGTGACGTTGATTACATAGGGAAATTATTTTTGACACATTAATATTTAGTCCAGCCACCTTCATTCTCGAATACTTGCTGCAGCCTGTTGGGAACGGAGGCGACGTGATTTTGTATCAGTTACTGTTTCCGCCTCAGGACCTCCCACTCACGGTGTGTATGCTCCTGTAGCTGCACCCTGGTTCTCTCTTCAGTTGGCTCCCACACGTTCACAATATTGGCCCAAACGTTCACAATATTGGCCCAAACGTTCACAATATTGGCCCAAATGTTCTCTATAAGGGTCATGTCACAACCTTAACTTGGCCTGTCTAAAACTTGCAAATTTCTTTGCTCTACAAACCACCTCGTTACAATTCGTGCGGTACGGATAGGACACCTAACGTGCATGAAAATTATGTTTCCGGGAAACGGGAAAGCATATGCACGCTCCGAGGGAAGCATAACTTCTTCGAGTATTTCTAAATACTGTTCAGCTGTGAATCTTCCTTCTATGTCAGTCATCTCTCCAACTCCGTGCAAATATAGCCATCCCCAAACATTGCAAGTCACATGGCCACTCCTTGCTTCCTCATAAATATTCTGTCTAGCATATCGGGTGTTGTTCCTCCTCTAGCAATACAACCTTCCGTGAGAGGTACATGATAAAGTTTTTCGTTAGTGAATATTATTCTTCCCCAGAAATCTAGGCCTTCTTCAGCATACCGTCGTCGAGCAAACTGCACCATGCCCTTGCGTGGTCACTCATTTAACTTCTTGGTGGCGGGAGTTGTATGGTGAATGCGTCCTTCGTGAAGTCTTCGCCTGATTGTTAAAGGGGAAATATTTAATTGGAGATCCGATCTTAATGAAAATGAAATCTTGAAGGGGTTGGCCTCAGCGAAATTCCGGATGGCTTCAACTTGTGCAGATGCTGTTCTGCACGGCATTCCCCTCCTCTGGTGGTCCTTTAAACTTCCCTCCTCTTCCCATCGCTTAATCCAATAATATACAGTTAACATAACAACATAAGAATGGAAGAAACTGCAGCTGGCCTATTGGCCCATACTGGGCAGTCCCGTTTACACCCAACCCCTATTGCTCATATAAGCATCCAACCTATGATTGAAGCTCTTCAGGGTATTCGAGTTAATGATGATATTTGGTAACTTGTTCCATTCATCCACTACTCTGTTTACAAACCAGTGTTTACCTATTTCCCTCCTAGATCTAAATTTGTCTAATTTAAAACCATTGTTACGAGTTCGCTCCTGGTTGGATAGTTTGAGTACCTTTCTAATGTCCCCTTTGTTTAGCCCTGCCTTCCAATTATGCACCTCTATCAGGTCGCCCCTCGCTCTACGTCTCTCGAGGGAGTGCAAATTAAGATGCTTTAACCTGTCTCTATACTCAAGGTTCCTAATGCCCTGGATTAGTCTTGTCATTCTCCTCTGAATTCTTTCCAAGGATTCTATATCCATTCTGTAATAGGGTGACCAGAACTGAACTGGGTAATCCAGGTGTGGTCTCACAAGAGCAAGATACAGTTTTAGGATGACCTCGCTAGTCTTGTAACTAACACTCCTTTGTATGAACCCAAGTACTCTATTAGCCTTGTTACGAGCAAAAACACATTGTTTACTTGGCTTAAGGTTCCTGTTAGGTTCTGAATAATAAGTTCTATATACAGGAGAGAACACAAACACCTGTATAGTTTTGTAGGTTCGGTTTACTGGATAAGAGTATGTACACAAAGGAGAGCAGCGGTCTCCCTGGCTAGGCTCCTTGTCAACTGCTATAGGCGACGTATGGCAAGTGATACATTAGCAGCTTCCATACGTCGCCAGGCACATTAATTAAGCATGTGGGATATGGTAATAACATTGCCACACGCTGCTAGCTAGGCTGAATAAATAATACATAAATGGAGCACATACATAATATACATACATGATATATAATCCAGCATACATAATATACATACACCTCCCTCCCCCCTATACGCTCATAGCAAAGTCTTGAGCGGACCTTTTCTTTTGGATCCGTTCTGAGCGTCGAGGGACTTCATCACTGGGAAGGGTATGGGACTCAACACTGGTGGCGGGGCCAGCAGAAGGCATTGTTACGGGTCGGAGAAAACGGCGGTTCCTCCACCACACACGACCACTGGGTAACCGCACCTGGTAGTCCCGTGACCTGCCGAGACCCATGACTACGCCTACTTTGTCCCAACGTAGGGAGGTCGGGTCCTGAACACGGACTTGGGTGCCGACACTCAACCTGGGGAGAGAACGGGCGTGGTCATTGTAGCGGGCGACGACGTCCTGAACACGTTCGGCGGCTCGGCGATCACAATCCTCTGTCTTGGCCTGCCACTCCTTGGAGAAGGATTGAGGGTGAGCAGGGACACAAGAACGAAGGGGGCGTCCATACAAAACCTGGGCAGGGGAGCGTCCGGTGTAGTTAGGTGTGTTGCGGAGTTCAAGAAGACCCCTGTCGAAGGCCTCGCAGTCAATGTTCCCAGAGGGGGCCACCTTAAGGATGAGGTGCTTCAGGGATTTGACAGCAGCCTCAGCGTGGCCGTTGGACTGCGGGTAATGGGGCGATGACAACACATGCCGGACTCCCCATCGGTCAAGGAACACAGCAAAGTCCCGGCTTGTGAACTGAGGCCCTCCGTCGGTTCGCAGGCGTACAGGAACGCCCACGTCACGGAAGTAGTGGCGGAACTTGCTGATGGTGGCGGCAGACGTCGTGTCATTACCGCACTTGATGACAACCGGCCAACCAGAGAGACGGTCGACGATAACGAGGAAGGACTTTCCTGACACACAGAAAAAGTAGGCCGACACAGACTCAAAGGGGCGGGTGGGGTTGTCGTCACTCATGAAGGGTTCCTGCTCCTGGCTGGGTTGTAATACTTGGCAGGGCTCACACGCACGGACAACATTGGAGTTGTCGGAATTGATGCCGGGCCAGAACACAGTCTGTCGTGCACGTCGTTTGGTGGCCTCAGCTCCACGGTGACTGTCGTGAAGGCGAGCCAAGGCGTGGGGACGTGATGCAGCAGGGACAACTACACGTGCTCCGTACAGAACAAGGTCTCCGTCGCAGTAGAGTTCATCGCGGAGTTTCCAATACGGGAGCAGGGTGTTGTGAAGATCGTAGCGGTTGCTAGGAAATCCATTCCTCACACACTCGACAAGTCGGACATAGGAAGGGTCATCTCGGGCCGCTGTTCGAAGGTCCTCAATTGCCTTGTCGTCATCTGGTGACAGGTCCAAACGAAGGGATTGGACGGCATGGAGAGTGACCACAGTCCTGACGGAGAGAGCGAGGTCGACGTCGAGTACATGGTCTTCTGGAGTAGGGCGGCTGACAGGAGAGCGGGATAAGGCATCAGGGATGCAGAGCTCCTTACCAGCACGCCACACTGCAGTGAAGATGTACGCCGAGAGCTTCTCTTTCAGACGCTGGAGGCGAGGGTTCTCAACGGCGTCTAGCGTGTAGTGGTTGAGGATCGGGACAAGCGGGCGATGGTCGGTCACTAGGTGAAAGTGTTGCAGGCCTATGAGGTAAAACCTGCACTTGGACATCGCCCAAACCACGGCCAACAGTTCCAACTCAATAGTGGCGTAGCGCGTCTCAGTGTCAGAGAGGAAACGCGAGCCACACTGGACGAGCCGGAACTGCCCTCCACCATGATCCTGCAGTAGGGCGTATCCCACGCCATACAAGCGTGAGGCATCTGTCTGCAGAACTGTCGGCAAGGCTGGGTCAAACGTGGCGAGGACAGGTGGACGAGACAGGGCCTGTTTCACTTGCTGGAAGGCCTTGTCGTGGTCGGGGGTCCACAGGAATGTCCTCTTGGGGCTCATCAGGGGGCGAAGTGGTTGAGCAGCTGCGGAGATGTCCGACGAAAACTCTGCTAACTGGTTGACGAGACCGATGAAGGACCTCAAGTCGGTCAGGTTAGCAGGGGTGGGAAAATCCGTAATGGCGCGGACCTTTTCCGGGTCAGCTGCGATACCATTCCCTGAGAGGGTGTACCCACAAAAGTCAACTGAAGAGCTGGCCAGAACAAACTTGTCGGCATTTAGGGTAATGCCGTGCTTCCGGCACCTATTGAGTACCTCGTAGATACGGCAGAGGTGATCCATGTAATCCTCATCGTACACGAGTATGTCGTCGACCACTTTCACGCAGTTTGCCAGACCTTGTAGAGTCATATCACCTCGAAGACAGAAAGCGTCTCCTGTAGCGGCGAATCCCATGGGGCCACGGCAATAACTGTAACGTCCATGCTGGGTGATGAAAGTTGTGAGTGGTCGGTCTTCTTCGGCAAGCTCTATCTGCCAGTATCCACACAGGGCGTCCATCGTCGTGAAGAAGCGCGCCTTCGGGTTCACACTGCGTATAGCTGCAAAGGGCGTGGGAGAAGGGTGCGCAGGACGAGACACCTGGTTGTTGAGCTTGGAAATGTCAGTGGTGATCCGAACACCACCTTTGGGTTTTGCGACGACAACCATCGGGTGACACCATGGAGACGGGTCATCGCCGGTTGGTACAATAATTTCTTGGGCGACCATGGAGTCCAGCTCGTTTTTGACCGCCTCGCGGAAGGCCAGGGGAACCAGTCGAGGGGTGTAAATAGCGAATGGCTTCGCGTCGTCCCTCAGGTGGATCCTCATGGGGGGACCTGCCATCTTCTTGAGAGGCTTGGATTCCAGAGCGGACTTGGTCACCAGAACGTCGCTGAATTCCTTCAGGAAATACTTCCGAGCATCCGAAGGAGAGGTGTCACTGGCAAGAGGCACGGGTAGGGCGGCAGCAGGGTCGTTACTGCTCCCTTTTTGCACCCTGTTGGCATGTTTTACCTCAAGAATAGGTTTGGGGAAGTCCTGGGAGATGATGGCCAACTCCTGACAATGTCTGTAGGACAGCAAAGGAGTCTGCCATAAAGCGGAGATCCTTGGGGGGCGGTCCTAGATCACTTGGAGAGAGCCGCAAGCATTGCAAATGCTGGGGACCGATGACTGTAGCATCAGCGCCGGTGTCGGGCAACATCTGAAGACGGGATGACACACTGCGGTAGGTCACAATGACACTGATGTACTGGGGGACTTTGGTCCTGGGACGCGGGGGGGGGAGCACACATTCCTAATGTGGCTCGAGCGTTGTCAGGAGTCGTCGTGCCTCTGATTGGAAGACTGTGGGCGGCCCTCTCTGGTGGAAGGGGGCTGAAGCTTCCGCCGACGCGGTCCCTTGGGTATGTTGGAAGGGCAACACTTGTCATAGTGGCCCAGACGACCGCACACATTGCACTGGACGCGTTTGGCTGGGCACCGTACTGTGAGTGACCAGTGGCCCTTACGGTCACAACTGTTGCAGGTAGACTGAGCAGCTGGACACACCTGTGTTCCGTGCTGCTTACCACAGTTGTTGCAAAATAAACCGGGCGTGGACGTGGTGGGCGAAGGCGTAGGAACAGACTTCTTGTCCTTCTTGTACCGGGACACAGCGCGTACAGCTGTAGGGGGAGCACGGATGGCAGAGGTGGTACACCTGGCAGCCTCATAGGAGCGACATATCGTCAACACATCCTTAAGAGAAGAGGAAGAGTCGAGGGAGGTGAGGCGTTGGACAAGTTCCTCGTCCTTAACACCCATCAGGATCACCTGCTTCAACTGGGTCTCCTCGCACTGCTGGTGGTGGCCTGGACATATATCTACCTCTTCCGAGGCGCTCTTGAGTCGTACGTAAAAGGCATCAAAAGACTCACCCTCCATCTGTCTGCAGCTAAACAATTCCCTCCTGCGCAGAGCTTCATTCTGCTGTCCTTTGATGTGCCGTTGTAGAACGTCCAGTACCTCCTCTACAGACAGCGAAGAGGTTGGGGGTACCTGCAACGTATGTTCCAAGACACGCTGAATTTCCAAGGACAGGCACATACGCAGCTGGATGAGTTGTTTAGGCTGTGACAAACTCTGGAGATCCATCATTGTAGAATAATCAGTCCACCGTCGCCGCCATTCACGAAAAGTCTGGAAATTCACATCAGGCTTCAAGATGGGCGGTGTTTGAGCTGCTGCTTTAGGTGGGGCTGGGGGGTGTGAAGGAAGCATGGATGAGGTATCTGAACCAGTCAGTACCGAGGCAGTGTTAGAGCCAGGGGCTTGGTTAACAGTGAGGCGAGATATCAAGGCTTCAAACCGTTCACTGTCTTCCAATCTCCGTTGGTTGTCTCGTTCGGCCTCTGCTTGCCTTCTGTGTTCATCCGCCAAACGTCTGCGAGCTTCATCCTCGCGTTTCTCATCTCTCATAAACTTCAGTAAAGCAATTATCTCTGGAGACAACGCTGAATATTGAGGTGAGGGACTGCGCGATGTGGGGGCTGGAGCGTCGTGGCCGGCCTGGTCATCCATCTCTGCGGAGCTATCACCCGCCTGACTCATCCAGACGCTGGGTCCACGGCTACGTAAGGCATGAGACATAACTACTTCATCTGTGTACTATGTCTTAAATCAGTGTTGACCGGTCAGCCTGTCGTATCAACAAGATCTCAGACAAAAAATTAATTAAATACACAGATAAGTAGGTTATATATATAAAATATATATAAGGAAGCCGCACGGTCAGCGAGTGTTAGTACATGTATGTGTGTAAGTGTGTGTCTCGGGCAGTGAGAGCGGTCTCCTCGAGCTGTGAAGGGGTGTGGAGACGACACTGTGAGGGGGTGGAGGGAGAGGCGCGGCGACTCCCAGTCAGTCCAGTTACCCTCAGGACGCGGTCAGAGACGGGTGCACTGAACTCTACTCCTTACAAATGCCCAGAACGTGCCGTATACCTTGGGAATCCTTTAGAACAAGGTCACACATGAATGGCACGAAACACACAATGCACTAAACACTTCACAGAAAATCACTGTCACTGACACTGCTCAAAGTTGCTGAAATTCTTCGAGGAGAGGTGGCGCGGGAGTTGACCCAAGGCGAGGAGGAGTCCATCCGGCTTTCCACAGACTTTGCACTATCACTCGTAATTATCCAGTAAGACTACGCACTGCGCCATGTTAGGTTCTGAATAATAAGTTCTATATACAGGAGAGAACACAAACACCTGTATAGTTTTGTAGGTTCGGTTTACTGGATAAGAGTATGTACACAAACGAGAGCAGCGGTCTCCCTGGCTAGGCTCCTTGTCAACTGCTATAGGCGACGTATGGCAAGTGATACATTAGCAGCTTCCATACGTCGCCAGGCACATTAATTAAGCATGTGGGATATGGTAATAACATTGCCACACGCTGCTAGCTAGGCTGAATAAATAATACATAAATGGAGCACATACATAATATACATACATGATATATAATCCAGCATACATAATATACATACAGTTCCTACTTATCATTACTCCTAAATCTCTCTCGCAGTCGGATTTCTCTATGGAATCGTTGTTCATCTGGTATCTGGTTTCCCTGTTTACATCTCCTATACTGAGTACTTTACATTTGTCCACGTTGAATTTCATCTGCCATTTTTCAGACCATTCGAAAAATTTGTTTAGATCTTCCTGTAGTTTTGCTGAGTCCTCGTCAGATTTAATAACACATCCTATTTTAGTGACATCAGCAAATTTACTTATGTTGCTGTCTATGCTGATATCTATGTCGTTTATGTATATAATAATGGTCCAAGTACTGAGCCTTGGGGAACTCCACTTGTGACGTTGCTCCAATGGGACTTAGTGCCATTAATGCTCACTCGCTGTTTCCTGTCCTGTAACCACGCCCTAATCCATTTAAGGATGTTACCTTTGATGCCATGAGCTTCTACCTTTCTAATTAGTCTTTCGTGGAGGACTCTGTCGAAGGCTTTGCTAAAGTCGAGATATACCACATCATAATTGTGCCCCTCGTCCACAGATTCGAAAACTGATGAAAAGAATGTTAATAGATTAGTTAGACAAGAACGTCCGTTGTGAAACCATGCTGGGAATCATTGATCAATCTGTGCTTCTCCAGGTGATTTCGAATAGATTTTGAAATGATTGCTTCCAGTAATTTGCCTACTATTGATGTTAGACTGATTGGGCGGTAGTTAGAGGATAGTGATCTATCCCCCTTCTTGAAAATCGGTATTACATTCGCTATCCACCAGGATTCTGGTACTACACCTGTTTTTAAGGACATGTTAAACAACTTTGCTAAGGGCATACTAAGCTCTTCCTTACATTCCTTTAATACTCTGGCAAATATCTCATCGGGACCAGGTGACTTATTAGGCTTTAGTTTGTCTATTTGCTTACTAACATCGTTACTAGTCACTACTATCTCGCTTAATTTGTTTTCTTCACTATCTCTGAATAGGGTCGGTGCCTCGGGTATCATGTTTAAATTTTCGGTGGTGAAAACTGTTGAAAAATATTCATTCAAATTATTGCTCATTTCTCTGTCGTTATCATTGAGCTCGCCGGTGTCTGACCGTATTGGTCCAATCTTTTCTCGTGTTTTAGTTTGATACATTTGGTAGAATCCTTTGGGGTTTGTCTTCGCCTCCCTTGCTATCCTTACCTCATTATTCCTCTTTGGTTTCCTTATCTCGGTTTTAACCCTACTTGCCAATACCCTATAATAGTCCCGGAGGCGAATTTCGCCATGATTTATCATTCTACCTATAGCCTTCCTTTGGCCAATGATGTTCTTTAAATAACTATTTATCCATTTAGGGTCATTGTTGTCTGATCTGAGTTTTTTGTATGGTATGTTCTGCCTTTGTGCATTAAGAAGCTCACTATTTAAATTGTCGTGGAACTCGGCAATCTCAGATCTCGTTATCAGGTCAGTGTCATCTGTCAGGTTCAAGGCCAAGCGCGACACCCCCTCTCTCAGCTGCCTCTTTAAACTGTCAAAGTTTGCCCTTCTGAAATCTGGTACTTTAGTGGAATTTTCCTTACGTCTGCCCTGAAAATCTAACTGGAATCTAATTTCTTTGTGATCTCTGTTTGCAAGTTCATTCCCTACCTCGACACTGCTAATGAGGTTTTCTCTGTTTGACAGAACTAAATCGAGTATAATATTACCCCGTGTGGGTTCTGTTATATGTTGACTTAGAAAACAGTCCTGGATCGTCTCGAGAAAATCCTCTGATTCTGAGTTACCTGTAAGGTCAGTCCAATCTATTTGGCCAAGGTTAAAGTCGCCTACTATACAGACTTTGTTGTGTATGGAAGCCCTGCGCATTTCAGCCCATATAAGTCGCTCATTGACTCTATCAAGATTGGGAGGTCTATATATTACTCCTGTGATTAATTTTTCCCTACCGTCGATTAATTCTATCCATATTGTTTCTGTATTCCGCTCAGTTTTTATTTCCTTATTTATTTCACACTTCAGATTATCCCTAACATAGATTGCTACTCCGCCTCCTTTCCTGGTCTGCCTATCGGTATAGAACAGTTTGTAACCCGCAATTTGGTATTCAACTGGTAACTAACGTGTGTCTAGGTTGATCCATGTTTCAGTGAATGCTATTATATCGATTTTTTCGATACATACCAAGGCCCTAATATCATCCATTTTGTTTGTCGTACTTCTACTGTTCGCGTAGTATACAGTTGACCGACAAACCCCCAATTCTCGGGCAATTTCAGTGGGTGAAAACCCAGCCTCCTTCATGCCGATTATTCTTCCACATTCAGTGATCTTCTGCGGGTGGTATTTCATGTTGGCAGGAGTCTTCTATAATTGAGGGAGTGGAAGGGTATTCAGCACTGATAACAACTCTGTCTCCCTCACCTTCCCGCCGATAACGTAAGCGTTATATCTATATTTTATTAGTCATTTATAAAAAATAAATGAATGAATAAATACATAAATTAGATACAAATTTATAATACACCATACACATATTTGAAAAAAATAGAATATTATTTTACAAAGACACTAGACTAAAAGTGACGTTATCTGCACAAGTCAGAAACAAGGATTTTTTTTTTTGGGGGGGGGGGGGGGGCGGAGTGGGAAATAGTCACTCAATGAAAGAAATACCATATGCTGTTCACAATATTCAGAGTCTTGGAATGACAATGATATTGCTATATAAAGGCTTGTAAAAGTATTAGGCATACGCTACCGCACTAATTCACACCATCAGACTGATGGTTCGTGAGATTAATTACCATCACCTTCAATTGAACAACGTCATTATTAAATACAGACACAGGCTGACGCACATACACACACACTCTACACACACACACACACATACCAATACTACCACGGAAGCCCACCACCACTTCTTCCCCGAGAAGTCCGTCAGATCTCACCCAGCTGACTTGCCCTGGATCACACCTCGGATCAAAAGACTTATGCAACAGAGAGACAGAGCCTTTCATCTCAATGACCACATCCGCTACAGGTCCCTTCGCAGCCGCGTCATCCGCGAAATACGCACTGCAAAGAAGTCCCACTACCCAACCAAATTACAACACCTGAAGCAGACCAACATCAGTCAATGGTATGGTAAGCTTAAAGAACTCTGTGGACTAAACAATAAGACACACCCCCTCCCCTTCCTTAGCCATCTCACTAATGTTGACGCAGCTGAGCAAACAAATAACCATTTCGCTACTATATGCCAGACACTCCCCCTGCTTGACACAACCACTCTCCCTGCTTACCTACCAGCCCCCCTTCCCACTGACTTAGTAGAAGAATTTGAAGTAGCAAATCGCCTGGACAAACTAAAATTAAAACGCTCTACCACCCCGATTGACTTACCAATGAAACTTTTCAAGGAGTTCTCCCCGGAGCTTGCTAAACCTCTCTGCTCCATCATCAATGCTTCTCTCAGTCAAGCCAGATGCCCAGCTGACTGGAAGACCTCTTATGTATCACCAGTGCCCAAGTCACCCAGCCCACAATCCTTAAATCAGCTACGACCTATTGTAATCACCCCAATACCCAGCCTAATCTGTGAAAGTTTTGTGTTCGACTAGGCTTATGCTGATATTGCAGGAGTCGTAGACCCTCAGCAATTTGGCAACATGAAAACTTCCTCCACCACTCACTGTCTTGTCAGCTTTCTCGATTTCATATACTGCCATCTCGAGAAACGAAAAACGTCTGTAGCTGTCACCTTCATTGATTTCACTAAAGCGTTCGACCTAGTCGACCACAATATAATCATCAACAAAGCTATTGACCTCGGGCTTCGGAGAAGTCTTATACCATGGCTTACATACTTCCTCAGTGACCGACGCCAAGCTGCACGCTTCCGAGGGGCTGTCTCCACCTTTCAGTCACTCACCTGTGGCGTCCCCCAAGGCACCAAGATGGGACCACTCTGCTTCCTTATGCTCATCAATGATGCCCTAAGAGAAACCCCTGCTCGCTGGAAATATGTCGACGACTCCACCATTGGGATCAGCGTCAACAATTCTGCTCCCAACTATACCGCCCTTCAGGATTTATTGAACAGTCTCCAAAACTGGGCCACCAACAACCATGTCACCATCAACCATACCAAGACCATGGTTATGCACATCAACCTCTCCTCCGACATTGTCCCACCTCCTTCCATTACTCTAGGTCCGAACACACTCCAGGTTGTAGATTCCACGAAGCTCCTCGGCGTCACCATAGACAACAAACTAAATTGGAAACCACACGTCAATGAAGTTGTCAAATCCTCCAGTTTCCGTCTCCACCTCCTCCGCCGACTCAAGTCCCTCGGAGTTCCTGCACGCGAGCTCCTCAGTGTTTACACAACATTCATACTTCCCAAGCTCACCTATGCCTCCCCCACCTGGTCTTCCTCCCTAAATGCCACACAACGTAAACACCTAGAAAAAGTGCAAAAGAGGGCATGCAAGATTATTCTCTCCCCTTCCTACTCCACATATCAAGAAGCGCTCAGCACACTGACCCTTTCGACTCTCACTGACCATCACCACGACCTCATCTGCAAATTTGGTAAGAAGCTTCTACACCATCCTCGACACCGGCTCCTACTACCACCTGAGATCCCTTGTCCGAGAATTGCTGTTCGACACCACAACCGCATCCAGCCCATACGTGCACGAACTGATCGCTATAAGAACAGCCCAGTCCCAACCATTGTAAAAATTATCAATAACTTGTAATAAACCAGTGTATTCACTCCCAGTAAACACTACTCCTTGCACTGTCACTATGTTGAAATGAACTGTAGTTTGAGCTTTTCCCCATCTAGTTATTATATGTCTTATTTGTGTCACTTATGTTACTTGTATATTATTTGTAATTCGAAACCCATTCCCCAAATATGTAACTGTATATTATCAGCCTTCTGGCTGCCAAGCTCTTTCAATAAACCGTTAATTGTTATTATTATTATTATTATTATTACACGCACACAAGGTAAAAGATCTCTGTGGTCTCAACCGTCAGTCACCCACACTTCCTTTCATCTCACATTTACCTAGTGAGGAGGCAGCTGAGATAATTAATAACCATTTTGCTACCATATGTCATACCTTACCCAGTCTTGACCTCACTCTCCTCCCAGCTTACTTACCTTCCCCCTCCCCCCCCTCCCAGTGTCCAACCATATGAAATCGCCAACAAACTCCTGAAATTTAAATCCAAACGCTCCTCGACCCCAATTGACCTCCCAATCAAAATATACAAGGAGTTTGCAGTCGATCTTGCCACCCCCCTCTGTTCTATTATTAATGCATCCCTCAGACAAAGCAAATGCCCTAATGAATGGAAAACCGCATTTGTCACCCCCATCCCCAAGGTCACCACCCCACAGTCCCCTAACGACCTCAGACCAAATTGCCATTACCCCCATACCCAGTCTACTTTGTGAGGACTTTGTTTTTGAGTGGGCATTTGCCAGTATCTATCAGTCAATTGATTCACAGCAATTTGGCAATATGAGGACCTCCTCTACATCACACTGCTTGGTGAGCTTTCTGGATTTTCTGCACAAAAACTTGCAGAAACGTAAGACATCACTGGCCGTTGCCCTTGTGGACTTCAGGAAAGCCTTTGACCTTGTTGATCACTCCACTGTTATCAACAAGGCTATTGCACTAGGGCTGCCCACCAACCTGGTCTCATGGCTCAGTGATTTCTTGAGTGGACGTCGCCAAGCAGTGAGGTATCAGGGCTTGGTCTCTACATTCCAACACCTCACCTGCGGTGTTCCCCAGGGGACCAAGATGGGACCACTGTGCTTCCACATCCTGATCAACGACGCTCTATCGGACACTCCTCACAGGTGGAAGTACGTGGATGACTGCACTGTGGGGGTTTCAGTAGACAACACCCTACCAGATTACTCATCTCTCCAAGGCACCTGGACAGGCTACAGGCATGGACTACGGAGAACAAGGTCACCATCAACCACACCAAAACCGTAGTCATGCACATCAATACCGCCACCACTCCAGTGCAAGCCCCAGCAGTCACAGTGGGTGCCCATCCTCTCCAGCTGGTGCAGTCTGCCAAACTCCTGGGTGTAGCTGTAGACAACAAACTGGACTGGAAGGCCCATGTAAATAACACAGTCAAGGCAGCCTCGTACCGTCTCTACATGCTACGAAGACTTAGGTCACTTGGGACACCCACGCCAGAGCTGAGGACCATCTACAACGCCTTTATTCTCCCCAAACTAACGTATGCGTCACCAGGCTGGTCGTCTTCTCTCAACTTCACCCAACAACGTCAGTTAGAGAAGGTACAGAAAAGGGCCTGCAGAATCATGCTCGGGGCAGAATACTCCGGCTACACCAACGCTCTCTCCACCCTGGAAATGCCATCCCTCAGTGACCTCCACCACCAAGCATTGGAAAGGTTTGGCCGTGGACTACTGCACCACCCTCGCCATCGCCACCTCCTGCCACCTGCAGCCCCCCACCCAACTCGCGCAGTCCGCCACTACAACAAAATTCAGCCCATAAGAGCCCGCACCCGTAGATATAAGAACAGCACCATCCCATCTATTGTTAAAATAATAAACAACTCCTGATTTATGTACTGTACAGCCCTGTAAATGTATTCAATGCATATTATATCATTATGTCTAAATCAAATGTACGTCTGTATATTTTCAGCCACCGGCTGCAACTCTATTAATAAACCGTTTATTATTATTATTATTATTATTATTATTATTATTATTATTATTACACACACACACACACACACACACACACACACACCCACACTCCACATGCACACACACACACACTCCATATGCACACACACACACACACACACTCTACATGCGCACACACACTTACTACAGGTAGCAGTGATCCGATGATTCTGCTTATTCCCACAGCCAATTAAAACAGCAATTTGTGTTGCATGAAATCAGCGTCTTTAGAAAGAAGTCTGTTTAGCATCGGTTACATACAACTAGATTAATCACCCTAAAGGGATTAAACGTTTGAAGATAATATTAGTATAAATTAATGATAAACACGCAACCTCATAAACAGCCTGCACACAGCTGTGCCCGATGCATGATGTTCTTTAACATACTTACCGATTTTTACTTATGTTTAATTGTCTAAGCATAACTTCATATAGGTTCGCCCATTGCTCTATCCATTTTAAAATCAAATTAACAGTATATATCAGCAGAAAGATGTAATATAATACGAAACAACAAAGCCCAACCACGAATTTAGTAAAGGGGAACTAAGAAACCAATCAGAGATCACTTTTACATTCATTCATAATTTTTACTATGTAGTATAGTAAACAAACGGCCTTGAGTTGCCAGCTGTCTCCAGCAGTGTTCGAAGAATCATGAATGAGACTGTACATTGGGATATTATAATTTGGTAGTTTCAGTAGGTCTTCTATAGGGAGGGAGGGTCTAGGCCTCACCATTTTCCTCCAATATGTCCTGGAAATCTCATATCCTTAATATAGCTAAGGCTGCCTCCCGAAAGTTGGGAATGCTGTACAGATGCTGTAGCTACTCCACTCCTGAGCAGTTGCCCCAAATATATAAGGGATTCATTTGTCCTAACTTGGAGTACTGCTCTCATTTCTGGGGTGGCTCTTCTTCTGTCCAACTGTTAGATCGGGTCGAATCAAAGGCATTTCATCTTATTAACTCTCCTCCTTTAGTCGACAATCTCTCTTCCCTTTCTCTATGCCGCAATGTTGCTTCACTTTCTCTCTTTTACAGGTACTTTAACGGGGAATGTTCGGTGGGCTCACAACACACGTCTTGCCCGCGGTGCCCACCGTTTCTCTGTGGATGTCGGTCACACGAGAACAACCCGTTTTAGTACCTCCTTCTTTCCTCACACAGCCAAACTGTGGAATGCTCTGCCTTCTTCTATGTTTCCATACTTATACAATTTGTCTCACCTTAAAATAGCTGGTTTTCCGGCATCTTCGTGGTGTAGATTAACACAGTATAACCTTTTTCTTCTCTATTTTCAATTTCTTTCTGTTCTTCTTTTTTCGCCCCCCAGGCCCCGTTGTGGGTCGTTTAATCTGTGTCCGGATGGGCTAATTCCCTTAAGAAAAAAAAAATGTATGTTGTTGCGCTTATTATTTCGCCCTGTGTTATCTGTACTTTAATGGCAAGGAATTCGCTGTTAAAGTTATCTATTAGTATGTGTTTGATACCTTTTTCACCGCTACGGCAACTCCGTCATTTTTTTCTCCACTTTTGTTCGATTGGTGGGTGTCGTAGTTAAATCTGGATTGTTTCCATTGTATATGTTACAAAGCGATGTCTTGCATGTGTGCCAATTACGGACATTGTGTTGTAGGATTTTAATTGTTTTCAATTGTAGATGGTCCATTATTTATTTTTCTTAGAGGGTTGAAGTTGAGGGGGTGATCTCATTTCGTTGAGTCCCGGTGATTTCCTTTTGTGTTCAGCTGCCTTGATAACAATAAAATCTTTCGTGCCGAATTTTATTTTGTCTTTTTTAATCATGTTCCATACCGTTTCTTTGTCATACCGTTCGTCTGTGTATTGCCATACTATTTCGTCAGCCGTTACTAAGTTTTCGATTAATCTTCCAGTTGGTTTTCTGTGTGGTGGGTATGGTATTCTTGTGGTTTGATAAAACCTTAGTCCTATATCTGCTGCTTCTTCAGGCACTGGGGGGGGGGGGGGGAGTTGTTGTTGGGAAGTCGATTTCCATTTCATTTTCATTGTTCTTGGCTGCTGATTTCCTGTTCGCTCCCGTTCTTTGTGTCAGGTCGTTCCGGTTTTTTCGGTATGTTATCCTGGTCTGTCGGTGATGCTGTGTCCTTGGGCCTGTTTAATCGTTGTCTGAAGTGTTTTGTAAGCTCTGGGGTGCTGGTGGAGTGTAACAAGTTTGCTGAGTTTGGGTTTTCATGGAAATTCATTTGTGGCAAATTGATTATTTCAAGCATCCTATTGAGTTCGTCGGCATATGATCCTGGGGCTATGATGTTATGAAGGTGAGCATGTAGCATACTTACTATTACCTTGAAATGATCAGTGCCATTTAATTTGATTATGGTGACAGTAGTTGGCTTTGTTTCCTCTTTCACGGCCCTCTTTGCTATTTCAGCATATGTGCTTTGGACTTTCATCCTTTCTCATTGGTCTTCCTGCTCATGCTTGTATTTGATGAGGGTCTTTTTGATGGGGCAGGAAATGGCCATGATTGGGTGGGTGTGGCGCACGTCCCCGTTCCTTTTGCAGTTTACGTAGCCTTTGTTGGTGTTGATGCACTGCGTTTAAACATGTCCTTCCTCTGCACAGTTAGAGCAAAATTTATTTTCTTTTTCAGGGCAGTCCCTTGTGGTATGCTCTTCATATTTATAGCATGTGAAACATGTCAGGAGACTGGTGTATTTTTCCATTTTTATTTGATGGGGGATATCGACATGTTGCACGCTAAGAAGCCGCACTGGAGGATTTTGTCTGCCATAGCCGTTTCTTCGGAAAATCTTCATTACGTGCGTGTAGTCTTTTATCTTGATTATTTCTTCTACTTTAAGTCCTTCATTGCTATTTTCATTGTTTGCCTTCAGAGAGTCTGCCGTTTGCCCTCCTACTTGAGAATCTAAATTCCTTACGAAAATAGATCTCCTGGCTCTTAGCTCGGGAGGCATGACCATAATTAATCTATTCTTGGCAAGGATTTGTTTCGCTTTAGTGGTTAGTAGTTTGTCTGCATCATTTTCATTTCGGTAAATGACTTTGAACCCTTCGTTCAGGTTGAATACCTTATTGAAGAGCACACCTAGTTCATCAGATACTAGGGTAATTAGTCTAGATTTATCGATAGGTTTGTTCTTATCTTTTACTTTTATTCTTATGTTTACTGCCATTGTGCATGTAGAAGGTTATTGGAGGCCCTTCTTTGATTTTACAAGACAAACCCCCGCACAGTGGAGTGACTGCACGATCACAGTCGTCACTATGGGATCGGCCTGTTTATCCCCGACCCCAATGAACACGCACAATCCCACTCAGCTGTGAGGTGTGTGCCACTGGAGGGGCTCTGGCACGAATACCTAAATAAAGCAGGTGCCTCGGCCAGGATAAGCAAGGAAGGATTTTGGTAAGAGAGAAAGACCCACGTTAGTACTGCCAATCAATAGCTGCCCTCCAGCAGGAGTGTGGATCACTCACTCTACCCATGGAGGAGGACTAGCTACGTTTGACAATCCTGAACGCTCGTGAGGTAGTCCGGTGACGGTCATGGTCGTTTTCCAAAGGTGGAGGCCAACAAAGGGCGTCGCCGCAAAGAGGATTCCTGGTCCGGTCGTCAACAGTAGAAACAAGGCTGGCTGCTTTGGCGGTGAGGGGTATGGAGAGAGGTCCGATCACTGTGAAGTCTCAGAGTCAGATTCAATGACCTTCAGTCAGTCAGAACACCGAGATAAGAGAGCTGTGGCTCTGAGGTGAACAAGGAGATTTAGCGCAAGGTATAGTTAAAAAGTGGGAAGTACAGAAGGAGACTGATAGCAGGTGCACTTTCCACCTTGTAGAGGCTGGTTTATGGCTTAACCAGGGACAGATGTCCCTCAGTCCTCCAGGGGCAAGGGAGGTTAGATAAGCTAAGCTAAGCTAGTTTATAGAGTGATCGAAGGGAATGTGCTGTTTTAGTATTTGTTGGAGGGTCCCTTCAGGTCCTTGTGTAACTGAAGGGATGTTCTTCATCTTTAGTGATTGGGGGGTCCCACCAGGTCCTTGCGTGAACTGGCAGGATAGTCCCCATCTTTTCGGTTATATGAGTGGTGTTATTCTCTCGAGTATAATGGTTCCGGGCTGATTGTGTTAATGTTGATGCTTCTTGGCCACTAGCTGTGTGATATATTGTTGTTTGCCTGTGCTAGTTCCTGTAAAATAGGGTCTTGTGTTCGGTGTAGTTTGTCCCATACCGATTTTGCTTGTTTATGTGTTCTTATGTTAATTGTGTCTGTTTTATGTTCGATGTGTATGTCTCGTATTCACTTACATATGTACATAAAAGCTAGTGACAGGGGGAAAAGAGGTTCAGGGGAAGGATAAAGGGAGGACAGAAGTCAATTTTAGAAGGAGAGAATAGGTGCAGTGGCTAAACACCGCTTGCGTGAGGGGGTAGGCAATGTGCCCGGATGGTGTAACAATCACAATCAGGACGAGGCAGAGGGAGGGCGGGAGCAGGACCGGGCAGGCAAAGGGCCATCGCGGCTGCTCTGGTTATCGTCTTAGCTTAGGCAGTGTTGGCAAATCGGAGGAAGAACCGCCCCGCAACGGCGGCGGCGCAAGCCGAGAAGCGCAGGTGGACGGACGCACCAGCACACACGATCAAAGTAACAGAGAAGGTGAAAAATGGAAATGTAGCTAGTCGTAGGGTTGTTTGGAGAAAGATGAAGGTAAAGTCTTTGAGCTATGTCAAAGAGGAACGGAGTGAGTTGGAGGAAGGGTTTTGAATCTTTGAGCTTGAAATGTCAAAGTATTCGTAGTAAGGAAGGATGAGCGTATCGTAGGAGAGTTTTTAGTAATAGCAGGAGACAGATTTGAGCATTTTTGTCAAATTATGAACGGAGATGAGAATGAGATATAGGTTGATTGTTTTCAGTCTTGAGTTAGGTCCATTTTATTGAGATTGGATGTCACAGAGGTTGGGTATGTTTGATTTGGTTCTGAGAGTTGTAGGTCTTTGAGCTATGTCAAAGAGGAACGGAGTGAGTTGGAGGAAGAGTTTTGAATCTTTGAGCTTGAAATGTCAAAATATTCGTAGTAAGGAAGGATGAGCGTATCGTAGGAGAGTTTTTAGTAATAGCAGGAGACAGACTTGAGCTTTTTTATCAAATTATGAACGGAGATGAGAGTGAGAAATAGGTTGATTGGTTTCAGTCTTGAGTTAGGTCGATTTTGTTGAGAGTGGCTGTCACAGAGGTTGGGTATGTTTGATTTGGTTCTGGAGAGTTGTAGTATTATGTAGGGCTTTGTCTGGGGGTGGGGGTTATGTTTGCAGATTGGTTGTAGGGGGGGGGGGGAGTTTGTATTTAGGGATTGGTTGGGGGTGGAGGTGGTATGTTCATTTCTGCTGAGTTAGGATTGCTTAAGGGGGGTTGTAGTGTGTGTATGTGTGTGTGTGTGTCAATAAAGTAAGGGGTGAGGGGGAAGGGGAGGATAATTGTTAGTAAGGTCAGGTATGGTGAGTTGTTGGGAGGAGGGGGGAGGAGAGGGGGGCTTTGGAGGTTGTTAGGTTAATTTATAGTTTGGTAGGATTTCTTAGGGGTGATATGATTTGTGTGGCTAATGAATAGTAGTCATATGTAATTTTTTTTTTAGGGGGGGGGGATTGTGAGTAAGATTGGGTGGGTGTTTTTGTTTTGGGAGGATTGTAGGTTTTATTAGTGGTTGGCAGAGTTGGGTTATTATTGCTTTACTTTCTTTTTCCTTTTGGCTTGTAAAGGTCTTCTGCAATTTGCGTGGAGGGCTTTTGCACAAACCCTCTCCCTCAAGAATGGGACCAGGAACGCACAGTTCCTGGTCCCATTCTTGAGGGAGAGGGTTTGTGTACAGGTACTATGCACCCCTCCCCGACCTTATTGGCCGAGGGAGGCGTCCACGTCATCTGTATGTTGGTACCATTCTTTGTAAGGCACCCCTCCCCGTCCATGTCAACAGTGTTGGTAACATTCTTTGAGGGAGAGGGCCTGTGTACAGGTACTATGCACCTCTCCCCGACCTTATTGGCTAAGGGAGGCGTACACGTCATCTGTGTTAGTATGGGATGGGTAAGTTAGGTATTTGTTTTGGGAGGAATGGTAGGGTGTGGTTAGTGAATGGTTGAATGGTTATTTTTTATTTTGGGTGGGATTGCTAGTAAAGGCTGGGTATGTTATGTTTTTGTTTTGGGGGGATAGTTAGGGTTTTTCTTTTCCTTTTCCTTAGTGCAGGTTGAGTAAGTTAGTTTTTTTTCTTTTTTTTTTTTTAACATTGTTGAGTAGGGTTTTACTCGGGAATGGTGTTTGGGTGTGAGTTGGGGGCTTGGGGTTTTGATTGAGGGGGGTGAGGAGGGAGGTGGTTGATCTGTATAGCTGGGGCAGGGTCAGGTTACAAAGGTTGGGTAAGTTAGGTAAGGCTAGGCTAGGTTAGGTTAGGGGGGAGTGGTTGGGTGTGGGTTAGGAGAGGTGTTTGGTTTAATTTGGGGGGAAGTTGTTGGATATGGTTACGGGGAAGTTACGTGTCTGTTTGAATGATTTGCTCTACAATTGAATTGCATAATGGTGATTATGTTAGTGTGGATGTGTTTGGTTTGTTCTGGGTTACTTATATGAGATTGAAATTTGGGGATGCAGCGATGATATCTAAGTTGTCGAGTGACTGTGAACGTGGTCTGTGTGTGGCATATGTAGGTGGGGGAAGGGCGATGACATGACTGTGTGTGGGGGAGTTGGGGGGGAGGGGGGAATGTGCTGGGTTCGTGTCGGGGTGTTCGTTTCCTTGAGGAGTGCCGAATGATCTATTTGATAGATTTGTGGATGTGTATTATTCTTTTGCTGTCAGGTGTGTAGGGGGAAAGGAGAGAGGTGTTCTTCTTCTTTGGTCTAGGGGTCTTTACTACTAGTTCTGTGGGGGGATGGGCTGCCATTTTATTTTTGGGAGTCTGAGGTGTTAGGGGAGGATTGAGTTTGGTCTGGGTGTTTGTGGTCCGGGAGTTCATGGTAGTCGTGTGAGAGAAGTCGGGTGTAGGCAAGGTCGAGGAGGAGGGGCCGGGAGGTTTTGGGCTGATTACTCTGGAGGGTGGGAGGGGCATGATGGAGGGTGAGGTAATGGTAGATTGGTGAGATAAGTCAGATGTGGACATGGCAGAAGTGGAGGGGCGGAGGGGGATTGTAGTGGTTTCTCTGGGGGATGGGGGGACATGTTGGTCTGGGGGTTGGGGGTGGTGAAGGTCCGGTCGGAGATGAGGGCAGTGGGGAAGATGAGGTCGGGACCGGTTCTGAAGGAATCAGGAATGTGTATGGTAGGGAGGCCGTTCGCCTTCAAACCTTCAATTGCTAGTTTCAGAAAAAGTGACCTGTTTCCGTTGCTTTGGGTGTGTGCCAAAAGTATGATGGTAGTGATTTTTGCGTCAGTGTCGGGGGAGGGTGGGGGGGCGGTCAGGTTGTTGGTCCAGCAAGTGCGGGTGGGGTGGGTCGTGGGTGTAGGGAGTGAGTGGTGGGGAGGTGGAGGTGGTGCTGTGGGAGGTGAGGGTCGGCGGGGAGGGAGTGGTGTTGTGCTGTTGTCGAGTCTGATTTGACATTTGTTGCTGATGGCAGAGTGTGGGCCTTTACAGTTGCAGCATTTTGTTTCAGTGACGGTGCAGTTTCGGTGGGAGTGGCCTTTGTTGGCACACTTTGAGCAGGTTTGTGTGTTATTGCACCGGTTAGTGTTGTGTCCGAATTGGTAACATTTGTAACATTGGTGAACTTTGATGTAGTGTTGAAATTCAATGTCACGTGAGGGGATGATGTTGTCGCCGATTTTTATGCCATTTGATTTTAATTTAATGGCATCTGTTTGTGTTGCTGTGGTGATTTTTAGCATGGGAAGGGTTCCCATCCGCGTTGCTGATGTCATTTTGTTGGTGTTGTGGGAGTTGATTTCATTCAGGAGATTAGGGTTGTCCAGGATAGGAGGGATGACTTTCTGCATATAAGGGTGCATTTTGCACGGTACTCAGTTGAGCTGAGGACCGTGAAGCCATTGTCTTTGAGTTTTTTACTCACTGCTGGGGAGTGGAACTGGTCGGCGTCTTCGTCAGTCTGTACAAATATTTTGACTATGTCGTCATTGATGAAGGAACGGATTTGGAAAATCAAGGTCAGCTGGAAGATGAGTGAGGCCAGGTCTGAGCATAGTTGGAGGGTGCGGTCTACTCTAATTTTTATTGAGGGCATGTTTACTACTTTAGTGGAGATATATGGAGATCTCCCCTGACAATGTCCCTAATTTCCTGCGCCCCTCACTTAGGGGAGACGCTGCACTATCACAGAGGTCCCCAGGTGAATCGGCAGGCTGTGCTGACCCTCTACCCTTCACACTAACACGCTCTAGCGAGGTGTGGGGACAGAGGGCGTTTCCAGACGAATACTCCCCTGTACGTCAACTGACAGGGGAATAGGTCCTTTCACGGCACGGAAGAGAAGAATTAGAGTGGTAGAAAAAGGTCTGAAAACTCACTGATGATTCTCTCTTCACACCAAGCCCCTCAGCAGCATTCGGGGTTCCTAACGGAGGTCCGATACTGTAGGAGAGGCCCAATGTGTCGATTGAATCAACAGATTTGTCAGATGTAGAGAATTGGAGTGTCAGTGTGTGTTTTCAGGGTAAGTGGGACAGTGGGAGAGGTCCAAGGTCTAGCTTATCAGCTGTGTCTGTTCCTTCTCCGTCGTCCCCGTCAGCTGGTCCGTCCCCTCCAGTGCCCGGTCAGCGTGTGTGTCCTCCTCCTCGTTGCTGGTGAAAAAAGTGACTGCGTATTCGGTTGGTTGGTTGGTTGTACGGAGAGAATAGAGCATAGCTCTAAGAGTGGGAGAAGGATAAAGTACAAGGTAAAGTTCAGAAGTGGGAAGTAAAGGAGAAGGTTAACAGCAGGTGGGCTATCCTTGCGGAGACTGCGTATTCACGGCGAGGTTGGGGGTATTTATACGATTCTGCCGGGTCAGGTTCAGAGGTGTGAGCTGAGCTGTGCCGCTGATTGGCTGGGCGGAGACGGGAGAGTTGTAGGGAGAGCAGGTCACTACAACATCTCACTGTTCATGGAAAGTTACCGTGGGTGACGAAGTTATGTAAAATTAATGTAATTAACCCACATTTATATAATACTAGCAGAATCGCCGCCCTCCGGGCAGTTCATCCGGTAGACCACGGTAGGACGCCACCCTCCGGGAGGCTCCACATTGTCTCACTGTTCAGTCCCCAAATCTTCTTCTTCCATCAATAGTTTATTAACGGTGTATGTAAGTTCCACCATGATTTTCACTACAAAGGTACAGCAAAGTATATTTTTTTAGCATTAAACTGTTATTATTTTATTGTCAAATCATCAGTACATATAACACCACCCATCATCACTACATATAAGATCATCCATCATCACTACATATAACACCATCCATCATCACTACATATAACACCATCTATCATCACTACATATAACACCACCCATCATCACTACATATAACAACATCCATCAAAAATACATATAACATTACCCATCATCACTACATATATCATCATTCATCATCACTACATATAAAACCATCCATCATCACTACATATAACACCATCCATCATCACTACATATAGCACCACTATCACTACCATCACTACTACCACCATCATCACTACCACCACTACTACCACCATCATCATTACCACCACCATTACCACTACTATTAACCATTCTCTACCACCACCACTATCACCACAAACATGCCGCTATGATCATCACCACCACTACCACTGTCACTACCACCACTACATATAACACCATCCATCATCACTACATATAACACCATCCATCATCACTACATATAACAACACCCATCATCACTACATATAACAACATCCATCATCACTACATATAGCATCATCCATCATCACTACATATAATACCATCCATCATCGCTACATATAACACCATCCATCATCACTACAGATCGGTAAAGTAGTTTCTGAGATTCTCGTGCAGACACACACACACACAAACACACACACAAACACGCACACACACACACACACGCACACGCACACACACACACACACACACACACACACACACAGACATACTTCTTTGTTTTATATAGACTAGCGGAATCGCGCTCTTTTGCTAGGCCACGGTAGAACGCCACCTACTGGGAGGCTCTACATTTTCTCACTAGGGTGTGTCATAGGAGGGAAGATCAGCTAAAACTAATGGCCCATCACTTTTTTGGTAGATTTTAGTGTATATAAACAGAAAATAATTTCACTTTCAATATTTTGCTACCTTTTGCTAGGTAAATTTTAGCGTGAAATTTATCGAAAATCTAACGTACAGCTGCATTAGTGCATTACAATTAAATAGTGAACATTGCTTTCTGACTTAATGCTTTAACAACCCAACTAACAATATTTTTTTTCTGTATACGATTCTGATGCATTTATAAGTTGATAATATTTGCGATGGCTGCTTGTGTCAGGACGAGGAACCAAAAATCCAGCCATCTCAGTCACTATCTTGGGTCTGGGAGAGAGCTCCTGAAGTCGGAGTTGCCTGCATTGAGAGATGCTTTGAGATACGGTGTTTTAATCAGGCAAATCAGTGAAAAGAACCAAAGAACTTACACAAACAAAGATATTGCCAGTGATATGACCAAAGCTGTGTTGGCACAGTACACTCTGGCTAACGCTCAGTTCAAGCCTCCAGTCATAAGAAGTCAGAAGAAGATTAGTGAGAGACTGCTAGCCAGTTGGGAAAAGGCAAGAGATATCTCTCTTGGGAGAGGAAAACTTGCAGTTAAGGACAGCTTTGCCAAGCAACTGGACCAGTTATTAGACAGAATTACTTGCAGGTGCCCAATTGTTCTCTGTCCTGAGTTTGGATGCGATCGTGACTGTAAATCCGAGGCCCACATCTCCTGTATTTGCAAGCGTGAACTGAAGATTCCTGTGATCGCACTGGCATTTGTCAAAGCACAGAGAGAGAAGACTGGCAGTATAGGGGCTCTCATGATTTCTAGCCAAGATATTCCGGAGTCCAAAAGACAGGAGGCTGCCACAGAGAGACAGAAGAGGAGAAGAGTTGCCGAGGAAAAGAGACTTGAGAAGGCCCAGGGTGAGGTAAAAAAGGCCGATGATTGGAGTCAAGCTGATTCAGAGTTTATTGACTTCCCCATGGCTGATCCGAGTGCTGACCAGGAGAATGGTGACTTTGTCCCTAACCCAGAAAATAATGATCCCAAACCTTCCAGGCATAAGATTCGAAATAGGAAAGATATCCCGAGCATAGCTCTGGCCAGCATGCGACACCACACTGGTCTCAGAGAAACTGCAGAGATAGCAACAGCTGCCTGGGTTGACGGTGGTTTGATAACACCTGATGATGTTCACCTGGTGATAGATCATAACAAAGTAAGGAGAGCTCAGGAGAAACTTGTCAGTAACCTAGAAGAGGAGTTTGATAAGGGGATAAGAGAAAATGGAATCAATTGTTTGTTCTTTGATGGGAGAAGGGATGACACTAAAGTGTTCATGAAAGTTGGAGATTCTGACAAGTTGTTCCCTGCCATGGTGAAGGAGGAACACTACTCCTGCTGCAGTGAACCAGGAGGGAAGTATTTGTGGCATTTCACTCCAGAGAAAGATGACATCAGGAAACCAGCTGAGATAGTGGCAGATAACATTGTGAACTGGCTCAGAGAGAGGAACGTAGACCAGACCCTGCAGGCCATTGGAGGGGACAGCACCAACACGAACACAGGGTGGCAAGGGGGGGTCATACAGTGGATAGAGCGGAAGATTGGGAGGAAGCTGGTCTGGATTGTTTGTGACCTCCACACCAACGAGTTGCCACTCAGACATCTGATCCAGGAGCTGGATGGCAAGACTCTTTCAAACAACAGATGGTCTGGTCCTCTTGGCAAGATGCTGGACTCTGCCACTGAGTTAGAAATAAATCCGAGCTTTGAAAAAATCACAGTTGGCCCTCCACTCGTTGAGCTTGCACATACTGTCATTGACGACCTGAGTACTGACCAGTACTATGGTTACATGATTTGCAGTGCCATCAAAACTGGGGTCATGCCTGATAGACTTGCTTACCTGCAGATAGGTCCAGTCTCACATTCTAGGTGGCTCACAACGGCTCTCAGGTTCTGCAGAATTTGGGTCGCTCATCATAAACTGAAACGGAACCAGCTTCACAACCTGAGACTTATTGTCCAATTCATCGTGAGTGTTCTCTTCCAGCTTGAGCTCCTGAGGAGTCAGCCAAGGAAGGTTGTTCAGATTGTGGAGCAGACTGTGAGGAGATCTTCCTGGTATGCTCATCCCGAGGCAGTTCTGCAGACAATGCTCTGCAGTAAGGATGAGGAGGAGAGAAGAGTGGCAGTCAAAAAGATCTTGGATATGAGACTTATGAGAGGATCTGGGCATGACGAATCAGTTGGTGACGATTCCTTCAGGGTCAGGAAGACTCCTGAAGTCAATCTAGGTGCCAAGACCCTCACTGATCTCATAGATCTGGATAACATCCAGGCTGGCAGTGAGCCCCCCTCTTACCTGCAGCCTCACCAATGTTCAAGTCAGAGCTTTCCTGGACAACCCCATGCATGTCCCTGCCTGGCCCTCGCACACCCAGAGTATAGAGCGTTGTGTACAGCAAGTGAGCGAGGCCAGCAGTCACGTGTACGGCCAGGAGAGGAGGGAAGGCTACATCCGAGCTCAGGTGGTCAGCAGGGAGGTGATGAGTAGAAACAGAAGCAAGAAAGACATGTTCTCTATGGTGTGCAGCAACACCGGGTCGTAGTAGTAAAACCGGTTTTTGTATTTGATGATTTTGTTTTCTAAAGGAATATTAAATTTAATAAATGTGTCAAGATCATTCGTTTCACTATTCTGGATCATTTTCATCCTAATAAATTCACCTGATACATTAACTTTACTTTAAATAAGCTATTTAGTGGTGTTGGTAAAAGGGTGGGAATACTGAATTTTCATAAGATTTCAAGTTAAAATTTACCTAGCAAAAAATGAAAACTTTTCAAATCTGAAGATATCAGATGATTTTGCACATAGAACTACATCATTAATACCATGGGCCGATTTTTCAAACTCAAAAAAAAAAAAAATTCGCCTCCGTATGGCACACCCTATTGTCTCACTGTTGTGCATTAAGGTAGACCACAATTTTGGTTTTGCCATTAGCAGCAAGTATGTACAGATTTTTGCCAGTTCCCACTCTGGAGCATCCAACGGGTTTAGGCCAACCACCTTTAGGGACTGTCCCTGGCTTTTGTAAATGGTCATGGCAAAGGTCACTTTAACCGGGAACTGAAGTCGCTTGAACTCAAATGGCAGGTCAGTGGTGATGAGAGGTATCCTTGGTATAAAAACGTCCTCTCCTTCAGCTTTTCCTATCAGTAATGTAGCTTCCAGTACATGTGGCATCATGTTCTTCACCACCAGTTTTGCGCCATTGCAGAGGAATTGTGGTTCAAGATTTCTAAAGAGCATTATAGGAGTTCCAATCTTGAGAGTGAGGTGGTGAGGAGGCATTCCAGCGGGCTCCAAAGAATTAAGAAATTATGCAGGGTACTGGACTGCTTGGTCCTGGTCGATTACTGTATCAACAGATTTGAATGAGGTCTCACTGCCTAGAAGCTGTCTGAGTAGAGTCATGTTGATTTCAGCCACTATTTCATTCTTTGGTGCCAGAATTGCGCGTTCACGCAGCCACTTGTGATCCTTGTAGTGGTGGATAATATTTGGGAAGACCATGTTAGTGAGCTCAGTTGAGGACTTTACAATATTTCCACATCCTTGAGGAATGATTATTTGTACTTCTGAATCAACAGGGAAAGTTCCATTCCCAATCTGTAGTAGAAGGTTTGCAAACCGTCCAGCATCCTGACCTCCTTGTAGATGTACTCTCATGTTTGTGGATAGGGTAAGTGTCTGAACACTTATCCAAAGGTATGATGCCTTGAGGCACGCATTCAGTTCATCAGCTGGAGTGCTTCGAGGAATGACAGGTAGGGTCTGGCGAAAGTCTCCAGCAATGGCCATTGTAATACGACCCATGAGATGGTCATTTTCTCGTATGTCCTGCAAGGTCCTGTTCAATGCTTCAAACGCTAACTTGTGAGACATACCTGTAGTGCATTCATCCCAGACTATGAGGCTGCATTTTTCTAAAAGTTTTGCCTTTACCGATCCTTTTTTTATGTTGCACACTGGATTCTCATTGTGAGCGAGGTTAAGAGGCAGTTTAAAAGTTGAGCGTGCAGTACGTCCTCCTTCTAATAGTATTGCAGAAATGCCTGAGGATGCCACAGCAAGAGCAATTTTCCCCTGATGATGTACTTTGGCCAACAGAAGGTTGATCAGGAATGTTTTTCCTGTCCCGCCAGGTGCATCGAGAAAGATCATGCCTCCCTTCTCCGCTTGTATTGCTTGCAAGATCTGTTCATAAGCATTTGCTTGATCAGACACCAGGTGAGGCTCATTTTCTTCAATAAAATTCACCAGAACTTCAACTGAGTAGTCTGGTTCTTCTCGGTTTGGGGAAGGCAATCCAAAATCAGTCAGGTTTTTTTCTGCATAGCTCCATCACTTTGTCTTCCAGCATGATCAGAGCCCTGTTGAACATGTCATCCATGAACTCAATCTCTTGAACAGGATGTTCTCTTCTTGATTGATGAAGCAGATCCTCTGAAAGACTTTCTTGGTGGTTTTTCCAGAGCTGGCCAAAGAAGGTTAAAAATGCTTTGAAAACCTTTGATCTAGATGTATGATAGTTATTTAGTGGGTCCCTTAATTTTGACCTGACCTGACTAGTCACGTCACCCCCCTTCTCTTAAGCTCCTCTATGTGTGTGTTGGTCTGGGGATTAGTGGATGAACCATTATGACCTGACCTCATGTTTTTAAGGTCACCCTGTATATTTAAGCCTCTCTCTGTCCATGTAATCCAGTTGCCCTTGAAGATGTCTTCAATAAAGACGAAGGCTAAGGTGCTCCGTTGTTTCCCTTTTCCCGTGTGATTTTTTCAAGATATATATATATAGCCTATATATATATATATATATATATATATATATATATATATATATATATATATATATATATATATATATATAAAACAAAGAAGTATGTGTGCTTGTGTTTCGGCACGAGAATCTCGGAACCTACCTTACCGATCTGTAGTGATGATGGATGGGGTTTTATGTAGTGATGATGATGGATGGTGTTATATGTAGTGATGATGGATGATGTTATATGTAGTGATGATGGATGTTGCTATATGTAGTGATGATGGGTGGTGTTATATGTAGTGATGATGGATGGTTATCTGTAGTGATGATGGATGGTGTCATATGTAGTGATGATGGATGGTGTTATATGTAGTGATGATGGATGATGTTATATGTAGTGATGATGGATGTTGCTATATGTAGTGATGATGGGTGGTGTTATATGTAGTGATGATGGATGGTGTTATCTGTAGTGATGATGGATGGTGTCATATGTAGTGATGATGGATGATGTTATATGTGGTGATGATGGATGATGTTATATGTAGTGATGATAAGAAAATAAAATAATAACAGTTTAATGCTAAAAAAACATACTTTGCTGTACCGCTGTAGTGAAAAACATGGTGGAACTTACATACACCGTTAATGAACTATTGGTGGAAGAAGAAGTTTTGGGGACTGAACAGCGAGACAATGTGGAGCCTCCTGGAGGGTGGCGTCCAACCGTGGCCTCGAGACGAATATCTTCAAGAACAAAAAAATTGTCACAAAAAACAATATCTTTGATTATTATTATATGTATATATATATATATACATATATATATATATATATATATATATCTATCTATATATATATATATATATATATATATATATATATATATATATATATATATATATATATATATATATATATATATATATATATATATATATGTTTGTATATGTGTCCGTAGATCTGTTGCCACTATGTAACAAATCTTCTTAGTAACAGTATAAAACTTCACTGTATTATTATTTTTTGCTTTGATAACACTGTCTTGGTTGCGTTAGGCTTACCCACGCAACCAACTCCAAAGTTTGTTTTACTAGAGATAAGACACCCGGCGAGGCATAACTGGGACATGTCTTTTCCATTAGTGTATGTTTGCTAGCATTTAGGGGGGGATGGGCAGTGAAACAGTGTTGTACTGTTCATCGCTTCACACCAAAAACCTCATTTTAAGTAGTATCCCGACGACCATGGCATAGTTAAGACGTCGTCTCCATCCTCTCCCTCCTGAAAGGGAGCGGGACACCACACCACACAGAGTCCTCCACCGCCACTCCTCCCTGTTGACCGTTGTCGACACGAGACTAAGCTTGTTAACCTTGGTTTGTTATCCCCGTGGAAATATCACGTGTGGAAGCCTGGTTGCGACAAAAGCAATCCAGGCTGGTCTATTGCACCTAAATGGTTAATTCAAGTCACTCTTACCAGTTTTCCTTGCCGCGACAACCGTCTACAGTGACTGTCAGTGACGCGAGACTAAATGTGTGGTAACCCAAGAGTACTTTTTGTTGTTATGGCGGTGGAAAAAAGTTCTTGTGCGGAAGCCTGGTTGCAACAAAGCAATCCAGGCTGGCAGTAAATGTATCACTTGAAGAATTTAGGCTCTGTTAAGTCATACCTTCAGTAGAGTAATCACACGTGTTCCCAAGTTGATAATTCCCTCTTTTAGAAGATTAATTTTATTACAGCGTGAACGTGAGTGACTCATATATCCATGCAAATTGTAAATCATTGTATGGAAGTATTACGAACCACACCATCTATTGTGATCATGATCTAACTACCCAGCACTACCGAGCAACGCCATCTAGGGACGCGACCCGAGTATGATTAGTCTTAGTCACCACTCTGGGTTTCCTTTCTTCATATCCTGGTTGTTGCGTCACCTCCTCCAACTCTTCCTCATCAGCTTCGGATCGAGGAGAGTTCAGTTCACTCTGGGAAGTGACCACACTTGGATTACCTATCCTGGAAACCTACGGCACAGTGACTACCTACCATCTTCTTCAATACTCAGCCCTACTCGTCAGACACTTCAGCACCGCACTTGAGTATTGTAACCCTATATTACCTCCCACCTCCACTTGCTTCAGATTGTTGTATGTTGTATAAATATGTATATACTGTTAAGCCAATGTTGCGTATTTTTAAGTTAAGTATGGTTAAGGGTAAACTATAGAAAGCTGGATATTTTGTTAAGGAATTTATTGTACTTTATTAGACACAACAAAAACTCGCATCCTTTGTCTACCCTTTTATAGTCCGATTGTCTTTGTTTGTTTATTTTTTTTTTTGTTGTTGCCTGTTGGGATCTGGGTGGACTTTTAAACCAGTTTCTAAATCCCCAACTCGTAACAGGAAGCTTGGCAAATAAATGTAAGTGCAATTATCTGCCCGTATCTGTGATCCTATCTTATTATTATTAAAGGTAATGACTGATTGGTTATGACAAGTATAAGCAATAACTTAGATGGATGTTGGAAATTAATGGAATTCATTAAATCATCATTTATCAAGTATAAATCATGGAATATCGAGTGGTGTAGTGAACTTCTACGTAGATACGCCATAATCTCCTATAAGTAACCAGTGTGAAGGTATCGAACTCTATGGTAAGAAATAAGAAATACGACATATTATTATCTTTATATAATATAATCCACTCTTATTCCACCGATCTACCCAAAACCATGACACACTGACACTGGTTATTGTTATGGGTCCGGTCTTAAGCTGTCTTTAGCTGTCTTTAGCTGTCCTTAGCTGCCTTTCGCTTCCACCTTCTAGTAAATCCTTCTGGTCCCTAAACGTAATAACTTCTGCACTCCCTCTTTTCCTCCTCTCTTCAAACCTGATAACTCTAAAGCCAACTCTCCCTCGGATAAAGGCAATCTCTTTGTCACCTTATTCTCCTCTAACTCCATCTTAGATGATTCCAACTCTATTCCTCCTACTCCTGCTCCTCCTACTGAACGTATGCACTTTCCTAAAGTCTACACTTGTAGGGTTGTTGGTGTGTTATCCAGGTTGAATGCGAGTAGGGCGCATGGACTGGACGGAGGGAGTGTGCTGAAGTTCTGGCCCCTGTACATGCTCGCCTTTTGCGCCTTTGCCAAAGCAATTATTTGCTCTATGCCTAGCATGATCGTTCATCCAGTATCATTTAAGTATCGTGCGATCTGTACACCGTCCGGATAACTTAAACCCCTATCTTTGGCTCGGCTCACCCATACTGGCACATCGTGTCATTTCATGTGCGACTACCTAACCTTACTTGGGACTGATTAGGTAACATTTGGGACACTAAGTGTGTATATATATATATATATATATATATATATATATATATATATATATATATATATATATATATATATATATATATATACTGTATATATATATATGCAAGAAAAACACTGTAGGTGCGCGTGATCTAGGTATATGCTGATAACCACAAGGAAAGAAGAAAACACGAAGTTCCCAAGCGCTTTCGTGTAATTCACATCTTCAGGGGTGAGTACTCACCCCTGAAGATGTGAATTACACGAAAGCGCTTGGGAACTTCGTTTTTTCTTCTTTCCTTGTGGTTATCAGCATATATATATATATATATATATATATATATATATATATATATATATATGCTTGTGCCATATAGTGATGCTGCTGTTGTTAATAAAGATAGTTTAAATGAAAATGAAATATTAGTAGAGATGGAATCATATAATTTTTTTTTTTATTGGGCACTCCCCTACATCTTTGTGTAAAGTGAAGCGCAGAAGCGTTTACAGCGCCCAACAGGGAAGCATGCTAAGTTCATGCTTGCCTTTATGTCTCATGAGTTAAGGGCGTAGAAGCCTGAAGAGTCAAGGTTATAGAAGCCTGAAGAGTCAGTGGTTTATGTCATCAAGTTATTGGAAGCTCCAACAACTTTCCCTGAATACAAATTCGCAACTTTCGACTTACAACAGGTACCTACTTTATTGCTAGGTGAACAGGGACTAATAGGGGCTAGGAAGTAAGTCCAAACAACTTCCACCGGCCCGGGAATCGAACCCGTGACATCTCGCTTGCGAGGCAAGAACGGTACCGCTTCTACCACCGGTCCTCCGAATCAGATAATGTTATTGTGGATAGCAATCTAGAGCAAAATGTCAGTTAGGAAATAGAGTTGGTTCGGTTTCTAAAGATAATGTAGTAAACAAGGAAATGCTTGGTGATCTGACGAACATTCTTGACTGGGTTTTGGAATATATGGTAAATCCAAGGGACGACGTCAAAAATAATGTTCTTATTTCGGCGAAGAATATGAGGGTGGAATTTTATCTAATGGATCATAATGTCAGCTTAATTTCCTGGAATGTTAATAATTTGAAAAAAAAAATGTTAACAGATCTTCATGCATATGTTCATTCTAGTAGTATTGATGTCATAGCTTTGCAGGAGGTTGGGACAAACGAAATATCTTTGCAACTAAGAGGTTATCAAAGTTTTGAATTACCAGCTGATTTGACTGGAAATTGTAGAGGTTTGACGACTTATATCAAAGATGATATTCTAGCATCTTTTCATTCCTCACTAAAAATAGACGGTACCGACTATGTGCATGCTGATTCCTTGACAGTTAATGATCTGCCGGACATTATTTTTGCTGGTGATTGCTTACAAATTGGTGATTTGAACGCTAGGCATAACAATCTTGGTAGTAGAGGTTCTAAAAATCACAATGGAATGATTCTGAAAAATATCTTAGATTCTATAGAACATGCTAAGGTCCTTGGAGCTGGTGACCCGACACATGTTAAAGGGGGGAGATTTGATTATGGAATACTTTTTGATATGTTAGATGCGTATGCAAATATGAATATTGTGGATACGCTTTTGGGTGATCACTTTGCAATTAAAGTGAAACTTCATTTGAACAAAATCTTTTATGTTAACAATAGGAAAAGGTATGCAATAGCAGTAGGCCAACATAGTGAATTTGTAGCAAAAGTCGACGAGTGGTATACTTTTACTTTTACTTTTATCCTCTTCGCCACTGATCGGCTTGTTAGCCGCTTGGGCGATCGGTCACGTCTCTTTTCCTTTATATTCTTCACCAAAAGGTCGGCTCGCTAGCCGCCCGGGCGATCGGTCACGTCTCTGTCACGCACTGTTGGCAAATACTGGGCATGCACCGGCTCCTGAATGTACCTGAACCCGCTCCAGTGTTGGTCAAGTCTTCTCTTGAAAGAGCTCACACTCGGTGCCGTCACAACACTCTCTGGTAGATTGTTCCAAGAGTTTACAACCCTCACTCCGAAAAAGTTTGCCCTCACGGTTTTCTGGACTTGCGGCTTCTTCAATCTTGAGCTGTGACGCCTTGTGGGGCGAGCGTCCGCCAGCTCCAAGTAAGGACACTCAACTGAGTAGTGCCCCCTGAGATGCTTATAAGCCTCAACTAGGTCCCCCCTTGCCCGTCTGTAGTATAAGCTAGGCAAGTTCAGGCGCTCCAATCTCTCAGGGTAGCTGAGGTGCCGAAGTGCAGGCACCAGTTTGGTGGCCCTCCTTTGAACATTTTCAACCAACTGACAGTCCCTAGCATATCTCGGGGACCAGATGGGGTGACAGTACTCCAGATGGGGAAGCACTTCACTCCTGAAGATCGTCACGAGGGACGGACCGTCTAGATATCTGAACGACCTTCTTATAAGACCCAATAATTTATTTGCCTGATTTACCTTCTTCTCACAATGGCCCGAGAACTTCAGCTCATTGTCAACATACACACCTAGGTCCTTCTCACACACAGTCTCAACTAGTACATTTTCTTCATCCCGTTGGGACATATGGTACGCCTCCTTACCGTTGGTACGCCCCAAGTGCATCCTCTTACACTTCGTGATATTGAATCTCAGCAGCCATTCCTTCGACCATTCCTGGAGCCCACAGAGGTCCTTCTGCAGCTCTTCACAGTCCTCTTGGTTCTTAATTTCCCGAAATAACTTGCCATCATCGGCCAAGGAAACAGTATGGAAATACCACCAAACCTAAGCCTAGGTATTATAATGATAAGATTGTAAAGGGGGTGGAATAAGTTACTGAGGAAATGTCATAGTAAGTGGAGTAAAGATCCTGGCAATTAAAAACCCGGGAAACTCTGATTGAAGTGGCAGAGTGTACAACAGAGTTAAATAAAAAAACCAGAAGTGTGTATTGGAGTGTTTTTTTGAGAGAGATCGCTCAATCAAAATCTTTGAATCAGGTTTGTGATGGTGTGAATTAGGTAAGAGGAGTCAAGAAGAAATTTAATGTTCGTCCCAATCCAAACGCCAAAGCTAATGAACTAATGAATAAGTGGGCGTATGCATCTTATTATGAGTGTTTCCTAAGTAATGTTCAGATTTGCTTGAGGAAGTCAAGATCTATGAGGCGAAGAATGGTGAATATCCAAAGTACTGTAAGTGAGGAAACCTGTGTTCCTTTAACTAAGGATGAAATTCTGAATGCTGTAAAGAAAGGCAAGTCTAGTGCTCCTGGCAGGGATGGTGTAACCTATGATGTTATCAATTATCTTATAAATATGGAGGACAACCCAATTCTAGATCTCTTTAATTTGTCATATGAAAATGGAAGACTCACAGTGAAATGGAAAATGACACTCATTGTTCTTGTGCCTAAGGGCGATAATGATTATAAACCCATATCTTTAACATCTTGTCTATCTAAAATGATGAAGCAAATGGTATTAAATAGATTATTGTATAAAATTGATGGTCTCTTGTCTAGTAATTTGTTTGGATTTTTAAAGGGTAAAAGCACTACAGATTGTGTGATTAAATGTCTTAGTAATGCTAATGTCAACTGTAGATTGTTTATAGACCTTAAAAGTGCCTTTGATAAGGCAAAAAGGAAGTGATCTTAGAAAGTCTTGTAAGTAAAGGTATAAAAAGGAAATTATTGATGTGGCTTACAGATTACTAAACTAACAGAAAAGCGAGTGTGGTTTCAAGGTCATGAATCGGAAGAAAAAAGTCTAGGGTTGGGTACCCCACAAGGCGGCGTTCTTAGCCTTATGCTTTTTAATATTCTTATGGATAGAATAGCTTGTTACAAATTCCAGGGCGAGTCCTGAGTAATCATTTATGCTGATGGCATTCTGATCCAATGTAAGAATGAGGAAGATATGTCTTGGGTCATTGATCAGCTGCAGCATCTTTGTGTCTCTTTAGGACTGGTCATTAATGAAATTTCAGTCAAGGACAGTAAATGGAAAAGAATTTTGGCTAAATGGAATAAAATTGCAAAAAGTATCCAGTTAAAAATATCTGGGAATGTTTGTGGGTATTAATAATAATGTTAAGGAGAATATTACTTATGTCAAAAATATATGTACAGCTAGGCTAAAACCTCTGAAAGTTTTGTCAAATAGAGGAAATGGTGTTGGTATACCAGTTTTAAGAAGATCTATGTACTTAAGTACATTTAGGAGTATCATTGATTATTCAGCTCCAGTTCTAGCTTCTTTCTCAGGAAAAGATCTTAGGCCATTAATTAGGGAGTTGACTGTCATTTCTACTCTAAGGCTTATTAGGCGTGGTGATGGGTGTCTGAAGTCTGCTGTTCATAAATTTACTAATGCAATTACTGGTAATTTTAAAATGAATACTTATACTAAAAAACTTTGTCAGATGTTGTGTGAATATAATATTGTAGATTTTTGTGTGCCTTTGCCAAACAAAGTTTATCTGTAAGAAAGGATAAGCTAGAGTAAAAAAAAAAAAATGTAATCCTTTTGAGTTACGGCAAATATTCCTTGAGAAAATATCTGAATATGGTATTAGTGTTGAAGAAAGAATATCCAAGAGAATTGGGCATAGAAGTTTCAGCACCACTGCTGAACTTTATGCTATATATGTGGGACTTAAGAATGCCTTTGTGAGGAAAAAGACAGTTTTTGGGGTTGGTTGACAGTCAAAGCGCTCTATTTGCTCTAAATTCTAAAGTGCCTCTTGATGATGATTTAGTTTTAAAATGTAAGAAGTGTATTCAGGACATAAAATCTCTTGGATATGATGTTAGATTTATGTGGATTCCGTCCCATTGTGTTATTTATATGGATGAGGTTGCTGATGATTTGGTAAAGATTTGGTGTGGCAAAGAAATTGTAGAATACGATTGTATTTTGGGTAATAAAAGAATAAAATATGGAATGGTAAAAATCCGACAGCAATGGGAAATGGACAATATTCGGAAATTTTGAACAACGGTAGTAGTAGTAGTTTGAAACATTATATTAGAGTTTTGAATTCTACAAGTTCTACTTATGGTAAAGCTTCGGATAAGTATGATACATTTGTGATGAGACTACGCTTTGGATACAAATATTATTGGCAATATATTGACGGAACTGATAGCATTCCTTGCAAACTGTGTGGCTATGTAAAATCTCACACAGTATAGCATTACATTATGGAATGTAACTGTTTATTTGAATATAAGGTTGATGGTATTACTGATATTACAGAGATGGTTTGTTATTTAATAAACAAAAATATGGTTGAGAATATTATGAAAAAATTATGTCAGTTTAACATAAGATTGTAGATTTTATGCATATCTATTTGTTGTATACATATCTGATTTATGATTAGTACAATATTAAAAAGCTCTTGTTAAGACTAGTTTTGGGCGGGCTAGTTAGCATGGTAACCAGCTCCTTGTAGCTCAGTTTTTTCTTGCTTCGCAGCTTAGCCACCCTACACTCCTCCCTCCACTTGGAACACTCCCTGTCGGAGGAGGAGTGAGGGCCACCACTAGCTGCGCATTTCTTGGCAGCCGCCGAGCAGCTGGTGCGCTGGTGCCCGGGTGTCCCGCAACTGCAACAGACCTCCCAAGCTCGACACTTCCCTGCCAGATGGCCATACTTCTCGCATTTGTAACACCTTGTTGGTCTTCTTTCATACGGTCTTACTGGGGTGTTCTCCCATCCCAGAATTACGGTGCTTGGTAGATTCTTGGGGTAACCAACCAGTGCACTTGCACTGGACAGCTTCCGTACTATTAAGAGCTAGTCTCCGATTAGCTCGGCCAGTTCTTCTTTTTCAAGGTGTTCTATCTCGGTTTGGGAGATGACTCCCAACACCAAGTTGTCCTCTGTGCGAGCTTCCACTAGTATCTGGATCACGTTAATTTCTGTTATGTTGGCTATTTGCTGGGCCTGTCCCCATTCCGCGAAGGTGGCGATAAGGCCAACACTCACTGATCTGCGGACGACCGTTGTCACCCCCTTGATACCTAAGGAGTCAAAAAACTTCCTTAGGACAAGGAGGTTTAGTTGCTTGGGCGAGGGGCATGTGACTGGATACAGTCTTACGACCTTCGCCTGGTCACAGGTCAGCATCGTCAGGTTCACGTAGTACCTCGGGAGCAGAGAAGATCTTGCCTCGCCGAGGTGCAGTTCTCAGTGCAGATTCCCTCATTCTTATGGTCTTATGTTCTGTGTGTACCAGCAGTGCTTTGTGTTGCCAGGTAGTCCCTTTGTTGATATCCTCACGTGAAAGGTTCTCATGGTTCAACCATTATTTTATTATTTATTTTATAGCATTCATATGTTCACATAACTACTTGTAACTTTCATATATTTGATTAACTATCTCATTCATTTGGGGTTTTGAATAATAGACAATGGTATGGACTCTCGTAATTTCGGCTGGAGAAATTTACTTACAAAATTATTTTTGTAAATATGTTTTCATATTACCTACTCATTGTATTCAAGTAAATATTCCTGACCCTTTCCTATAAAACCTTGTTCCAAGAATTGTTTTGTAGTAAAGCAGACTTTGTGAATTAAGTGACGTCCATCTGCGGGTGCCTCGTGGCTAAGGGATTAAACATAGAGATAAGGGACACCCTATTGGACGAGGAAAAGTGGCAGAAATCACTTTTAACAAATTACAAGTCCCATTAGCAAGAATATTTAGTACCAACGAAGTTTTCGAAGTAATCTGCAAAGATGACTTTGATTCAGACAAAATCCTCTCAAAAGAAGCCAGATATGTTTTTTACAATGAAGGACTTGTTGTTGTCATGCCACCAGAACAAAAAGCAAAAATATCAGTTTTTATTCACCAAGTCGACCAGGAGATCGGGAGGAAGACATCTGAAGATCTGAAAGATGAATTGGAATGTCTAATCAGTTGGATGAAGATCGAGGAAGTTATCAAGATAAAAGACGATACTCATATTTTCAAGATTACCTTCGAAAGAAGTTTCAGTGGCTGAAAAAGTATACAACAAGGCTTTCTAATATTTAACATGTCAGTGACACCTCATCAAATAGAGAAGGAAACATTTATCAATCTGCAAGCTTGCTTTTCTTGTTACAAGTATGAAGAACACATAACGAGACACTGTCTAGAAAAAGAGAAAAAGTACTGTTCAGACTAAGCAGGCGACGACCTTACCTACACTGAATGTAAGAACGTACATGTTGGCTGCCTCAACTGGAAGAGAAATGGGAATGCACATATAGGACACAGGACGTTAGCAATGGCATGCCCAATAAAAAAGCACATGATAAAGTACAAGGAACAAGAAACAAAGAAATAGGAACAAGAAAAAGAAAGACACGACATACGTTGAAATAGCCAAGAGAGCTGTCCAAGAGGCTCACAGACCGGAATCCACCATCTTAAACTTAAGCGAACCAATACATGACAAGGTAATGATTAGTATGATCCACGCACATCTGCAAAATATCACTGCACCCGGATCATACAATGACGAGTTAAGGAAAATTTTTAAATTGAATAACCTACCGGAGATGATATTCCCAGAGAATCTAGAATCCGAAAAATTATTTCAGGCAACATACTCAAGTGAACTGAAAGAAAGACTACAGCTAGAGCAACAACTGATACACAAGAAACACAATCAGCTGAGAGAGACCCCAGACAAATGACTAGAAGTGACAAAGAGAAGACAGAAACAACAAAAGGACAGTCAAGAAGACAAAGGATAAGGAGGAGAGAAGAGAAGATGGAGACTGATCACAACAGACAATCTGAATGTGCTGAAGATATTGAATTAAAAGTGATCACTACACCAAAAAATGGAATCCCAACGTCAAGACCAACAGGATGGACAATAGCAAAAAACTGTGAAGGAGAGATATACAAGTGGACATACCAAGAAAAATCCCAAAGCGAAGAATACGTTTGGACACTAATCACTATGGACAAACTAAAGGTTACGACCAATGAATTTAAAATACTAGACCCGTCAGAGTTTAGAGGAGTCAGAAGCGGGAAACAAGATGATAGGTCTCCACTCCAACAGCCACAATCCAAGTTTAAGAAATAATGGACAACAGACAAACAGTAAGAACTTTAAGAATAATACAACAAAGCGTAGGAAACTTAAAGACTGAGAGAATTAACTTAAGTAATATATATCAACAAATTGACCCTAACATTATACTAATAAACAGTGAGACAGACAACAACAACATAAAACTCATTAACTGTTATGTAAACCAAAGAAATAAACCGGGCGAGAAAAATGACGGAGTAGCTATAGCGGTTAAGAGAAATTTAAAACTAATATAAACTAATCGATGACTTCCAGGATAAATTTCTAGCAATAAAAATAAATACAACTCAAGGAGACGTAATCATTGCTACTACTTATCTGCCACCGAGACGACCCCACTTACCTATAGAAGACCTATTAAAATTGGCTAACAATAGTCACCCAATGTACAGTCTCGTTCAAGATTCTTCGAACACTGCTGGAGACAGCTGGCAACTCAAAGCCGTTTTTTTACTATACTACATAGTAAATATTATGAATGAATGTAAAAGTGATCTCTGAATGGTTACTTAGTTCCCCGTTGCCTAATTAGTGGTTGGGCTTTGTTGTTTCGTATTATATTATACGTTTCTGCTGGTATATACTGTTAATTTGATTTTAAAATGGACAGAGCAATGGACCAACCTATATGATTTTATGCTTAGACATTTAAACATAAGTAAAAATCGGTAAGTATGTTAAAGAACATCATGCATCGGGCACAGCTGTGTGCACGCTGTTTATGAGGTTGCGTGTTTATCATTAATTTTTAATAATATTATCTTCAAACGTTTAATCCCTTTCGGGTGATCAATCCAGTTTTATGTAACCGATGCTAAACAGACTTCTTTCTAAAGACGCTGATTTCAAGCAACACAAACTGCTGTTTTAATTTGCTGTGGGATTAAGCAGAATCATCGGTTCACTGCTACCTGTAGCAGAAGATCACTGAATGTGGAAGAATAATCGGCATGAAGGAGGCTGGGTCTTCACCCACTGAAATTTCCCAAGAATTGGGGGTTTGTCGGTCAACTGTATAATATTGGATTAAGCGATGGGAAGAGGAGGGAAGCTTAATGGACCACCAGAGGAGGGGAATGTCGCGCAGAACAACACCTGCACAAGTTGAAGCCATCCGAAATTTCGCTGAGGCCAACCCTTCAAGACTTCATTTTCAATAAGAGCGGATCTTCAATTAATTATTTCCCTTTCAACAAACAGGCGAAGACTTCACGAAGGAGGCCTTCACCATAAAACTCCCGCCACCAAGAAGTTAAATGAGCGGCATCGCAAGGGCATGGTGCAGTTTGCTCGACGGTATACTGAAGAAGGCCTAGATTTCTGCGGAAGAATAATATTCACTAATGAAAAACTTTATCATCTACCTCTCACGGAAGGTTGTATTGCTAGAGAAGGAACAACACCCGATATGCTAGACAGCATATTTATGAGGAAGCAAGGAGTGGCCATGTGGCTTGCAATGTTTGGGGATGGATATATTTGCACGGAGTTGGAGAGATGACTGACATTGAAGGAAGATTCACAGCTGAACATTATTTAGAAATACTCGAAGAATTTATGCTTCAGTCGGTGTGTGCAAATGCTTTCCCGTTTCCCGAAAACATAATTTTCAGGCACGGTAGGTGTCCTACCCGTACCGCACGGATTGTAACGCGGTGGTTTGTAGAACAAAGAAATTTGCAAGTTTTAGACTGGCTAAGTAAAGGTTGTGACATGACCCTTATAGAGAACGTTTGGGCCAATATTGTGAACGTGTGGGAGCCAACTGAAGAGAGAACCAGGGTGCAGCTACAGGAGCATACACACCGTGAGTGGGAGGTCCTGAGGCGGAAACCGAAACTGATACACAATCACGTCGTCTCCGTTCCCAACAGGCTGCAGCAAGTAATCGAGAATGAAGGTGGCTGGACTAAATATTAATGTGTCAAAAATAATTTCCCTATGTAATCAACGTCACATACTGAATGCACTTCGATATTAATTTTTTTCCATGTTAACTGAAATAAATAAAAATTTCATGAATATATGTCAAATTGTATAATATAAGTAAATAAGACAATCCTCTTCTAATATTCTCACTTATGCAGTATGTATTCAGGATGATTTAAGTCAAACAAATCATAACATTATACTTATAATTATTATGAAAGAGTACAGTATAATATATGTTTAATATATTGCATGTGAAATAATTAGCATATATACCACGGAAAAAATCAGAGAGGGAGACGGAGACAAAGAAACAACTATAACGACACAATTCATACAATAAAGTATGTAATGGTTCGATCCCAGCTGTTCGATCCGGCTCTTCGAGGCGCTTGTGGCGAGGAAATTGAAATATCATATTTCAATCTCATAATCTCATATTTAATAAGTTCATGTCATGCCGTTCACAATATATTTATGTATTCTTGGTAAACGTTTATTGTAATAATTGTATTTGTATATATTTTTCTCTCCATTTATTTATAGGAAATGGGAAAAAATCCTTGCCAAAATACCAAAAAGTTCCAACGTTACCTCATAATTATTTCCTAACTTAAAATGATGCTCCAACACTCACGCACACTTGCATGGAAACATACGCACGCGCTCGTGAAAAAGTCGATTTCAACGGGGTCCCTTGCCGATTTTATTAATTATAAAAAATATTACATCAATTAGTGAAATCTCGTACTGAAGGTATAGCTAATGTGGTATCATGTGTATTGTATCGCTGTAGACCTTTCAACTGTCCTTACGATTGTCATCTGAGTAGACTTAGCTTATTATATATTTCAAATGACATTTCTTTCGATTATTGATTCTTTGCCCTCCAAAAAAAACCTTGTTTTAAAATGGTTCATCACAGGATCGCATTGGAAAGTCTTTCATTTAGTAGACACTGTGTAGTATCCATTCCATGACATATAATTGAAAAATAAATTAATAGATGAATAAATAAAGCATTATATATAGATTTATATTTTTAATGCCTCACAGGGAATGTAAAATAAATAGTTTCACTAAATAAACTTAATAATACTGTTTCATTTATACAACTGCTTTTACAGACAAGCATTGACACACATAGGCTAAGGCACACACACACACACACACACACACACACACACTCACACTACCGGTTGCAGTGAACCGATGATTCTGCTTAATCCCACAGCGAATTAAAACAGCAGTTTGTGTTGCTTGAAATCAGCGTCTTTAGAAAGAAGTCTGTTTTGCATCTGCTACATACAACTGAATAATTACCCGAAAGGGATTAAACGTTTGAAGATAATATTAGTATAAATTAATGATAAACATGCAACCTCATAAACAGCCTGCACACAGCTGTGCCCGATGCATGATGTTCTTTAACATACTTACCGATTTTTACTTATGTTTAATTGTATAAACATAAATTCATAAAGGTTGGCCCATTGCTCTATCCATTTTAAAATCAAATTAACAGTATATACCAGCAGAAAGATATAATATAATACGAAACAACAAAGCCCAACCATTAATTAAGCAACGAGGAACTAAGTAACCAATCACCGATCACTCTTACATTCATTCATAATTTTTACTACATAGTATAGTAAGCAAATGGCCTAGAGTTGCCAGCTGTCTCCAACAGTGTTCGAAGAATCTTGAATGAGACTGTACATCTTAGGAGACTTTAACGCCAGGCACAGGATTTTTGACAATGGAATATAATAACGCTCTGAGAAATGCCCTTAATCAATTAATAAACCTAGGGAACATCAATCATCTAGGTCCTAACTTTCAAACCTAGGTCCTATCTTTCAACATGAGACAAAATTTTTACCAACAACAAAGCCTTTTTCAATTGCCATATAAAAGAAGGACCTCTCACAGGCAGCGACCATCTACTAATTATACTAATATTGTCAACAAGCCCCATACAGATACCAATAAAAAAAGATACCTAAAATGAGCAAAACAGACTAGGACAGCTACGAAGAAGACTTAGGTAATCACCATTTGATCAACCGACAAGGGAAAACAACAGAAGACTTACAGGTAAACTCAGAAATGGACAGACTGCACTCAGCAATAAAAACATCTATAACCAAACACACTTCTATTTCACACTTCAGAACATAACCAAACAATAGACTAACAGAGGAAGTAAAATTAATCCAAACCCATTACAATGAAACAAACAGGCAGTAACAGATGGTTATATAGGACACAGACAGCACTACATATAAAATTAAGAGACGCAAGGAAGCAAACAACATAAAATGTAATGGTATTATAATGACGGCTGACAAGACTAAAGGCACAAAAACATTTTGGACTTCCATAAACAGGATCATGGGGCATAACAAGAAAAAAAATCACCATACATTAGAGACCATAATGGAACAAAACCGTATGAGGAAAATGAACAAGAGTCAGCATTGAAAAGGGAATCCGTAAAAGTTTTTAAAATATCAGATGAGGAAAATGAAGATTTTGATAGCGAACACGAAGAAAGGACAGAATATGAAATGGGAAGACACATACATAGAATCACCCCAAAGCAATATATAGACTATAACTTACTACCTAATAATCAAATAATATCTATCGGAGGAAGTTTAAAGAAAAGGCCCCCGGTCTCACCGGTATGATCATAAATCAACCGGAAAACAACTTAAAAACATTATTGAACATCTATAACGCATGCTTAATAACTGGTTTCTTTCCAGACAAACTAAAATATGCTAAAATGATATTTACTCCCAAGGAGGGTAAGGACAATAAGGAAATATTATACTACAGGCTAATATCTTTATTAAAAATTACCGGGAAACTACTGGAAAAAAATAAATTCAAGTCTTATAACTTTTTTAACACAACAGAGGAAAACAAACAATAGACAACATGTATTTATGCCCAATAGAAATACCCTAACTGCAATAGCTACAATTGTATGATATGGACACGAAGTAGTACCTTAAGCTGTGTATTATTATATTACTCTTATATTACTCCATTAATTATGTATAGTAAAGTATTACAGAACATGTATTAATTCTATGTAATATTCCCATTTATTGTGCACCATATTATGTATATAAATTATCATATTTATACTTTATGTATTCAGCTTGTGAATGCTGGCATCTGTACATGCAGGGCGCAGTAATACATAGAGAGAGTGAAGACAGCCAGTCCTTGTGGTGCGGACGCCAGCTTCTGGGTCCCCCTTGTATATATCTCCCGTACGAGAATAGAACCTACTTTTAAGATAACAAGTGTTTGTGTATACCTTCAGTAGTATAGAACATTTTGGAGGTATCAAGACGAACGTCAGAACAATAACGGATATAATGGCAATAGAAAAAAAGCAAGGGGAACCAGATCAATATAATTTTAAGGGACGTTTCTAAGATTTTTGATAAAGTTTGGTATTTGGGCTTAAAATATAAAATATTAAAATTGGGACTCAACGAACATTTGCTAAGAATATTGTGTAACTATTTAGATGATTGGAGAGCACAAATTCAAATTGGAAACCTTATGGGAACTATGTTAAATCTCGAGAGTGGAGTACCTCAAGGAGGATGCCTTTCTCCAACACTATATACAATTTATACCTCAGACACACCTCAACCAACCCCCTTTAGCGTATATAATGTTTGCTGATGATATTACTCAAATAGTATCATACCCAGGAAAATCAACCCAATTTATGGCACGCTACACGACAACAGCGATAAAAAACATAAATGACATTGATGAAAAAATGGAGAATCAGGACAAATGAGAAAAAATTCAAGATAATACCAATAGCCAAGATAAAAAAGTGCAGTTTTAGTCGACCAGGAACTATACCCATACGACCCTGAAGGCAGAATATTTGGACTAAAACTAACAAAAAGAAGATATATAACATACATAAAAGATAAAGAACAACAGGCAGGAATAAGATTATATAAAAAATAATACGTTTTAAGAACCTTAGCATTAAAAACAAAAGACATATCTATATAACCCTTGTCAAATCAATTATGGACTACCCACCCATCCCATTGAACATCCTTAGTAAAACGAGCATTAAAAGGTTACAAACAGTTCAAAATATAGCCCTCAGATTTATATATAAAATAAAATATACAGACCACATCAATAAAGAATAGCTACACAAGAGAGCAAACCTCCTAGCAATCAATGTAGAAATACACAACAAAGCCGCAAATATTTGGAACAAAGTGACTGAACTTAACACAGAAACTTACCAAAACTGGATAAATAATATAGATACTGAAGAATTCCAAGAACACAGTTGGTTTAAATCAGCCAGAAAGAAAGTAATTGAACCATCTCTTGCCCCAATATACACACAAAACATAAAAAGAGAGAATAAAAGATGAGAGTGACCTACCAGCTCCACTAAGAACCTGGCAGGCCTTTCCATACAGTGTACTTTTAGACTAACACAACTAACATATATCTAACACCTTAGGAAAAAAAATAAAAAGAAAAGAAAGTGACTACCCTCCCAGCCACACAAGGACCTGGGCGGGCTCACTAACTCCATCGCAGTAAAAAAGAAAAAAAATAATAATAATATATAATAAGCTGCACTATATAAAGAAGCCAAAACTAATACATAGGTCTGACGACCCAAGGGAGCAAAACAATGATAAAACACTAATAAGAAAGAAGAAGCGATCTGGTTGAGCCCAGATTCCTTCTACTCCTACTGTATTTCAGTTTCACCACTTTTTCTACAACCCCTAATAATCTTCTTTCACCTCATAACTGATGACTCCAAACCCAAAGGTCCCGTTTTAGGGAATTTTAGGTGGGACTCTCGTGTTCTACTCTGACCTCCCAATTACCTGTTGGTAACTAGTGCACTTTTATTATGTTTAGTACCCTTTTATTGTAAATGTTTGTACATTCGCCCAGGATTTTATACTTAGTCATGACTGAGTATTTGGGAACACCTGCAGTTTTAGCTGAAGTGTACCTTACTAAGCATAGCAATATTACTGTTATCCTTCACTGTGTCTTTTGGGGGAAGTTAGGGCGATGGCTGGTGGTGTGATAATATTCAGAGTGATTTTTTTTCGCGTTGCCTTTGTGGATCCCACATTTTAATTTCACATAAAAGAATGTGGTGTGGAAAAAAAAAAAAAAAAAAAAAAAAAAAATATATATATATATATATATATATATATATATATATATAACCAACAACCTCACCAGCAAGGACTCGAGCCCTCGACCTACTGGGTGTGACTAGGGAACGCTTACCGGCTCGGCCACAAGGACACTAAAAGCAGTTCTAGACTCTGTTATATTTCACGCAAAGCCTGTTCATCGAGCTGATGGCGCCGTGAACCTCATTGGGAAACTGCCCGTGCCGCTTATGTGGTGTCAGTAGCATTTTACCGAATCCAGCTGGTATGAAACGCGAGGTACATATATATACTTCATTTTTAGTCCATATACACGCGGACTTTGAACATATAACCAACAACCTCACCAGCAAGGACTCGAACCCTCGACCTACTGGGTGTGACTAGGGAACGCTTACCGGCTAGGCCACAAGGACACTAAAAGCAGTTCTAGACTCTGTTATATTTCACGCAAAGCCTGTTCATCGAGCTGATGGCGCCGTGAACCTCATTGGGAAACTGCCCGTGCCGCTTATGTGGTGTCAGTAGCATTTTACCGAATCCAGCTGGTATGAAACGCGAGGTACATATATATACTTCATTTTTAGTCCATATACACGCGGACTTTGAACATATAACCAACAACCTCACCAGCAAGGACTCGAACCCTCGACCTACTGGGTGTGACTAGGGAACGCTTACCGGCTAGGCCACAAGGACACTAAAAGCAGTTCTAGACTCTGTTATATTTCACGCAAAGCCTGTTCATCGAGCTGATGGCGCCGTGAACCTCATTGGGAAACTGCCACATCCTACCAAGCACAAAGTAGTGGAGGACTCAGGTACCAGGAGGTGTCTTAGGGTGACGATAATGTGAGACGTTAGCGTGAGGTGTGTAAGCTCACTATAATTTTTCACACATACACACACAGGGAGGTACTACCGCCTGGGAAGATATTGGAAGCTTTGTGTGTTTTGTAATGGTAAACCCTGCTGCTATATGGCATGACGAAAATTGTGACCAAGTCCCAAGCTGCTTATCTGACTTTCTGCTTTATTCACACAAAATTGCAGGGTTTCAATTGTTTCTCTTACCTTGACAACACAACATACATATACAGTATTGTTTCTCACTATTGATTTTTTTTTCATTTTTGTATTTCTTTATGGCTCTTTATTATTATTATTAGTGTTGTTATTATTATTATTATTATTATTATTATTATTATTATTATTATGATAATTATTATTATTATTATTATTATTATTATTATTATTATTATTATTATTATTATTATTATTATTATTATTACATTTTCGCCCCGCAGGCCCTGATGTGGATCAGTGACGTGTGCCCGGGTGGACACTACTTACGTGGCCTCCATCCTCCCCCTATAGCCACACTTTCGCCGCCATTTTATTACCATAAAATTAAATATCCTAATACATAAGTAGCTATCCTAGCTGTGTTGAGTTAGTTGAGCCGCAGATCAATGCGGCATTCAGTGACTGTTGCCTCATAGTCAATATCTGCAACTGTTGTCGGCTTTGGGGGCGATGCTCTCGTTCCCCTGAGGCAGAGCAAAAGCCGATCTAAGGAGAGAGAAGGACAGTCGACATCTCATCCAGGCTGTAACATAACTTCGGATATCACCTCCACTAGTCTGGCATAGAAGCATCTTGCACTTGGTCCCGTCCCACCAGAGGTTGGGAACACTAGAGGAATGAAGCTGCCTTGATCAACGTTCTGAATTCTCTCCCCATATGCCCTTATCTTGTCGTTCTCGTTCCTCCTGTGTGCAGCATCGAGAGCTTACTACTACTACTACTCCTACTACTTTGCTGTCACTCGGAATCAAGTATGACGATCTTCCAGCAATGAGACAAAGATATGAGTTATTAAGGATGTCACCTTCGTTGGTGAGTTTTAAGGTTACTAAAGAGGCCAATACGGGACCGGCAGGGTCGTTCGCAGATGTTGACATGTGGATGGTTATATCTAGTGTAGGAGGGGCAGCGGCAGCGTCTTTCCTCGGTTTGCAGTCGGGCTAATTCGAATGTATTGACACCTTCTTGTGTGGTGCTCCTTCAAGCGTTACAGTGTGCGGTAATAATCTCACAGGTGAGGGGGTCGATTTGGCGTTACATTAACTATTCGTTAGGTGACTGTAAAGTTTCTGCTTTGGTAGTATACCGTCGTCCATACCGGCAAGGTTGTTCATGTATAATGGTAACCTCGATACTCCTACAGCTGGTGTCAGTAAGAATACTGGCATTTGTTCTCTTGTCTTCCCAGCGAACTCGGAGGACAGAGTGTAGACTATGCTGTGAAAGCCTTCAAGTGCCTTGAGATGCCTCCTGTATGTGACCCATGTCTCTCTGCCATGTAGCAGAGTAGGGACAACCACTGCTCGATATACGTGCAACTTTGTAGAAGATTTCAACTCCCTCAAACTGAAGACACGGGAACGGAGTCTGGCAAAGGCTTCAGACGCCCATCTGAACCGATGTTGAATCTCTTCCTTAATGTCCGCAGTGGTGGACAGGTGGGAGCGAAGATACTGAAAGTGGGTACTTTAGAGAGGGTAGTACCGTTGAACTGGATGGATGGTGGAGGTGTGGCAGAACCAGGGGCAGGCTGAAAGAGAATCTGAGCCTTAAGTACCTTCACCTCAAGACCAAACTGTACATACACATACGTTCAGTGTGAGCAACAAGGGTGAGGTTGTCTGCTTACTGAAGTTCAGAAATGGAAGCTGCCGACACCTTTATACCTGCCTGGAGTCGTCTTATGTTGAAAAGATCCTTCATCCAGTACTCGATGTCCACCTGCCGGCTAAATGGGCTGACACAAGTAAGGAAGGCAGCCAAGAAAATGGAAAAGAGAGTTGAGGCCAGTACACATCCTTGTTTTACCCTCGCTTGGATGGGAAAGAACTCAGACTGGGTGCCATTGTGCAGGACACTGCCGTTCATGCCATCGTGGAGTTGCCTCTTGATGGCCATGAATTTTGGTAGGCAACCAAAATGGCTGAGGGTCCGCCAGAGGGCTTCCCTGTTGACCGAGTCAGAGGCCTTGGTTAGGTCGATGAAGGCCATGTTTTAGGTCACGACGCTGTTTTCTGCACTTTTCCTGTATCTGGCGGGCAGTAAAGATCATGTCAGTGGTGCCACGTGATGGTCTAAAGCCACACTGAGAGTCTGGGAGGAGACTTTCTGCCTCTGGAAGAAGTCTGTTAGGAGGACTCGGGCGATAACCTTGCCGATAGAGGTGTCTTTAAGAGCTTGCGGGAGACGTCTAGTAAGCAGAGGTCCTCCTGCTTTATACACCTCGGCTGGGATTCCATCAGGCCCTGAGGTTTTGTTATTTTTAATCTATTTGATGGCAGTAGCTACCTCATCCAGGGATGGAGGATAGCTGAGATGGGTCAGCTCTTGGTGCTGAGGGACCTGCTGGGTAATCAGGACATCCACATCAGTGTTTCAGTTGAGCAGCGAATGGTAGTGTTCTTTCCAGCGGTGACGGATGCCTTTTCGTTTTTAATTAGGGAATTACTGTCGGATGAGCGGAGGGGGCTGTGCCATGAGTGATCATTGCTCGGGTGAAGAGGATATCTCTGCGATCTCTTTATCTGACAATGATGTAGTATATGAGATGCCAATGTTTGGATCGTGGGTGTTTCCACGAACCCTTGAGCTTATCAGCCTGCTTAAACAAGGTAATGGTGATAGTGAGGTTGAATGCAGCACAATTGCTGAGGAGGAGTTGGACGTTGGGATTACATTGCCTAGTCCATTCCTCCCTATGGTTCCCTGCAGAATGTCAGCATCTCGGCCAACTCTGGCATTGATGTCACAAAGGAGCACAACCTTTTTTCTTCTGGGGATAGAGATTCGCACTCTGTCAAGGTCAGCGTAAAAGGCTTCCTTGATGTCATTCTCTGCATCCAGTGTTGGGGCGTATGCACTGATGAAAAAGGCATAAGGTGAGTGATTCAGTGGGTCTCAGAGCATCATGAGGCTCTCGTTGATCCCAACAGACTTTTCAGTTAGCCTGTGTAGGATGCGTTGGCGTATGGCAAAGCAACTCCATAAATGCGGCTTCTCTCCGCAGCAGGCTTACCCTTCCTGAAGAAGTTATAGCCAGACCAAAGTTCTGTGAGTCGACCCTAGTCTGGGAGCCTGGACTCACTAATGGCCGCTATGTCGAAGTTATACCTAGGCAGCTCTTTTGCCACAAGGTTGGTTTTTCTTTCAGGACGCTTATTTGTGCTTGTATCCAGAAGGGCGCTGGCATTCCATGCAGCGACCATATGAGGGTGTATAGTTTGCTTTTATTTTGATCTGAGATTATAATTGTGTTTTCGACCACATAAGGATGATCTTACTGGGTGCGTTTGCCCAGTCAGGTTGGTTCTTTAGACAGGCTATGTTTAGGGCACCTTTTCTAATCCCCTCCCCATGTGGGGTGAGTAGATTGGCTCCTCGAAAAGGCTGCTCAATCGCACAGATAGGACCGGATTGCATTGCTGCCTAGATCCCAGTGCATAAATTACCATATTATCTGTGCCGCCCATGTGCAGAGTTGTGAGTAGAGACTCCCGGCAGTCATCTCTGCCTGTCTCCGTCGCCACACGTCCGTCGCCATAGGACTTTTAGGGTATAAGGGTTTGATGATGAGGAGGAGTATGATGTGCTGAATGATGGCTGCGCGTCAGTTGATTTATGTGGTATGGCAGGAGCACAGACTGCAACCACACATCTTGGCTCTCCTTTTTCCTGATCCAGTGGTGCAAATGATGCAACGACTGGGGAGAGGGAGAGTTGCAATGGACTGCCGATAGCTAAGTTTGTTGGGTTTCGCCTTAGTAGCCTATCCATCAGGCATTGCCTTCGTCCGCCGGTGTAGTCGTTGGGTTCCCATGCTGGTCACCTCTTCCACCTATACCGCTGTTGGTGCTTTGCTGGAGCTCTGTAAGCATGTCTGCCTGATGCGGGGCTCCACCGCGGATTTTTCATTCGGGGTTTACTACCGTAGCCTCATACCTACCAAGGTTAATCCGCAAGGCAGCGGGACAGTGGTTGGTAGGCGCCAGGACGTGTCCACATGCCAGTCGGCCTATGCGTCATCCCTCTGGGGCCCGCTGCTATTCCGAGATCCCCTGCTGGTCTAGCCTGGGCCCACAAGGCACCCAGTTACCGTGTGTTGCCATGAGGAGGCACAGCAGGAGTCTTGATGGTAAAGAGGCTGTATACTGACAGGGGAAGACTTATGCAAGTTGCTTCTCTGTTTGCTACAATGGTTATCAATTGGCGGTAGCTGAAAGCGAGAGGAAATAAGCAGTACTTGCACCTTAACACTAACACAATGCTGCTACACTGGACGCATTACACCACCCCTGTGCACAAACACACACACACACACACACACACACACACACACACACACACACACACACACACACACACACACACACATACACACACACACACACACATCTGCGAAGGAATTACTACTCCAAGTGAGGCCCCTCATAACACCATCTGTGAGGGAATTACTACACCACATCAAGCCCCTCATAACACCATCTGTAAGGGAATTACTACACCACATGATGCCCCTTATAACACCATCTGCGAGTGAATTACTACAAATTGTCAGGCCCCACATAACACCATCTGTGAGGGAATTACTACACCACGTGATGCCCCTCATAACACCATTTGTGAGGGAATTACTACACCACGTCAAGCCCCTCATAACACCATCTGTGAAGGAATTATTACACCACGCCAGGCCCCTCATAACACCATCTGTGAGGGAGTTACTACACTACGTGTCTGCTGTTCACTGACCTTCACTGTAAACATTAATCTGTATGTTCACTGTTTGTTCCTTTTCCTTTCTCTAATGAAAGCTTTTGTTAAACCACCAATGTATGTAATAAGTCATTTATGTCCAACGTATATTTTCAGCCTTTGGGCTCCAGAACTTTTTCTATAAACCGTTAATTATTTTATACACACACACACACACACACACACACACACACACACACAGACATCCTCCGCCGACTTATGTCCCTCGGAGTTTCTGCGCCCGAGCTCCTCAGTATTTACTCAACATTCATACTTCCCAAGCTCACCTATGGCTTCCCTGCCTGATCTTCCTCCCTAAATGCCACCTAATAGACACCTGCAAGATTATTATCTTCTCTTCTTACTCCACATATCAAGAAGCGCTGAACACACTGGCCCTCTCGGCTCTCTCAGACCATCACCACGATATCATCTACAAATTTAGTGAGAAGCTTCAGCACCATCTCCTACTTCCACCCGAGATCCCTCTTCCGTGAAATGCTGTTCGATACCACTGCCGCATCCAGCCAATACGAGCACGTACTGATTGCTATAATAACGGCCCAGTCCCAACCATTGTAATAATTATTAACAAATCGTATTCAACCAGTGTATTCACTCCCAGTCAATCTACCTTTTTGCACTGTCGCTATGTTGAAATGCCCTGTATTATCACCTGCTCCCCACCTAGTGATTATATATCATACTTGTATCACTTATATTACATGTATATTATTTGTCACTCAAGTGACCCATTTCCCAAGTATGTAACTGTACTGTATATTTTCAGCCTTACGGCTGAAATGCTGTTTCAATAAACCGTTTATTATTATTATTATTATTATTATTATTATTATTATTATTATTACACACACACACACACACACACACACACACACTCCAATAATTCACTGGTCTACATATTTGGGCAAGTTTTGTGCTTTGAAGATAAGATGGTTTACTTTTATGGAATTTGCGGTGATGAAAACGACAATGACCATAAAACCAATTCATTGGCTACAGTTTCCACGAAAATTTTATTTTCACACTTTGTATATCTTTTTATAATATATCAGTAACATATTATTGTCACTTGCTTGTCTTGATTAAACCCGACGTTTTTTTTGCCCGTCTCTTATATTCAAGTTTTGGGGCATCTCTTGTGACTGTCCAGCAGTAGTCTGCTTACACACTCTAACATTTTCAGCAAGGAGATTCCACTGCTGCAGTCTGGAGCCCAACATTTCTACCTCACTCTTTGGCAATTCCAGATCTCTGACACTGTCGTTTAGTTCATTCTGAGGTACCCTGTATCAGAAGACGCCAAGTTATGAACAGCAGGGTCGTGTGAAGTTGAAGGCTCACAGGTTTCGCATGTTCCGTCATCCTCTTCGTCCTCTGACTTCAGGGAGAATGAGTCTGGGAACTCAGGAATGGGTAGTCCTTCGCCGTAAGGTACCTGGCATATAGCACATGGTGTATTAGGATAATGTAAAGTCCACTTTTTCTTCTTGCAAATACCTTTCCTAACTTGAGGCACCATGCAGTAGTAATAATTGCTTTTGTGATCTGTTGGCTCCGTCCACACCGTTGGCATTGCAAAGGCATAGCTTTTCTTTTCCGATTCAACCACTGGCGAAGGTTCGTTGTACAAGTATTGAAGCACATGTGAGAGGCCCGGCTCTTGTCCTGGTCTACAATCTTACAGCCAAAATAAATTTCGTAGGCTTTTCGAATCAAGGCAGTTACACCACGCTTTTGGGATGCAAAAGTCAATTCTCCACAAATATAACTAAAATTATGTGCACTGTTCACGCAATTGCAAGGCTCCTCTGTTCAAATTTGGCTAAAAAATCGTCAATGGTAAAAGCAAACACTATATAGAGACTTTATGAAAGGAAATGACTCGTATGCACTGTATGACTTCCAGGATTGAATTGATGCAATCCAGTAAGTAGGCTGATGTAATACCTGAGATGTGATTGCATCATCCACTTCCTGTCCTCAAGGTTGCCAGAAAAGCAAATAGTGCCAAAATCAGTTTAATTTGCACAATTGGTCCCCCTCCCCACCGAAAAGTTTATTCACCTCCACCCCCTCCCCTTCTCTAGTCCAGGATACTGGCTACGGGCCTGATCCCATATCTTCATAAATAGAGCCAATTGACAATTAAGCACCATTTTTGTACTCAGCGCCCCCACATTAGTAAAGATTGACTACTCTCATTTCCGAAGCATTCTGGCTGTAGACCAGTGTATTACCTGCCAGGACGACACTGACTTCTGGTGTGGCGTTTCATTTCCTCCTGACAGTGAGTCTTGTTGACACTGGTCCAGACACCCTGACGAAACGTGATTTCACCAAGTCAATTCTACTCTATTTCTCACCGTCTCCGCCAGTCAGTGAGTTAAGTTTCTGGGCTAATTTACTTATTTACAACTTTTAATGATGTTGGATGCCTTGCCAAGGGTTTCTGAGAACTCGAGCTTCTTTTAGGAAGTTTTTGCAAGATTGGGAAGAAATTTAGCAGGCGATTGTCGCTGGTAATTAAGCTTGAGCACACTTTAAAAAAAAATTAAACTCCGTTACACGCTCAGCACTTGCACAGCTTCACATTCAAGGGTTAAATACAGTAAGGTGTTTGAAAATGAAAAAAATATCGTAAGGTATTGCACAGTAAATTGATGGAATATTATATCTGTTTCATTAGTAACAAAAATTATTTACACGATATCAGGTGAGTGCCAAAAAATTACAATTAATACAAATTTGCAGTCTATTCAAGGCTTTATCAACTATGAAAAGGGTTTCGATTCAAAAAGTATAGTTGCAGAAAACTCAGAATTCAACAAGGAGTCCTCCTAGGTAACACTACCACATCAAGACTCTTACAACAGCATTGGGAGAAGTTTTCAAATCACTTGCATGGAATGAAACATGTTTCATTGGCTGTGTCGCCCACTTGAGCCACCTTTTGAGGGGGGGGGGGTGAAATAACAGAATTTACATCGAAAATGTAAATACAAAATGCAAATAAGGAAACAAGGGAGTAAGAGAAACGTTGTTCAGAGAGCATATTGGGGTTTGCTCAGGTAGTGTGGACGTACTGGGAGACTGGGGAGTGATTATTTATAAACAGAGAGGTGAAGGCAAGGCAAAGATAGGGATGAATGGGTGGGGTGAAAAACGAAACAGATATGTGCGTTAGTGAGTAAAGAACATTTTGGGAAAGTCGTGCTGCTGATGGGAGATGTTGGCTGGTATGAAACGTCAGGGGTAAAACAAGTGGATATTTACGGCTTTGTTGTTGTTGTGTAAGGGCAGTATCAAAGTGAAACACGTCTGATACACCAATGTGAGCGAATGAGTAAAAACACGTGGAGATATAATGATGATGATGATGATGATGATGATGAATGATGATGCTGTGTGTGTAATAATAATAATAATAATAATAATAATAATAATAATAATAATAATTAACGGTTTATTGAAAGAGCATAGCAGCCAAAAGGCTGAAAATATACAGTTACATAATTGGGGAATGGGTTTCGATTTACAAATAATATACAAGTAAAATAAGTGATACAAATAAGATACATAATAACTAGGTGGGGGAAAAGCTCAAACTACAGGGCATTTCAACATAGTGACAGTGCATAAAGTAGGATTTACTGGGAGTGAATGCACTGAGTTGTTACAAGTTATTGATAATTTTTACAATGGTTGGGACTGGGCTGTTCTTAAAACGATCAGTTCGTGCTCGTATGGGCTGGATGCGGTTGTGGTGTCGAACAGCAATTCTCGGGTTAGGGATCTCAGGTGGTAGTAGGAGCAGGTGTCGAGGATGGTGCAGAAGCTTCTTACCAAATTTGCAGATGAGGTTGTGGTGATGGTCAGTGAGAGTCGAAAGGGTCAGTTGTTGAGTGATTCTTGATATGTGGAGTTGGAAGGGGAGAGAATAATCTTGCATGCCCTTTTTTGCTCTTTTTCTAGCTGTTTACGTTGTGTGTGTGGCATTTAGGGAGGAAGACCAGGTAGGGGAGGCATAGGTAACCTTGGGAAGTATGAATGTTGAGTAACACTGAGGAGCTCGGGTGCAGGAACTCCGAGGGACTTGAGTCGGCAGAGGAGGAGACGGAAACTGGAGGATTTGACAACTTCACTGACGTGTGTGTGTGTGTGTGTGTGTGTGTGTGTATGCGATCTTGAATTCGGCCACTGTACATTATGATGAAATAAAGGTTAACAGGTGTAAATTCTCCAGATTCAATCTTTATTATCATTCATCCCCTTTAATCCTCGCACTTCCCGTCTCTCTCAAGACTTTTCACTCATACTCTATAGGGGCATGGAAACTCAATATTATTATGTGTTTCCCTTTTCTAGCCCATTCTAAAGATAAACTTGTTACTGACAGATGATACTGTCCCGTACAAGGGCTAACAAAATTAATATCCTATGGCCTGAGAGGGATGAAAGGGCGAGTCTGTAATTACCCTTTGTTACGTCATCCCAGAAATTCAGCGGAGAAAAGGTTGGCAAAAGAGAAAAACAAAAACAAAAACACGCAAGCACACACCTAGAAAGTCGAGATTCACTTTTCAATTGTAACTTCAAGTACTTCTTGACGTCATACAATTTTTATTTCAATGCAAATTAGTGTAAACACGTCCGCAACGTCCAACATGTCAAAAAGTTGTAGCTATAAGACTTGGGATGTAAATAAAACGCTGACACTGGCCTTCAAAGAGGTAGAAGTTTACCCTGTTTGATAATACTGTATGAGTGCGTGTTAACGCTCAGTTTGTAGGTTTGTGCTTTCTGATTTAAGTTAATACCAACGAGCATCTGAATATATAAGTTTCCTTCTCTTTTTTTTCTTTATCACTTCTGTGACGAATCTGTCCCCTCCTCAATCTACCACCATTATCATCACTTGCTCCAGCTTGCCACTTGATCCCAATGCAAAGACTATATACGAAAGGCGGGAAAGCTACAATCTATATCGAGATTTTAGATCTGCCCAGCAGCGCCATCTGTTGAGCCGACCCATTACTATACGAGAAACGTTTTAAACATAGTATTAGGCTTTTTATTATATCAAAAATATTTAAACACACAATTATATATATATATATATATATATATATATATATATATATATATATATATATATATATATATATATTTATATATGCAAGTAAATCACTGTAGGTGCGCGTGATCTAGGTATATGCTGATAACCACAAGGAAAGAAGAAAACACGAAGTTCCCAAGCGCTTTCGTGTAATTCACCCCTGAAGATGTGAATTACACGAAAGCGCTTGGGAACTTCGTGTTTTCTTCTTTCCTTGTGGTTATCAGCATATATATATATATATATATATATATATATATATATATATATATATATATATATATATAAAATTGTGTGTTTAAATTTTTTTGATATAATAAAAAGCCTAATACTGTTTAAAACGTTTCTCGTATAGTAATGGGTCGGCTTAACAGATGGCGCTTCTGTATATTGTCATTATAATATATCAAAATACAGACAGAGCAAATGATATCTTATAGCTACTATAATTTTCCTTTCACACACACACACACACAAGTAAATATACATCCACATATATACTGTATAATAGAATGTTATTATATGCAATAACAAATTATGAAATACACAAATGCATGAAAAGAAAATCTTAAAGACATTCACCAAACTGTACCAAATGCACATACCATGATTTCATGCACATGAACATAGTAAAACATGCACTCACATAATTACAAAACATAAAGTGAAGATGCTGGAATATGAAGCAAAATTATATACAAAATGCACATCCAGCAACATGTATTAAACATATGGATAAATCATGCACTTAGATAACTGACATCATGAAATTCCATAGGTAACATTTTTTTTAATCAATTTACCAAGCCTACAAATGTTGTATTATTTAAAATCTGCAGGTACTTAAGAAGGAAATTTGCAGAACATGCATACAAAAGCAAGTAGGTACAATATATTAAAAGAAAAACACACAAAAGAGTGCACCATGAGCTACAAGCATTAGTTCTTTCATAAGTTAAACATTCCAAACCTATATATAATACATACCCCTTACGTGAATTATTCCTATTAGATGAACTGTAAAGAAAAATAAATAAATAATCAGCACGTTAATACCTAGTTATGCCTTACTTGAGCTAATTTTCTGTTTGTTTTTTTATCAGTAGAATATGAAGAACTTTCATCCATTTTTCTTTTCTTGCATAAATCTCTTGAAAATTTTTGCAGTATAATAGATCCTCAATTTCACATACATGTGAACAGTAAAACATTTAAGATCTTTACAAAATTTTTGGAAATTTATAGTTGCAATTTCCATTAGCTTCAACATTTTTTCTCTAACATTGTCTTTGAAAATAATTTCACTAATATTTTGTTGAAAAACAAACTCAAGATTTTTTATTAAATCAACGAGGGTCTGGCGGCATAAATTAAATATTTTGTTTTCTCTGCATCTTTTTGGTACAAATATATTTTACAATATCTCATTTCCTTATCAGGATCTTTAATATTATGTCCCCTACATTTCTCACACTTAGGTTCTTATATATTACTACTATGAGGCCTATATGCAATCTTTCTTATTGTAAGTGCCTTCTGGGAGTTTAAAGGTTAATCAGACTCTTCACGTTAAACTCGAAAGCTATAATTCGGTCAAACCTGTTGAATACAATTCATTTTAGTATTTCAAATAAATCATACATAGGCAATCATACATAAATGTTTAATCCAATATATATTTACATAACAATCATAGCTATGTAATTAGTCTAATCTTAACACTTACAATGACTTCTTAATTTACCATATTTTTATGTTGTCACAATGATAAACGATGCAAGGGACACAGTCTACCTGTGTACACAATAAGTATAAGCTAAACTTACGTGTTGAAAGTCTCGAGAGAAACAGGTTAGGTGTTGGCTCTATGATGGAGATAACTACAGTGGCGGTGCCCTGCCCGGCGTCACATGTCCAGCCCTGGCTCGCCAATTTTGCTGCATCAGGCGTGTTATACGCAAACAAGCTCCTCTTACACCACCCAACACCTCAACCTACTTTGGGTCTCTCCATATCCACCATCTCAATACTGTATACTTATTACTGCTTGTGGTAACACCCACTCCGTTGAGCGTTCATGCTCAAAACCAGATCAGGCCTTTGATACTAAACTTTGTCACGTTCTTGTGACTATGCTGGCCTCAGGCTGCTGATACTTAACTTTGTCACGTTCTTGTGACTATGCTGGCCTCAGGCTGCTGATACTTAACTTTGTCACGTTCTTGTGACTATGCTGGCCTCAGGCTGCTGATACTTAACTTTGTCACGTTCTTGTGACTATGCTGCCCTCACGCTGGTGGTATTTAACTGTATTACTTACTTGTGACTATCGCTGCCCCCAGGCTAGTAGTACTTGTCAACTCCTTAGGACATTTTCGACCACGTGTGTTTGATTATTGGGCACTTACTTATGCCCCCAATACGGTGACCCTATGTTTAGGCTATTCATCTGATGGGCACGTGTGTGTGCCTCTTCTTTCATTCATTTACTGGGGCACCTGCATGTGTCTTGTCGCATTCAATTATCAGGGCATGTTCGTGTGCCTTGTCTCACTCAATTATCAGGGCACGTTCGTGTGCCATGTCTCACTCAATTATCAGGGCACGTGCATGTGCCTTGTCTCACTCAATTATCAGGGCACGTTCGTGTGCCTTGTCTCACTCAATTATCAGGGCACGTGCATGTGCCTTCTCTCGCTCAATAATCAGGGCACGTTCGTGTGCCTTGTGTTACGAGTGAGCGTTCCATCGTTGGTTGTGGATTCGCAACATGAACGTCTTTTGTTTGTGACTTCATTTCTGCCCGCGTCCGCTCGCTTTGTTTACCGCCAGTATGGAGCCACATGTCCAGCCCTGGCTGGCCAAATTTGCTGTGTCAGGCATGTTATATGCAAACAAGCTCCTCTTACACCACCCAACACCTCAACATACTCTGGGTCTCTCCATATCCACCATCTCAATACTCTGTATACTGTATACTCATTACTGCGTGCGGTAACACTTATATTCTATTCTACTAAAGTAGATGCTATAAAACATTGCACATATCATTTCACATTTCAAATACAAGTTTGGTTTTTATGGTGAAGAACTTAATGTACAATACATAACAGTTGTACACACCTTCAAGGTTCTGAACTGGCCAAGCATAATTGCAAAGCCTAGATCTGGGTTGTCCCGATGTATAATTCTTTGGTGAAAAATGGTAACTACATATTCGGAAGCTTCTGTTTAATTACTCACAGGCCTTCCCTTGGAGATGTTGAACCTTTGAGGCATTTGAGGCATCTAAAGAACACATGATACAGGAGTACTGTACTGATTATTTGCTAGTATTAGTTGCATATATTGCAGTTAACATTGATATAGGTGACTATGTATATTATATTTTGGAAAATCTTAACTCTTAATTTTTTAACCTCATTGATATGCCTCTAACTTGATACTTTATGTAAAACGGTATTATTGTATAGATGAAACACATACCCTTCCCTATCCTGGGGGAAAACATAAAAATAAGCTCAGGGTGAATTTCCTTTCACCTTTTGCAAAGGGCATACTGGTGAGATCTTTCACTCATTGTCACGTTCGTTTTGAATTTGAATTTCGGCGTTAAGGTAACGTAAACAAACCATAGCACTTGTAAACAAACAGGCGACCAAAGCAGACGATGGAAAAGTGCTCACCACTGCCATCTAATGAGCCGACCCAGCAGGTTTAGGAGCCAATGTTCACAGCGATTCGTCGAATTTTCCTGTCTTTCGTATATAGTCTTTGATCCCAGTGAGCACCGATTAAGAACCAGTTTCACATCCGACTATGAGACCAGTTTCCTATCCGACTATGAGACCGAGGTATGGAGGCAAGAGTGTCAACCTGCTAAGCTCTGTCTCTTCTCTGCGGCCTTTGGAGTTCCTCTTCTGGGGTGTGGAACGAAGAATTGCCTGAAGGACTACTGCTGGTTGTGTTTTGATGGGAGTGGACTCCGGCGTTAATCCCTTATTCCTTGTGGTTGGCCATCGCAACCTATAGTAGACTTGCTTCCTGAGCTGCCATTTCTATCAGGTTTTTGTGTTGTTGTATATAGTATGTGTATTTAATGTTTAAAGTAAGAATAATCGGATAATATTCTGGTGCTTTTTGGTAACTGCACAGTTGTATTTTACCTGTGTTTTGATAACTACATAACAGTTTAACTTGTGTTTTGATAACTACATAACTGTTAATTTTTGTTTTGATAACTACATTACTGTTTAACTTGTTTTGATAACTACATAACTGTTTAACTTGTGTTTTGATAATTACATATTTTGTGTTTTACTTGTGTTTTGATAATTACATATTTTGTGTTTTACTTGTGTTATGTAATGTAAAGTCGCGGACGAAAGTTCTCTCCCCGTGATGAAACCGAGTCATGGGAATGAGTCTCCGAACTTACTTACCCTGTCTGCGGTGTGCTGGTTCATTTCATTTTAGGTCGACAATGCTTCATTTTGGGAGGGAGCGAACTTTTGACCACGACTTTTGACCCCTAGATTATTCACTCCATATTTAACTTGTCAGATTAGCCTTTCCTCAATGTTGTGGGTAGCAAGGAGAGACCTCACATAATGGGGGTCTGCCTTGCTTAATTGACCATGCTATCGGTCTTGTAACTACGCAAATTTGCCAGTTGAAAGTTTCCGAAATAGTGCATGTGTGTGTGTGAGTATTGTTTCAGTTACGAGTGCTGCCCTCTTGTGGTCTGCGCGCGAATGAGTTGTGAATGAGATAGTCTCATGCTTCTTTGTACTATAGTGAATGAGACAGTTTCCTTTCCTTATATGTATTTTAGTAGTTGACTTGTTTGTTAAATTATATACAGTAGTCATACTGAATCCTGCCGTCACCTGTACAAGTTCCTCAACAAAGCAATTCTTCAAGTGCGTGTTTACTTACCTCACCATGAGCGAAGAGAAACCGCCTTTCAGAGGCGATGCAGATGCACCCCATGTCAAGTTACCTCACAGTGCGACTCCTGCACCACACCTCTCGTCTTCTGCCTCCCTGAGGGATGTGTGAAGCTTACCAAGATCCACTATCTCTACCTCCTGACTTACAGAGATCGACTTTAGTGGCGTTGCTGAACGATGATTGGACAAAGACACTAAGGTATGGACTTGCTGTGGCTGATGGGGGGGGATCTCAAAACAACGCTCGACGCCATGGAGACCCACTTACGACGTCAGTGTAACGTCATTGTTGACAGGAGATACTTTTATCCCTGTGTTCAGGAGGTGGGAGAGTCCTTGGAGGATTTCCTGTGCAGCATCAAGGAGATAGCCGCCTTTTGTGAATTTTGTGTTGTGTGTATGGACAGCAGGATACGAGACAGAGTGGTTGTTGGCACTCGTGATGAGGAGGCCCTGAAGCATATGTTAGAGGTGAAGGACCTAGACCCACAGAAGGCAGTAGGCATTTGTCGAGCTTCTGAAAACGCTCACGCAAACAACGCTGAGATACGAGGGTCTACTAAGCCCAATCTGGCCAAAGTGTCGCAATACCAACGGCTGTCACAACGTCCTGACTCTGCTAAACCCGAACAGTGTTACAGATGTGGGAAAGACCGTCACACTGACATGAAGGCCTGCAATGCCCTGGATCGGGTATGTTTGCTATGTAATAAGAAGGGACAATTTGCGTCGGTGTGCAGGTCGGCTGCTCGAATACGATCGAAAAAACTGAATCTGAGACCAACGAACCAGAAGGTGCACCAGCTCATAGCAGACATATACCTCAACGGTGCTCGGTCGCGCCCAGCGCCAAGGTTCGGGTTCATACAACTCATCCTGCTGGGAGTGAAGCGATCAAGTGTACTCCGGACTCTGGGGCAGAGGCCACTGTGTTTGGGATGGATGCTGCGGGCTCCCTTGGTATGCGTCAGGGCAACATCCACTCAATTCTCTCGGGACGGCATAGCTTACATGGGTGCTGGAGCAAGATGGTTTACAGCGATGGATGCCAAGATGCGATACTTTCAGATCGGAATAGAAGAGGAGGACCAGAATCTCTCTTGTTTTATCATACCCTGGGGGCATTTCAAATCCAAGCGTGCTGTTGTGGAGCTCGTTTCATCAGGGGACGAGTATAATGGCCGAGGAGACCAGGCCCTAGGAGGTGTGACACGGACTTTGAAAATCGTCGATGATATTCTGGCGTACGACTGCTCTTACCGCGAACATCTAACCCACGTAATTTCTCTCCTGCAGTGGTGCGATAAGTTTGGAATAACTTTGAACTCTAAGAAGTTCAACTTTGCTGCGTCTAGTGTAGACTACTGCGGCTGCTCGATCTCGAGACAAGGATATACCGTGGACGATATAAACGTAAGAGCATCTCCAATTTTCCTCTACCCCAGAATATCACCGACCTTCGGTCGTTCATGGATCTCTCCAACCAACTCGGAGGCTTTTCCCCTGCTGTTGCTCCTGCTGCTGCACAACCCCTAAGGGACCTTCTCAAGCCTCGCATTATTTGGTGCTGGACGTCTCAATATGACGCGGTTTTTGGGGAAATTAAGCGAGTGTTAGTCTCGCCACCTGTCTTGGCGCATTTCGATCCAGCCATGCTGGAGATTGACGCATCTAAGACGCATTGTCTCGGGTTCGTTATGCGACAGCGGCATGGGGAGGAATGGAGGCTCATGCAATGCCGGTCAAGATTTCTCACTGACGCAGAATCAAGGAATGCAGTGGTGGAGCTGGAGTTGGCGGCTGTACTGTGGGGCGTACAGAAGTGTGGCACCTACTTCACTGGGCTACCACATTTTAACTTGATCATCGTCCCTTGGTGCCTATTCTCAACAGGAAGCTCCTCAGCGAGATCGTAATCCGAGGCTGCAGCGTATTCGTGAGAAGCTCTTAATCTACAGCTTCACAGCCCGTTGGCAAAAGGGTAAGTTTCATTGCATACCTGATGCTCTCTCTCGTTCTCCAATCCAGGATTCATCCGCGGAGGTCGACGTCTTGGGGCCGGAAGATGAGGACCCTCTACACGCTGCCGTAGTGTCTGCGCTCATTGCAGTCTGCGAGGAGGGCACCCGCCTGGCGCCATTACAAGACCAGACGCTAGTTAAGGCTGCGCTCTTCTGCCGCCCGGGATGCAGAGTACACCGCCCTGCATGATGCCATCATGAGATGATTCCCATAGCACCGTCAAGATTTGGAACATGCGTTACGACCTTACTGGGGCGTTCGCAGCATGCTTGGTGTGGACGACGGCCTCATTGTGTATGGTCCACGACTCTTGATTCCTTGCAGCCTTCGACGTGAGACACTGGAGAGGCTGCATGATGGGCACCAGGGAGTGAATAAGACGAAGAGACGTGCTCGGCAGACTGTATACTGGCCAATGATCGACCACGACGTAGAAAATGCAGTTTCATCCTGTTCCCTGTGCCGACCACTCTTGCCTTGTCATCAGAATGGACCGTTATGTCAATATGACGATTCACCAAGTCGTGCGTTTGAATCAGTATCTGCAGATTACTTTCACGTGGCTGGCCGTACTTTTTCTCGTTTATGTCGACCGCCTGTTTGGGTGGCCGTGTATATCTTCCTGCCCTAGAACAGCAACTGCAGTTCATTTGGTATGTGTCCTACGTTCTGTATTTGCAGATATTGGCGTGCCTGTTGCCATTAGGACAGATGGAGGTCCGCAGTTCACTTCGCCGACTCCGCCGTTTCTTGGCTCGATTAAAGGGAGGGTGGGTGGAACACCGGATCACTTCCCATACAACCCACGCGCCAATGGGTATGAGAAGCAGCTGTTAAGGTCGTGAAGAAGTTAACCTGCACCACTACAAGGAATGGCAGACTGGACGAGGATGACTTTTCACGTGGGCTACTGGAATTGAGGAATACCCCACGTGCTGATGGGAGGTCACCTGCACAGGTCTTGTTTGGACTTCCGCTACGATCATCTGTTCATGCACATCATCGAGCATTCGCAGCGGAGAGGCAACGTGCGGCAAGCGAATGTGACAGTGAAGCTGTACATCGGCGTTCGACAGGCCAAGGAGCGACACGATGCTTCAGCTCGACCACTTTCCAAACTGCAGCTCGGGTCATATGTGGATGTGCAGGACCACACATCAGGACAGGAACGGTTGGGTGTCATTGTCGACATCGGATTCAGGCGAGACTATCCGGTGAAGATGGGCAATGGCTGCACCCTGTGGAGGAATCGCAGATTTCTCTGCCCTCATCGTCTCGTGATACCAGTGGGTGTCACTGCTTCCAGACAGCCACCCACGGAGGCTGAGCGTCCATCATCTGGTTCTGGCCAACACTGCGACAGTGCCTCCTGACAGTCCCGGGTTACCTGCGTCACTACCCATCCCATGCCGCTCTTGTTGACAGCGACGGGAGCCATGGCGCCTGACGATACGCTGGGACTCTAAGACGTACAGCTACGGGGGATCTTCAGACGGCAGAGCTTCCAACGTCACCCCTGACGTCTTTGGGGTGGGTGTGATGTCTGTGTGTGTGTGTGTGTGTGTATCAGTATTGTTCCGGTGCAAGCGCTGCCCTCTTGTGGTCTGTGAATGAGATAGTCTCATGCTTCTTTGTACTATAGTGAATGAGACAGTTTCCATTCTTTGTATGTATCGTAGTAGTTGACTTGTTTGTTAAATAATATACAGTAGTCATTCTGAATCCTGCCGCCACCTGTTAAAGTTCCTCAACTAAGCAATTCTTCAAGTACGTGTTTACTTATCCTACCATGATCGAAGAGACACCAAACGACCAGTTGTGTACTCAATACACTTTACTCCACCACACACGGTTATCTTTTTTGAGTAAAGTAAACTAAACTAAACTTAATAGAACCCGTCCTAACACATAAACCGTCCTGAAACTCACTCTTTTCGAAACCTTCGTGTTTCATTTTTCCTTGACAGAGAGCTCACTTCTATAAACATAAATTTGCAAAACAAGCAACAACTCTGTTGTAGTAGTGACACATCAGACTTATTTAAAAGTTCATAGGTGGTGTTTGCAAGTGCGTATTGTCGGAATACAGCCTGACGCATAAACCAACCGGCACTCTACAATTCGAAGCTCCTGTCAACTTTAGATTTAAACGTTGGCCTAAGTTTTAATATAGTGAAGTAATACTTACTCTAGTTTGATAACTGGGAGCAAATTGTAGTGGTAAAACTCTGCTCATACTGTTGTTATATGGGTGTTAACTAGTAAGGATGAGAAATTGCCAGATTTTTTTTCTTTCTTTTTTTTACACGGGAATTAGCCCACCCGGGCTGAAACAAGTGCCACTGATACCCAAACCTTACTCGAATTATAGAAAGTAAAGTTTGAGATGATGAAATTTGAGGCACAGGTAAGAGAAAGAAACAGAGCAGATAAAGGGAGAGAGAGAGGCAGCATGAGTTTGAAGTTTTGCGTCTGAAACAGTGTATTTGGCATGAAGAAACAGACATTTTACCTCACAAAATATACAAGTTAAGAACTTTTTTTTCAGAATCCAACCCTGAAGGTTTTTTCAGGGAGTTCGAGTCCACTGCCAATCATTTTAGGTGGCCTAAAGAACACTGGCTAGTGAGACAGAAACTCCCTGGAAAGGCTCTAACGGTTTGTGAAGGATTACAACACAACTCTCATTATGTCAAGGAGGCGATTCTTGCCTCTTATTCAATTACTACTGAGGGATATAGACAGGCTTTCCGAAACCTTAACAAACTAAATACCGAAACGTGTGCAGAGTTTGCATCTGAGAAACTAATATAAGAGCTTTTCATAGGTGGATTAAATCTGCTGCCATCAGCAAATTCGAGGAGCTAGTCAACCTCAGGGTACTAGAGGAATTCAAAGGGAAGGTTCCGTATCAAATCATGTTACACCTGACAGATAAGGAAGAGACTGATCTCCTTAAAGCAGCTAAGGTAGCAGATGTCTTTGCACTAGTCCATCGCCACACTCCTGGTGAAAAGAAAAAGCCGGAAAATGTACATTCTGCAGGTTCAAAACCTGGGCCTTTAGATAAGTCTAGTGGACAAAATCAGCTAGGTACTTGGAGAAAATTACCAATTTGTAGATACTGCTAGAAAGAGGATCATGTAATTAGGAAGTGTCCTGATCCTCAATGTAAAATTTCTAAGGCGGTAAACTTTATTAAACCAGTGGCCTCGGCTAACCTGCCCAGCAATAATTCTCGGGAGGATATTTTCAAAGCTTTCAAATCAATGGGAACAGTTTCACGCACCCTTAATTCAAGGAAACATCCAGCTCAGGTTGTCAGAAACACCGCGTCAGCACAAACTGTAATCGTGAGGGAGGCATTTCCAGACATTCATAAGTGTTTCACAGGGGAAAAGGTATATCTAAAAGGGCTGACGTCCACAATTCCAATTTATTTAGCGAAACTTTATCTAGAGTGTGGTCTAGTACAGGGTACAGTGATTGTGGGCGTTACCGATTCAGTATTGCCAATACCTGATTCATCCCTCCTTCGGTCATGATCAAGCAAACGGGGAGTTCTAGTTGGATTTATTAACAAGGTTACAAGTGTTCCTCTCTCGATGCAAGTCAAGGTACAACTGCCCTGGCTGGCCGTCAACTGACGCCACCACACCTCGGATAACAATGCGAACCACGGGTCCGAAAAAACATGGGGCAGTTCAACAGTTGACAAACAAAAATAAAAAAAAATGATCCTCCATACATTTCAGAATGTAATTACACAATACAATATTGTTACGAACCCCGCCACCAATTGTCATGATCTACCTACCCAGCACTACGAACCACGCCATCTATTGTCTTGATCCACCTACCCAGCACCACGAGCAACGCCATCTAGGGACGAAACACGAGTATGACTCGTCTTAGTTACCACTCCCGGGTTTCCCTTCTCCATATCCTGGTTGTTGCGTCACCTCCTGAAAGTCTTCTTTGTCAGCTCCAATTCGAGGAGAGAGCACTTCACTCTGCGAAGTGACCACAGGATCACCTATACTGGAAACCTACGGCACAGTGACTACCTACCGTCTTCTACAATACTCAGCTTTGCTCGTCAGCCATCTCAGCTCCGCACTTAAGTATTTGTAATCTTATATTGCATCCCCCACGTCCACTTGCTTCAAAGTATTGTATGTTGTATAAATATGTATATACTGTTAATGTTTAGGTTAAGTATGGTTAAGGGTAAATTATAGATAGCTGAATATTTTGTTAAGGAATTTATGGTACTTTATTATACACAACAAAAACTCGCATCCTTTGTCTACCCTTTTATAGTCCGATTGTCCTTGTTTTTTTGTTGTTGTTGCCTGTTGGGATCTGGGTAGACTTTTAACTATATTCTAAATCCCCAACTCGTAACAAATGGCGACCGTGACAGGACTCGACCTTAAGTACCATATTCCTTCCTCCCTTGTTACTCAGTGTTAATTATTCCTCCCAGTCACTTCTGTTCACAATTGCTTTACGGTGGTTTAAAGATTCCTTCATATGTGTGTGCATGTATTGGTATTATCGTACAGTAGGAGTGACAGACGTAGGATATTAGGTGCCAAGTGTCATAAGGCTTACCTGTTCTTACACGTGGCAGTCGTGTAATAAGTCTTATCGAGTGTAGGGAAGAATCCGGATCTGTTTAATGCCGTACCCTCACTCCAGAGTAGGCTGTTCCATAGTCACTAGTTTAGGGTGAAGTGATATCTTGGGACGCCCCGCTCTACCAGGACCCCATAATTATAAAGCCTCAATTATTGTTCTTCTCATTATCTCATTCGGGATCAATAATCAAGTATCTCAGGGTTGTTAATCCGGATCTTTATACTAATGCCGTAATACGCCCTTCCCTTTCAAGTCTCTTATCCTTATCTAAGGATATTTTCAGAAGAACAATATTCAGAAGTGTAATTTCCCTAGGTATAACTTGGTAGTCCTGGAGGAGTGGAAAAGCAAGATACCATTTCACATCTTGAAGCATGTGGAGGAGCGTGGAGAGGTTAATTTAGGGCGTGCGGCTGAGCTGGCTGATGCATACGCCTTGCTGGTGGAGTCACTGTGCCGTAGGGAACGTGGTACTTTCCGACATGTTAGGTCCTCCTCTGATGATAACCTTGGGGACGTGAGTGGTAGATCGAAAGGTCCCACACCTGCCCCCCCCCTGATGCAACCAAGTTTTATTGTTCTTACTGTAAAAACCCAGGCCATACGATCCAGACTTGTAAACACCCAAAGTGTCGAATTGCTAAAAGTAGTTCCCTGGATCCCAAATCCAAACCAATAGCAACCACCAATGTGGAAAGGCCCCATCAGGATCTCTTCTCTTCATTCACCTATGAGGGAAAAATTTCAATCATAGAGGGGTCTCGTTCTTTCCCTATTCGTATACTACGTGATACGGGCGCAGCACAATCTATCCTCCTGTTTAACGTCATTCCTGATATATCTACCGCATTTACTAATGAGTGTTCTAATTTCAGATCTCTCATCCCATTCTTCCTATCCCTTAGCTAAAGTGCACCTCCAATGTCCCTTGATTACTGGGGAAGTGCAAGTAGCCATTAGGAAAGATCCAATGCCTGTGAGCGGCATTCATTTATTATTGGGTAATGACTTGGTAGGAAATCTAGTGGTTCCCAACATAAAGACAGTCGACTCTCCCTTACCTGTCAACTCCACCACTGACCGTTATTAGTACTGGTCACCGCCACTCTCCTCATCTTCCAAACTCAGCTCCTCGGCATCTGTTGGTCCGTCCCAAAATTCCTCCTGTAGTCGATGTGGCGGCTGACGGAAACGTTTTGAGCGTCGCAGACTCGGCTGGACCGTATTTTCTAACGAGTTCGCTGGTCAGACGGCTGCTCGGAGAGGGATATCCTACAGGAGTATGGTCTTACCGTTGCACTCTCCAGCTCGTCAAAGTGACGCACTTTGACTCGTCCAGTTGGGTCACTTTCGGGGATAAATTGGTAAAACCATCCTCCTTTCAGTAATTTTTTTTTTTTTTTTTTTTTTTTTTACGGGGATCAGCCCACCCGGGCACAGGTCACTGACCCACATCGGGGCCTGGGGGGCGAAAATCTAATAATAATAATAATAATAATAATAATAATAATAATAATAATAATAATTACTAATAAATAAAATTTATAATAAATAATACAAAATTTAAAAATAAATAATAAAATAATAATGATAATAATAATAACAACACTATAATAATAATAATAATAATAATAATAAAGAAATACAAAAATTAAAAAAAAATCAATACTATAGTGAGAAATTATATACTGTATGTATGTTGCGTTGTCAATAGTAAGAGAAACAATTGAGACCCTGCAATTGTGTGTAAATGAGGCAGAAAGTCAGATGAGCAACCTGGGACTTGGTTACAATTTTTGTGATGACATATGGCGGCAGGGTCTACCATTAGACAATACATTATGCTTCCAATATCTTCCCAGGCGGTAGCACCTCCCTGCTTGGTAGCTGCCTACTTCTTACCCCCTTTCTTGTGCCGTTCAGCTGGTGATAATTTGAGCCGCACCAGGTCGCCCACAAGGAACACTTCTCCTCGACCGCAATATTTCTTGTTCCTCCTTTCCTGCGCCACCGCTACCCTCTCTTTTGCCGAACGTAATGCTTTCTCGATCTTTCTCAACTTCTCCCGTACCAAACGACCATCTACCTCCGCATTACTCAGGTCTGGTGGACGGAAGTCACGATCATCACGTGATGTCTTTTCCGACACCACCTGTTCCGGATATCTTGCAGGAACACCATGACACCAGTTAGTGCGGAGTATACCCTGTTGTTGCATTCCTTGATGTATTGTGACTAAATTGCAGATGGGGCACCATCTCCGGCAACAAATCGATGTTGTTATCACATGGATACCACAGGCTGTCCATCAGCTGATTTTCTTTCTCCACCTTGGCTGGCTGCGTGGGTGATAGGGCGTTCCAAGTTTCCGATTAATGCCCGCCATCCGACATACTGCTTGGAACATTTCGGACCTAAAATGAGGCCCCCAGTCTGATGAGAGTGACTGAGGAACTCCGAATGAGCACAGCCAACGATCAAAGAGAGCCCTGGCTGCAGTGTCTGATGTAGCATCACACGTGGGAATCATCACAATATAGCGCGTCAGTACGTCCTGCATCTGCAGTACATACCGGAATTGATGCTTGCCAGAAACAGGAAACGGTCCCACGAAGTCCACTTGCACCAGATCATTTGTGTAGTCAGGAATATCCGTGTATTTCAATGGTGGTCTCCCTGGCATTATAGCTCATTTGTTCGTCCCACATACCTCACAATTGCTGATGTGTGCCGCTTCATCATTATTCATCCCCGGCCACCAGAAACTGTTCCTTGCCCTCTCCCAGGTGCAATTCTGTCCCATGTGGCCACTCAGGGAAGCATCATGCACCAGCCGCAGGGCCTGTACCCGCATCGTTGCTGGCACCACTGGAACTCCTGTTTCCTTAACTCCATAGGGGTGCACTCGGCTCTGACGTCCACTGTGTTGTATTTAACAGAGCACCTCTTGCTGAGATAACCTGAGACGGGTCCGGAAAGGACCCATTTACCCACAAGGATCCTGACCATGGCAGCTTTATCTTCGTCCTCCTGATGGTCCTTGATGAAGGTCGGTCTGTCCCAGAAGGTGTTGGCGAGATGCGTAGTAGAGTTAATTGCACCTGATATCGGATACGATTCGTGAAAGATAATCCGCCATGGACATCGTCGGACTGCGACCTGCCTTGTGTATAGGAGAGATATCGAACTGCTGCATGAGATCCATCCACCACCCCCTTCTGCCCCGTTCCTCACTTATTATCGAGCGAGTTGAGCCAGCGAAGGGCGCGATGATCCATAATCAGGTCAAACTGGAAGGCTGATAGATACATCCTGAATCACTTCACCGCAATCACCACCGCCAACAGCTCCTTCTCCGTCGCTGAGTAGAGCTGTTCAGCCGGGGTCAATGTGTGGTGAAAGAATGCCATCGGGAGTAACTTTTCGTCAGCAGATCTGTTAGCTAGCATGGCTCCCGTCCCGACATCACTTGCATCAGTCACCAGCTCAAAGAGTATTTTGTAAACCGGAAGGCTTAGTGCCGCAGCATTCGCCACCTGTGTCTTGAGGGCCTTAAGGGATCTACACATCCTCTCAGTCTAGTGCAGCTTCCGGTGTGTCTCGATCTACTGCTTCGTACAGAGGCGTAGCTGTCTCCGCCACACCCAACAACCAGCGCTGGACGTAAGAAAATGCACCAATAGCCCTCCTCAGCTCACGCACTGTAGATGGTCTTGGGATAATCCGCAGTTGTCTCACCTTCTGTTCACTCATACTCTCCTTCACAACATTACAAATACATCGTCGAGGTCGTCCGCCACCTGGGTGTGTGGCGGATTTTATTGAAAATCCACCCCCCTAAAAGGGATTTGCGGTTTCCACTAAGGGTTCTCCCTTAACCTTTTGTAGCATGTGACCCAACCTCCAAGATGTGTTTGAGAGCAGTAATGGCACTGTAGCGCTCTGTTGTGAGTGGTCGCTTGCAGTTGTCGTCCCCTGCCCTCGGGGTTTCGAAAAGGGGCTGCCTGGGCCGCCTCGGAGGGGGGTCCGACCGGCTGACTGAATGGACGCTTTCTGCTTCCGCAAGTCGCTCAATTCACGTTCCAGTGTAGTGTCTAATTGTGCAGTCATGACCTGCGCTGTGACACCATCCCTTGCTGCTCGCCCCAGTCCCGTTGCTTGACCTGTCGCACTAGTCGCTTGCTTCATTGACAGAGCATTTTCCGCAATTTTCATCCACTTTTCTCTTATTATCTGCAGCCTCACGTCCTGGTCCCTTATCCCATCCAGGAACGGCCAAACTACCCGTTTACGTACTATGTCATTAGGCTCTACAGCGAACGCTTGACCGGATAGTTGCTGCAACTGGGTCATGAAATCATTCAACTCCTCACCTTGACGTTGGGTGGATTCCTCGAATCTCAAAACTCGAACTTCAATGGCATCAGCAGTCATAAACCTTGACGTCAGTCTCTCTAAAATTTCACCCTAGTCTGAATTCAATGTCACCTGCTGCTCCACTTAAGTCGCTGTCGTCCAACGTAGTTGCAAACGTTACGTTACAGCCCGGTACACTGGTCAATTCCGTGCCTCCACTCTTCGTGCATGATGTTGGCGTTCTTAACGAGGTGGTTGTGCGTGGCGAAGTCTCGGAATGTGGCTGGAGAGGTGTCATCGTCGAACGTGAATGTGAGTGGAGCTTCCTGCACTAGAGAGTTGCTGGTAGTGCTATCGTCTGTCATTCTCTTGTTACCTCTGCCACCAGTCAAGGTCAAGCAAACGAGGAGTTCTAGTTGGATTAATTGACAAGGTTACAAGTGATCCTCTCTCGATGCCGGTCAGGGTACAACTGCCCTGGCTGGCCGTCAACTGGCGCCACCACGCCTCTGCTGACAATGCAGATCACGGGTCCGAACAACCATGGGGCAGTTCAACGATTGACAAACAAAAATAACAAAAATGATCTTCCATACATTTCAGAATGTAATTACGCAATACAATATGAACATAACAGTATAATACATAATACATAATACATAACACTCTCACACCACCACCGAAAATTTAAACATGATACCCGAGGCACCGACTCTATTCAGAGATAGTGAAGAAAACAAATTAAGCGAGATAGTAGTGACTAGTAACGATGTTAATAAGCAAATAGACAAACTGAAGCCTAATAAGTTACCTGGTCCCGATGAGATATTTGCCAGCGTATTAAGGAAATGTAAGGAAGAGCTTAGCATGCCCTTAGCAAAGTTGTTTAACATGTCATTAAAAACAAGTGTAGTACCAGAATTCTGGAGGATAGCGAATGTAATACCGATTTTCAAGAAGGGGGATAGATCACTATCCCCTAACTACCGCCCAATCAGTCTAACATCAACAGTAGGTAAATTACTAGAATCAATTATTTCAAACTCTATTCGAAACCACCTGGAGAAGCACAAGTTGATCAATGATTCCCAACATGGCTTCACAAGCGGGCGTTCATGTCTAACTAATCTATTAACATTCTTTTCATCAGTTTTCGAATCGGTGGACGAGCGGCACAATTATGATGTGATGCATCTCGACTTTAGCAAAGCCTTCGACAGAGCCCCCCACGAAAGACTAATTAGAAAGGTAGAAGCACATGGCATCAAAGGTAATATCCTTAAATGGATTAGGGCGTGGTCACGGGACAGGAAACAGCGAGTGAGCATAAACCGCACTAAATCGCATTGGAGCAACGTCACTAGTGGAGTTCCCCAAGGCTCAGTACTTGGACCATTATTATTTATTATATACATAAACGACATAGATATCGGCATAGACAGCAACATCAGTAAATTTGCTGATGACACTAAAATAGGACGTGTAATTAAATCTGACGAGGACTCTGCACAACTACAGAAAGATCTAAACAAATTTTTCGAAGGGTCGGAAAAATGGCAGATGAAATTCAATGTGGACAAATGTAAAGTACTCAGTATAGGAGATGTAAACAGGGAAACCAGTTACCAGATGAACAACGATGCCATTGTGGAATCCGACTGCGAGAGAGATTTAGGAGTAATGATAAGTAGGAATCTTAAGGCAAGTAAACAATGTGTTTTTGCTCGTAACGAGGCTAATAAAGTACTTGGGTAAACACTGGTTTGGAAACAGAGTAGTGGATGAATGGAACAAGTTACCAAATATCATCATTAACTGGAATACGCTGGATAGCTTCAAACATAGGTTGGATGCTTGTATGAGCAATGGGGGTTGGGTATAAACGGGACTGCCCAGTATGGGTCAATAGGCCAGGTGCAGTTTCCTCCATTCTTATGTTCTTAAATGACTTGGCTGGCAATTTGGTTGTACACAGATTGAAGTTTCAGAACTCTCCCTTACCACATAACAATAGTGTAGAAGTTGAAAAAGAGCAGCCATATTTGTGTCCTATATGTGCTGTCATTACATGAGTGATGAGATAGATGATCCTCCACAACTACCTACTGCCGCACAGACTGGTTCTGGGGATCTTGGCGGTAACCCTGCACTGCCTGCAGTGCCTCAAAAACTGAGTGAAGCACAAAAGACTGACCCAACATTGGCTAAAATTCATAACGAAGTTGTTGATGAGGAAGAATAGAGTTAACCCCTTCTTTCTACTACAAGGGCGGATTCTGCTTAGGTTCTACAGTATAGACCACCCAATCTGTCCGTTGACGACACTTGGGCTGAGACCCATCAGGTAGTATTGCAAATGTCAGCTAGGTAGAATGTGATGGGGGTCGCTCATGAAGGGTTTAGTGAACATCTCGGCATTAATAAAACCAACCACAAATTGTAACAGGATTTTTATTGGCCTGGTATGAAGAGGGGTGTAGCACAGTTCATAAACGCTTGCCACATTTGCCAAATAACAGGAAAGCCTTGTTGGCCAAATCCCCATTCGGTTCCCCCAGAACCTTTTCGGAAAATAATAGACTGTGTTGGTCCATTGACGAAAACTAAGAAAGGCAATTAACATATTTTAACAATCATGTATCCCACTACCAGGTATCCAGAGGCTTTCCCGTTAAAGAACATCACTGCTAAAACTGTTAATAAACATTTAGTGCACATGTTTACCACCTTTGGCATTCCACAGGAAGTACAGAGGTACCAACTGACCAGCGACCTCTTCAAAAAGGTACTCAAAGCGCTGGGCATTAGGCAGACCCTGTCCACCGTTTATCACCCGGTTTCACAGGGAGCCCTTGAGCAGTGGCATCACACCCTAAAGTGCACGCTCCGCAAGTATTGTTGTGAACACAAAGAATGCTAGGATGAAGGTTTGGATTATGTCTTGATGCTATAAGAAAAGCCCCTCAGGATTCTCTTGGCTACTCATCTTTTGAGAAGCTGTTTGGTAGGAAGGTTAGGGGGCCTTTAAAACTAGTCTGAAAGAGATGGCTTAACTCTACTTCGAACCATACTACCACAGTGTCAGATTACCTTAAAAGACTTCAAACCACCTTGAGTAGAGTACGCCAACTCGCAAAAGTGAACCTATTAACAAACATGACAAACATGCCAAGATTAGAGAGTTTAGTGTCGGAGACAAAGTCTTAGTCTACTTCCCTATTCCTGGTTCTCCCATGTTAGCAAAGTATCATGGCCCCTACATAGTGCATGTATTAGTCCTGTCTTAAAGGCAGAATTATCTATATAAATATGGGTTAATTACATTAAACTTGTATAAATATCACCCTCTGTAACTTTCCACTACCTATGAGGCTCATGTTTAGAGCACGTGAAAAGTTGTGCCCACGGGAAGTCGCGTCACTTGGTGCTGAGCTAAGAATTAAGTAACCGGCTCTCTGGCCACCTATTGCTGGCAGTAGTTTGATAACCCTGACGAGAGGAAGACGTTATTTAGAGGAATCATGTGGTGTGCTCCGTCTTTCCTCGATGGAGGACGTCGGATATATCTCCGTTCTCCCTCGGGGGTCCCTACTCAAGATCACTCCCAGTCTCACATCAATTGGACGTATTTTATAAGAGATAATCTAAGTTAGCCTCTGTCCTCATTTAACACTCATAGCTACAGTGATAAAGTTACGGTGATAATCCTTTTTGAAATTGTACATAGAACTCTTTTTATGATAAGCAAACAAAAGGAACAAATTGGATTTCACTACAGAAGACCCAATATACTTTGATCTATATTTTAGTACGTTTTGAATATAAGGTAACATGCTTCACAAGTGATTGTTACAAGTGGTGACAACTCAGGAAGGTTGTTACGTATATGACAGCTTCACAAGTGGCTGTTATACTTATGGTAGCAATCACCTCAACAGATACACAGTTGGTAAATGTAGAGATATTATATTCTCCCCATTACTGTGATATGCATTGTTACTAAGAAGCAATTGTTACAAAGGTGGCAGCAGATCTATGGACCCATAGCAATAACCAGTGTCAGTGTTACAAAAAAAAACAAAAAAACAATGATGTTATACATTGTTGCAGAACAAAAGACTACATTGTTACATTGTTGACAAAGCATAGCTTAATGTGACCAGTCTACAGGATCAGTCTACAGTCTACAGTTTACAGTTAGTCAACTGTACTCCAAGTAACTGTGACAATTCTCTTAACAGAAGTTATTCGTCACACTGGAGTTGAGTAACAGGTGAGATAATCTGGTCTCCTGTTACTCATACTGTGATCTAACAGAAAAATTTAAACAGTTTCGTAAGTGGCAATTTTTTTATAGAAACTGAAATATTATTTTGTTCCCGAAGTGTATTTATTTTTTCTAAGTGCGCGTGGACGTATACCGTCGAGAGAAGTTTTCTCTTGAGTGATACTCTTTTTGTCATCCGAGGTGATGTACAATTTTTTTTATCAATAACCATTACCGAGTTATTGATAATTGCTGTATTATGGCAACACTCCTATGAGCTGAAGTGAACATTAGTTTCTGCAGATGATTCGTTCACTGTTACAGGACATGACGACAGTTGTTGTGTCTACTCTTCATCAACATCCTGTCAGCAATATTCTTTGGAAAAGCGACAAGAATCCCCCAGTCATCGAATTCAGTCGTCTTGACAACCAGAGTGGACTTGCCCGATACCATCTTAAATCTTCACCAGGTCGTCTCAGCAACGGAGAAGCCATCATTGGACGCCATCTTGTCTATTACATTGACCCTTGACCGCGAAACATTCAAGCCAACTGAGTGCCCAGCCTCTGCTGAAGTTTACTGGATCTGAAGCAACATTTTCAAGTAATTTCCAGAATTCTTCAATCAAGACTACAGAATAGGTATTTTACAGACATACACTATATTTATGAACATAAATATATATTTCTACAGCATACCATCACACGTTAGCCGTCGTGGTAGGTTATTTTTAATTTTTTAGGTGTCTTACTTATTTTGATATATACTGATGTAATATATTACCAGTAATTGTGATTGTGTAGCCTAATTTTTAATTTATATTTAACATATACTGAAGTAATATAATTTACAGTATTTTTCACCTGTTCCTCTATTGATACTTTAATTATTTTACTTATAATTTATATCAATTTACTGTAAATGGATGGACAATGTTATTGTTGAGTCTCCATAAAAGGTGAACTCTATCATGATGTCAAAGCCAATAATAAGATTTCTACCTGGCTAGATGGTGATCACACCTATAGTCCCGGTTCAATAACGAGTTCTAAGGAACTCTAGAGCAAAGGCCCAAATTATTTTTTGGTTTGTATCTAAATAAATTTACAAACCTTAGATGTAGAAACTGCGGACATTTTTTATTTCCCAGGAAGGATAATAATGTTAATAATGTTTAAACCACAATGATTTAATCGTAAACTGTAAATTTTCAGCCTTTCCGTGGTAGAACCCTTCACAACTGTACCATTGCTGTCCGTAAAGGTGAATGTTTTGTAGAAGAGCGTCACAAGCACCACACACTCATTCATCCAGTGTAATTATAGTAGCAAAAGTTGCACATTGCTAAGAAGGAGCGTTCTTAAACACGAAGTAGGCAAGATTTATTTTTGTTTTTTTATTTTGGTAGTGATTTTTATTGTTTTGCGAATCTAAAGCTATTTCGTTGTAGAACCCTTCGCAACTCCGCAAAGGTGAATGTTTCGTCTAAGAGTGTCAAGCACCACACATTCGTTCATCCAGCGTGATTATAGTACACCCACTAAAAAATTATTCGGCACCCATGGCACTGATACATCCCCGCAACGATCACTGGTACAAAAGCCGTGATTGCGTGGTGTGGTTGGTACCCCTTTCTCTCTCTCTGTATGTGTTTGTGTGTGTGTGTGTGTGAAAGTAATACAGTATGATGTTTTATGTTTTTTGGGAATACATGAAGTTGTTAGTACGAAAGCCTCTAAACGGCATAGCATTACCCACTGTAATATAATAATCAAACCCACAATCTGTTTTAATGTGTGCATGGCAACCAACGAATCTGGGTGCCATTTAGAGAATTCTTACATTATGAGATACAACGACATAAACCCACATCATTACAAAGTGTAGATTATGGAAAGTATGTAAACGTTCAGTAATACAAGACCACATGGACAAAAAACACAGAATATATATGTATCGTAGTAGTGATATAACATCAAGCACAGTACTAACATAAATATGAAGCAGGGAATGAGTTACAAAACGAGGTATGATATTTATTTAGTAAGCCAAACATGATAAGATTAGTAGGTCCACGAGGGGGGGGAGGTGGGGGGTTGATTGGTAGTGAAATTCGTGTGAGACAAACAATGTTAGTGTTAGCATAGACTTTTACCACAGGAGGTTCGTTACCTGGATACAATGTACCGAATATGTTGGAAACGGAAATGGTTCAACCTGCATTGAGTTGAGCTTCGGAGCGAAGAGTAGGAATCGTAATGTTTATTTTGAATCATAGCTATGTTAGGCGAGATGAAAACCTCGGAAAAGACACGCGCAGCAATCATCTCACTACACGGTGTGGGCCTCAGCAATGTTGAAATTGCTAGGCTGGTTGTCGTGTCCAAGCACACCTTAGCCCGATGGATACGGCGCTACGTTGAAACTGGGGACACCTTGCATAAGCGTGGAGCGGGCAAGCCTCGGTGCACAACACCTGCACAGCACAGACAATTAGAAACCGACACAAAACCTGTGGTCTCCATGGCCGTATACCAGTAAAAATGCCTGAGCTTTCCGAGTTGAACACAGAATAGCGTATGGAATATGCATTTGAATACGCAGACAAGCCTGCTACATTTTGGGACAACATCGTCTATTGCAATGGGAAGACGTTTTCTACTGATGAGAAAATGACTGCCAGAGTGTGGCGCCCAAGGAACGAACGGTAAGACTCTCTCTCTCTCTCTCTCTCTCTCTCTCTATCTTTGTGCGTGCCTGTGACTCAACCTTTTGACATTCCCGGCTCATTGGTATACTGTAGGTGTTTAGGTAATCATTTATAAATATGATAAACATGTTATTAATGCCGGAATATTACTCCAATATCTTACGTCATATTCCTATACTTGTAATGTAAACAATTCAGAGTAAGGTAATGCAAGTGGAATTTTATACTGCACATGGATTACTCATCCATCAATACGAGGATGGTAATGCCTATTTACGGTCACTCACTGCTCACTATTTTTTCCTAGGTATGACGCCAGGCATGTGGTTGAAACCGGAAGAAGTGGCAGAGTTACTGTCGGGTTATTTGGATGGATTCACGCAGGTGGTATTGGGGAGCTGGCAGACGTTGGTCCAGGCCGGTTCACTGGGAATAAATATGCCGAGATATTGGAGGAAGTCCGTCGTGCAGCGCTTACTCTACCCTGACAACGGGCCATTCTTCTTTGCAAGGCAACTCGCCCATTCACACATTACGCTCCGAAATCACCGGACCTCAACCCGATCGAAAATGTTTGGGCAGAACTAATCAGGAGAGGTCATCTCCATGAAATCCATTACTGTATCAGAGCACAGGTAATTGCTCATGTCAAGATGGAATGGGAAGATTTGAGAGATCCGGCTGGACAGGCATTGCTCCAGACTGTATGCACATTGTGCATCCATGCCAAATAGGTTTAACTGTGTCCTAGCAGCAGGGGGCTCCTACACAAACTATTGATGGAATCAAAAGTAAAATAACTTCTGGTGAAACGTGTTTACCTTTCCTATCAAGCAATTAACCACCCTGGCACATGACCGGTGAACCCTTGTAATATATCTAATACTCTTTGACTGCAAGTCTGTCGGTAGCAAGAATAGATACTACTGTGGTGTTACTGTGAACACTGCTGTAGTGGTTAATTTGAATCGTGAAGCATAAGTTGGTTCATGAAGCACAATCTACATGTAGAGTCACTGTAAAATGGTATACCAGTCACAAGTTACAGAGTAACTGGCAACTCAGCAGGCCAGGGATTCCAACTATGCACCGTATCTCATGAGTTTTTCCAAACATTCTTGTGTGATGTGTCATATTGTATCACACCGTAAGGGTGCCGAATAATTTTTTATTGGGTGTACGTTAGGGTTGCTCATTTTTCCCAATTTTAGAAAATTGTGGGTGGGGGTGTTTTTTCCCATTATTTCGTTACTCCTAAATTCATTGGTGCCAGAATTAATGAAATCCAACATGTTCTAGGGGTCGCGAATCCAAATATAAAAAATGAATTTTTGCGAAAAAACGTCAAAACTCAAGCTTTTTCTCTTATAGATTAGCAATCGCGTTGCTTTTCACTACTTAACCCTAATGGCTGGCTAGAGCAGCTATTCAGCTTTCCATTGACACCTAATTCGATTGCATGCACCTCTTAGTTGACCTTCTAGTTCAGGTCAAAGGCTTTACCTGCGTTAAGGGAACCAGATTCCAAAATATTCATAGTTTTGACTTTTCCATTTATTCGAAAACACATATCAATATTTTGCCGTCACAGTCTTTTCCATGATATATTTCCCTCTTAAAAAAACAAACATCATTGAAATAGGTCAATAACTCTAGGAGGAGATGCAATTTGAAAGTTCAATCCCCCCTCTATTCAACTCTCACAGTTGCATCAGAGCAGACTTGCTGAAGCCACTCATCTGCTTCCTGTGCTTTTCCACAAGTTGCATGACATCCTGCAGCTGCTGCTCATCCTTCGTGACTGAACCAATGAAGTCCTGCATAAGCTTTATTCCCCTTTCGGCCACGTCATTGGTTACCTTCAGGCTTCTGGAGAAATCTTTCAGCTTCATGAACTCTTCGTTTTTCTCCCAGTCTTCCACCGGTGACATCAGCCATGCTGTGCCGCACACATGATGCTCCTTGAAGATCATCCATGAACGTTCATCTATCAGGTCGGAAAGCCGTGTAGTCTGTTGGATGACCAAGTTGTCGTTGGCGTAGTCGTTCGTTTCTTCTAGGCAGCTCAATTTGGTCGCCATCTCCTTTTTCTCTGCCGCACTCAACTTCTCGCTGCACAGCGACAGAACGACGGTCTGTGGCCTTAGATACCACAGGTGGCGGCTCGCGACCGCCAGCGCCGCATCAGCCACCTCACAGTCCACGGCCCTGTAGCGGAGGAGTTCGTGATGCAGTTGCAGGTCATTCACAGGCGCATCCTCGGCTACTGGTGATTTCAGCCACGCCGGTGTGTACAGCAGAGACACAAAGATCGCCATCCTCTGCAGCTTGACGCACAGGCCACTGCTGAGCTCTAGCTGGTGGCTAAACATGTAGATCTTGAGGTAGTATATGATCTTCGCCATCCAGCGAGCGTGGTGACATGCGCCAGGACGCAGAAAGTGCGTGCCGCGCGGAGGATTCACACCGAGGACGAGGAGCGTTAGTTCTGCCGCTTCTCGGTAATCCTCTCTGGCCCATTCTGTGACGGTCAGCAGGTAGCTAACGGTCCTGTGTCGGAGGTGACTGAGCCAGTCAGACTCTGGTAGATTTGCAATGTCCAGCCTGAGATACTGAGAGTGATCTAGTTGACTCCACCTTTTCTTAAGAGTCTGGAAGAGAGGGTCCGTAGGGGCCGATGTTTTGCCGAAGATGTTGCTGGCAGCGGCTCTCACCACCAGTTCCATGACGTGGTGTCTGCACCCAAGCCTCAACAGCTGTTTTTCCAGCAGCGCCTCCAGATGGACAACCGCACCTTGGACTCGCCCTGTGTTGGACGACGTTGTATCAAAGCACAGTGCCTTGACGTTTGAAGCGCAGCTCCAGTCCTCGATAGCACGAGCTGTTGCACGTGCCTGGGTCAGGCCAGTGCCGTCCTTCACTGGCAAGACAGCAAGCAGCTTCCCTTCCTCAAAAATCTTATCGTTACCACTCATGAACGCTTTTCTTTCTCCGCGTTGGTCTTGATAGAAGGCGATGTCTTGTTGTTTGTCGGCCGGTGTAAGCAGCCGGTTCTTCTCGATGTCCTCTACGGCGTCCGGTGCTCCGATGTCCCACAACAGGTCAAGTTGAGACTTGAAGTTTTCAACCTTGTCCTTTGCAGCCCTGTCCCGACTTTTTTGTAGACTTCTCCAGTGCTCCCATAACCTTGTCAGCTTCTCCCGGCACCCCCTCTCTGAGATAGTCTTGATGCGAGCTAAATTCCAGAACGTGAGTACGTTTCTCACTGTTTCTTTAAACGTCTCCTGTCTGTCACCAGATTCATTCACTGTGTGAAAGAAGAACTTCAGGACTTGACGCATCGTCGGGAGTTTACTGCCTCTAATTGACGATGCTGGCTGGCCTACTAGATAGATTTCAGTGGCAGAACGGGTAGTGGATGATGTTGGCCTGACAGTCCCCTTAGCATTCTCCCCCGACTGCGACTCACTCTCTTCCATGATTGTATGTATATAAACAGATGAACTCTGTAAGAAAAAAACGTTTTGTAATAAAACAAAATAGGCAAACAAAATAGGGTCACATAAGAGCAATTTAATCACCTGTAGAAAATACAACATAAATAGATAACCATAAATTTACTGCCACACTATATAGCAGATTTGAGTAAATTATAAAATAACACCACAGTACCAACAACAACACAACACATGTCAAAACACTGCAAAGAAGCGCAGGGTTTTAAAGCTGCCAATGTGAACCTAGTGAATTTATAACTCCGTTAACGCAGGTAGGCTACAGCCTTTGACCTGACTTAGAAGGTCAAATAAGAGGTGCATGCAATCGAATTAGGTGTCAATGGAAAGCTGAATAGCTGCTCTAGCCAGCCATTAGGGTTAAGTAGTGAAAAGCAGCGCGATTGCTGATCAATAAGAGAAAAAGCTTGAGTTTTGACGTTTTTTCGCAAAAAATTCATTTTTTATATTTGGATTCGCGACCCCTAGAACATGTTGGATTTCATTAATTCTGGCACCAATGAATTCAGGAGTAACAAAATAATAGGAAAAAACACCCCCACCCACAATTTTAAAAAAGTGTGAAAAAATGAGCAACCCTAGTGTACATTGCTAAGAATGTGCGTTCTTAAACACGAAATAGGCGAGATTTATTTCTGCCGTGTGATTATGGGATTTGCGATACTCAAATTAACAATTCTACACTATTTTGTCGATATTGGCAGGAATATTTTTGTTTTGTAAATATAAGTCAGAATCTTCAAAGTTTTGCCATTGTACATTAGGGGGCAGTGAAATTTTGCTCAAAGCTGCACTCTTCAGGCATTGTTCCTTATACATATCTAAGACTCCATGCCAAATTTGAAGCTGATATGTCGAGGTTTAGTCTGCCGCATTTTCTACTGAAATTTTTAAATTTACCTACAGTACTAGCCAAACAGCCGCTGTGGCGGTGCAATGTTCTGTTCAGTGTTTATCAACTTTTTTTTCATATCTCTTATTTCATTTAAGTTGTCTTGTTGCAGATGAGTATGGTGCTATGTCTATATTGATGACAAGTGTCAGGTTATTGGACCACATAAGCTGCGGGATGCGAGACAAAAATACCGATTTAAGAGGCAAGAAATTGAGATGGCTAGTTTAGATAATTTGACGTCACTCTATTTTGATGGTAAGAAGACCGCCACTCGTGTGATGATAAAGAATGAGAAGACCAAGAAATGGAGTTCGAGGATGATGGTGAAAGATCACTATGTCATCATGGTTGAGCCTGGCAATGAATATCTCACACATGTGGCTCCCAAGACTGGACACGGAAAGCAGATTGCCAAAACTATTCACGAGTTTCTGGTGGAGAAAAATCTAACCCAGCAGCCCATTGTGTGTGTTGGTTGTGGTGGAACCAATGTAAATGTAGGATCAGAAAATGGAGTCATTCATCATCTTGAAATGTTACTTGGTCACCCGCTCCATTATTTCATATGTCAGCTTCACGGAAATGAGCTGCCTTTCCGCGCAGTTTTTTATCACTATGATGGTAAACCAAGTGGTCCTGAGCATTGGCGTGGTCCCATTGGAAAGCAGATCAAGGAGTCTTTGTCTGAGCTTCCAGTTGTCGCCTTCCAGCCAGTCAGTTTCCCTGATTTCTCTGTGTTTAATGATGAAGTGGAGAAAGATCTGTCCTGGGATCAGAAATACCTGTATAGGATTTGTAAAGGAGTTATCACAGGTGTTGTTGAAGATGACTTGGCTGCTATTGAGCCAGGTCCTCCCTGTGTGTCAAGGTGGAACACCTTATGGAGTAGAATCCTCAGGCTGTATGTAGCAACATCAAGACCCAGCCATGAGTTGAAAAGAATTGTCATTACAATAATAAAGTTCAGTGCTCCAATGTGGTTTTACATCAAGATACACCCTTACGTAACACACGGCTCAAGGAACGTATTCCAGTCCCTGCTATATATGAAACACCTGAATAGTGAGGAGGAGACGATAGTGAAGAAGGCTGTCCAGAGAAATGCATACTTCGCCCACACAGATCAACTTCTTGGTATGTGTGCAGATGAGGACATGACTGTTAGAGAAAAAGCTGTCTCAATGATAAGAAAAATTAGAGAGGAGAATCAGCAAAAGGAAGAATGCACTGGCAGATCTGAAGAGGAGGAGGAAGATTCTGATGCTGCTGTTGACGAGAATTTGTTAAACTATACTGATGAGGAGGGTAAAGATGGAGACGGGAATGAGGATGTGCCTCCTGTAGTCAACATGAGAAAGGTGGTGACTCCGAAACTAAAGTGGCATGCAAAAAACTATCATTCCATGATTAACTGGAGGAATGAACTCAAGACTGAGCCTCCTTACATTGCTTCTCTGTCAAATCTACAGGTTAATGACATTCTTGAGACACCATTAGTGGTGCCCAAGTGGCCAAACAGCAATCAGGCGGTCGAGAGAGGCATAAAAGTGATGACTGAAGCTTGCACTGAAGTGACGGGATACGAATCGAGAGATGGATATATTAGGCAAAGATTATTGTCTAGGAAAATGATGCCAAGGTTCCGCACAAAAAAGAATTTCAATATGAACTTGTAATGATTTTCTATACAGTGTACCTGTAAAATAACATGTGAATTAAATCGATGTCACCCATGTAAAATTTATCATTATCCTGGAAAACATTAAATGACACCTAATTTTTGGTATACACTAAAAGTTGACAAAAAGTCGTTCGCGATGCGGCAGGGTAAGTATGCATGAAATGGCTTGAAATTTTGCACAGGTGTTTGTTACAGCCATACAAACGATGCCTGAAAAGTGCAGCCTGCAACTCAAATAAAAGTGTTTTTTCCCTGCCCCCTATTGTACATAATATATTCTCCCATAAGGCATTTCAGACTAGGGCTTGAGTAGCTGTTCAACCGCAGGTGTCAGCTTCCCCAGTTTAGTGTTTACGCACATATGCATGTAACATGGTTAGATATATATATATATAGGGTTTATCTGCGAGATTAGTTTATTCGTCGCGGAGATCGGAAGGTGTGACCGAGCGATGTATTAGCCCTTTAGTTTATATATAAATGTGTGGGTAGAACATTAATTTTATATAATTCCATCACCCCATGTAACTTTTCACTAGCTATGAGGTGGCATGTTCAGAGCACGTGATGAGGTGTACCCACAGGAAGTCGCGTCACTTGATGCTGAGCTAAGGATTAAGTAACCGGCTCTCTGGCCACCTATTGCGGGTAGTAGTTTGATAACCCTGACGAAAGGAAGACGTTATTTAGAGCCATCAACGATGTGCTCCAACCTTTCCTCGAGGGAGGATATGTGATATATTTCCGGTCTCCCTCGAGGGAGGATGTCTGATATATTTCCGGTCTCCCTCGAGGGTCCTTACTGAAGATGACTCCTAGTCTCACATCAATCTGACGTATTTTAGAAGAGCTAATCTAAGTTAGCCTCCGTCCTCATTTAACACTCATAGTTAGAGTGATTAAGTTACGGTGATAATCCTTTTAGAAAGTGTACATAGAACTCCTTTTATAATAAACAAACAAAAGGAACATATTGGATTTCACTACAGAAGACCCAATAAACTTTTATCTGTATTTTACTACGTCTAGAATATGAGGTAACATGCTTCACAAGTGATTGTTACAAGTGGTGACCATCCAGGAAGGTTGTTACATTTATGATAGCTTCACAAGTAGCAGTTATAAGTAAGTAACAGTCACCTCAACAGATACACAGTTGGTAAAGGTAGAGGTATTATGTTCTTCCCATTACTGTGTCATACTGTTACACAGTAATGGGAAGAACATAATATCTCTACCTTTACCAACTATGTATCTATTGAGGTGACTGCTACTGTAAATATAATAGCTACTTGTGAAGCTGTCATAAATGTAGCAACCTTCCTGGGTTGTCACCACTTGTAACAATCCCTTGTGAAGCATGTTGCCTTATATTCTAGACGTACTAAAATATTGATCAAAGTTTAGTGGGTCTTGTGTAGTGAAATCCAATAGGTTCCTTTTGTGTACTTATTATAAAAGGTTCATATGTACACTTTCAAAATGGGTTATCACCGTAACTTAATCACTGTAGCTATGAGTGTTAAATGAGGACTGAGGCAAACTTAGATTAGCTCTTCTAAAATACGTCCGATTGATGTGAGACTGGGAGTGATCTTGAGTAGGGACCCTCGAGGAAGAACGGAATATATCCGACGTCCTCCCTCGTGGAAAGACGGAACCATAAACGATGGCTCTAAATGATGTCTTCCTCTCGTCAGTGTTATCAAACTACTGCCCGAAATAGGTGGCTAGAGAGCCGGTTACTTAATCCTTAGCTCAGCACCAAGTGGCACTACTTCCCGTGGGCACACCTTATCACGTGCTCTGAACATGAACCTCATAGCTAGTGGAAAGTTACAGGGGATGATAGTTATACAAGTCTAATGTAATTAACACATTTTTATATAAATACTTCTGCCCATAAGACAGGAGCTAATACATGCAGAAGAAAATTAATATAGTTAACTATAGCATTTCAACTCCAGAACGTAGAAAGGCCACCCTGCTAGTCCACATAAATTTACTCAAACCCTATCTAAGCAGAGAATCTGCCGAGGACTCTCCGATATTACCTTGTAACATTTTAAATTCTGTAGATATTAAAGACCCAATGATACCATGGAGTGGTATGGAAAACTCAGAAACTATAAACAACCTAGCATCGTATTTAGGACATCTGACCCCAAACCAAATAAAAGATGTGGCCTCCCTAATTAAAAATTTCCTTATAGTATTCTCTGACTCCCTTGGCCACTGTGCAGCAATAAAACATAATGTTGAATTAATATCTGGAATCCTTCCTATATGCCACGCACCCTTCAGACTTCATCCGAAGAAACAGCAGCAGATGAGAGACGAGGGGGACTACTTGCTGAAGAACGGCCTGGTAGTTCCAAGCAGAACCCCTTGGGCTTCTCCTTGCCTTCTTGTGCCCAAGGAAGGTGGCCAACTACACCTATGCACAGACAACCGCCGAGTTAACTCAATGACTGTTCCAGATTCCTATCCCATACCAAGAATATACGATTTAATTGATTCAGTTGATCAATCTAAGTTCATTTCAAAACTAGACTTACTTAAAGGTTACTATCAACTAAGACTCTCAAAAAGCCCAGTCAGTCTGGGCATTCATAACTTCTTTTGCCCTATCTAATTATGCCTTTTGGGATGAGGAATAGTCCAGTCACCTTCCAAAGACTTATAAATTGCCTGTTGCAAGACCTCTAAGGTGTTCATGTGCACTTGGACGACATTTTGTTCCTTTCAGAGACTTGGTCCCACCATCTAGTACAGATGTCGACCATTCTACAGCACCTGCCCATCAACCTGGCCAAAACCGATTGCAGCAGAGCTACTGTGCCCTACCTACGACACGTTGTCGGCTAGGGCCGGGTCCGACCAAAGAAGGCCAACGTCGATGGCACGCTGAACTACCCTGCCCTTACAACTCGTAAAGCTCTCTTGTGCTTCCTGGGCATGGTGGGGTTTTACTGTCACTACTACCATAACTTTGTTGCTGTCGCCGCCCCTTTGACCCATGTCACCAGTGAGAAAGTCTCCTTCCACTGGACTACTGTCTGCCAGGACTCCTTTGAACAATTGAAACAGTTCTTGGCCAGTAATCCTGTACTGACAGCCCATAATTTTGATCTTCCCTTCATCCTTCAAACCGATGCCAGTGACCATGCTACAGGGGCCATTCTACTGCTGGAAGATGATAAAGACGTCCTGCTCCCATTGCCTGTAAAGGCCTGGGACTTAGGGATAGAAATCCCTTGCCAGCTTAATCAGGATCTTATAAGAGGAAAATCAAGAACCATGGTTTTCTGAGGGATAACAAACAACCGTTCGAGATTGACAAAACTCTGACACCACTCACACAAATATCAAATAAACATTACAGGAGTCAAACAATTAAAGGAGTCAAACAATTAATGGAGTCAAACAATTAAGGGAGTCAAACAATTAATGGAGTCAACAATTAAGGGAATCAAACAATTAACGGGAGTCAAACAATTACTGGAGGCAACGATTAATAGAATCAAACAATATAGAGAATATTTCCTACGGCGGTGGCCCGGTGGAAGGTTCGTCGAGCGTGGATCCGCTCTCAGGGGGAAGGTCAAGGCAGCTTCTTCAATTGGCGTCGGCGTTGACGGGCGAGGTCTTGCCACCCAGGAGAGATGCCAGGGCACGGACGGTGGAGAAGGTGTGAAGGAAGTGGCGTTGACGTGGCAGCCGCGGTAGTAGTTGGAGCAGGTGACCGGAGGTGGACAGTCGAATAGTGAAGGTCTGGGGAATCAGCCCACGAGACAGGACACATCAGAAGAGAAACATAACCAGAATTTGAACGAGCACGGGGAAGTGCAGCTGTGGTGCTAGCTGGGTAGTGTCTGCTTTGTGTGTCGAGACAGCAGTGACGTTCTCACCTCCGTCTACCTCCCCCCCCCCCCAAGTGGGGGACGAGAACAATCAAGCGGGCGGCGAACAACCATCCTGCTCGTTACAGCCCTGTTATTGCCTATCATTTTGAAAATCAACAAACACCAACTGGCATAAAGTAACATTAAAAAGAATTACTCCACATCATCTCTGCAATAAAAAAAAAGTATGAATGCTACCTATATGGCACTCGACCCCTGCTGATTTCAACGGATCACAACCCCTTGACTTTCTTGGCTCGGAATAAGTTTTCAAACTAGCGTTTGCTCCTTTGGTCCTTATGACTACAACCCTATGACATAACAATCTGGCTCATCAAAGAGAAGGATAACTTGTTAGCTGATGCATTATCCAGAACCAGCTCATCATCGTTCTTGAGACATCATCTTCATTTTTATAGCCGAATCGTCCCAAGAAGATCCTACTTCAGGGGGTGGAAGATGTGTGACAGCTCTGTCCCCTCCTCACTCTACCAACATAACCATCACTTACTCCAACTTGCCACCAGGAGAAGAAACTGCTTCACGAAGCTACTCGACCCTAGTGAGCACCTATTCAGAACCAGTTCCTATCTCCCTATAAGACCAGTTTCCCATCAGACTATGAGACCGAGGTATTGAGGCAAGAGTGTCTTCCTGATAAGCTCAGTCTCTTTTCTGCCGGCCCACAGTGTTCTATTTCTCCTGGGGTGTGGACGATGAATTGTATTAAGTACTACTGCTGGTGGTGTTGTGATGGCTTGATGGTATTGGACTATGGCGCTAATCCCTGGTACATTGTGGTTGGACATAGCAACCTAGACTTGCTACCTGAGCTGCCATTTTATCAGGTTTTTGTGTTGCTGTATATCGTATGTGTATTTAATGTTTAGAGTAAGACTAGCAGAATCGCCGCCCTCCGGGCGGCTCATGCGCTAGGCCACGGTAGGACGACACCCTCCGGGAGGCTCCACATTGTCTCACTGTTTAGCCCTCAAAACTTCTTCTTCCATTAATAGCTCAGTTTTAATGCCCTTACGATGCATTTAAATACACCCACGTGCTCGCCGGCCATTTAAATGTCCGCCGTGACGCAAAGGAAAAGAGTATATGTCCGTGTTTTTTGACATATATTTTTTCACAATTAAATTTCTTTTTCAACTGGTGGTACATGGCATGTTTCCTCTGTCTGTGGGATAGTCGAGCAGACAAGCAGCACTACATGCAACGTGACTGGCCTGCAAGAAGTGGACTTACTCCAGGTTCTCACAATGTTGTTGCCCATGCTCTGGTGAATCCGCAGAACATTCTTCTTCCGCCACTGCACATCAAGCTCGGTGTGTTCAAAAGCTTTGTAAAGGCACTGGACAAAAAAAGCCAGGCTTTCAATTTTCTGAAAGAAGAATTTCCAAAAGTCAGTGAGGCAAAGCTGAATGCAGGAATTTTTGATGGCCCTCAGATCAGAGAGCTTTTCAAAGATTCCAAGTTTGATTGCAGCATGGATGTAAATGAGAAGAAAGCCTGGCATGCCTTTAAGTCTATTGTCTCCAATTTTCTTGGCAACTACAGAAGTCCAGAGTATGAACGAGTTGTTGAGGACCTACTTCTGAGCTACAAAGTTCTTGGTGCACGCATGTCCATCAAGATGCACTTCCTCAGCTCCCACTTGGACTACTTTCCAGAGAACTGTGGTGATGTGAGTGAGGAACAAGGAGAACGCTTCCATCAAGATATCCGTGTAATGGAGGAGCTGTACCAGGGTCGCTGGGATATCAACATGCTCGCCGACTACTGTTGGTGTCTGAAACGGGACGCCCCAGACACCAACCACCAAAGAAATTCTCTGCGACAGCCATTTATGCATGTCTAACTGTAAAGGCATCTATCTAGTTGACATATTTTGGTCTTATGTGTTGTGGTTACATTTCTTATGATATATTTTGCATAAAAATTTTGACATCATATTTAAGAATTTCGATTTTTTCCTAATTCCCATAGCATAAAAATCTGACCTGATTGGGCAAAATGAATGGCATTTTTGGAATCAGCACGCAAAATACATAAAGAATCAGCTAAGAAACCCTGCACCTCGTGATTTTTTTTTCAAATACAGCCCAGTGTCATCATTACATATAACACCATCCATCATCACTACATATTGCACCATCATCACTACCATCACTACTACCACCATCATCACTACCACCACTACTACCACCATCATCATTACCACTACCATCATTACCACTACTATCAACCAGTCTCTACCACCACCACTATCATCACAAACATGCGGCTATCACCATCACCACCACTGCTACTGTCACTACCACCGTCACCACCACCACCACTACATATAACACTATCCATCATCACTACATATAACACCATCCATCATAACTACATATAACACCACCCATCATCACTACGTATAACAACATCCATCATCACTACATATAACATCATCCATCATCACTACATATAAAACCATCCATCATCATCACTACATATAACACCATCCATCATCACTACAGAGAGGTAAAGTAGTTTCCAAGATTCTCGTGAGGACACACAAACAAACAAACACACAGACATACTTCTTTGTTTTATATATGTAGTTAGATTAATCCGGTAATGTTCTGGTGTGTTTTAATAACTGCATAGTTGTTTTACTTGTGTTTTGATAATTGCATATTTTTTATTTTACTTGTTATGTAATGTACACTCGGAAACCATATTCTCTAGCCCACCTGGGTCGGTGCTGGAGGTTAGTACAGTAGGGTGTGTCATAGGAGGGAAGATCAGCTAAAACTAATGGCCCATCACTTTTTTGGTAGATTTTAGTGTATATAAACAGAAAATAATTTCAGTTTCAACATTTTGCAACCTTTTGCTAGGTAAATTTTAGCGTGAAATTTATCGAAAATCTAACGTACAGCTGCATTAGTGCATTACAATTAAATAGTGAACATTGCTTTCTGACTTCATTCTTTAACAACCCAACTAACAATATTTTTTTCTGTTTCAGATTCTGATGCATTTATAAGTTGATAATATTTGCGATGGCTGCTTGTGTCAGGACGAGGAACCAAAAATCCAGCCATCTCAGTCACTATCTTGGGTCTGGGAGAGAGCTCCTGAAGTCGGAGTTGCCTACATTGAGAGCTGCTTTGAGATACGGTGTTTTAATCAGGCAAATCAGTGAAAAGAACCAAAGAACTTACACAAACAAAGACATTGCCAGTGATATGACCAAAGCTGTCTTGGCACAGTACACTCTGGCTAACGCTCAGTTCAAGCCTCCAGTCATAACAAGTCAGAAGAAGATTAGTGAGAGACTGCTAGCCAGTTGGGAAAAGGCAAGAGATATCTCTCTTGGGAGAGGAAAACTTGCAGTTAAGGACAGCTTTGCCAAGCAACTGGACCAGTTATTTGACATAATTACTTGCAAGTGCCCAATTGTTCTCTGTCCTGAGTTTGGATGAGATCGTGACTGTAAATCCGAGGCCCACATCTCCTGTATTTGCAAGCGTGAACTGAAGATTCCTGTGATCGAACTGGCATTTGTCAAAGCACAGAGAGAGAAGACTGGCAGTATAGGGGCTCTCATGATTTCTAGCCAAGATATTCCGGAGTCCAAGAGACAGGAGGCTGCCACAGAGAGACAGAAGAGGAGAAGAGTTGCCGAGGAAAAGAGACTTGAGAAGGCCCAGGGTGAGGTAAAAAAGGCCGATGATTGGAGTCAAGCTGATTCAGAGTTTAATGACTTCCCCATGGCTGATCCGAGTGCTGACCAAGAGTATGGTGACTTTGTCTCTAACCCAGAAAATAATGATCCCAAACCTTCCAGGCATAAGATTCGAAATAGGAAAGATATCCCGAGCATAGCTCTGGCCAGCATGCGACACCACACTGGTCTCAGAGACACTGCAGAGATAGCAACAGCTGCCTGGATTGACGGTGGTTTGATAACACCTGATGATGTTCACCTGGTGATAGATCATAACAAAGTAAGGAGAGCTCAGGAGAAACTTGTCAGTAACCTAGAAGAGGAGTTTGATAAGGGGATAAGAGAAAATGGAATCAATTGTTTGTTCTTTGATGGGAGAAGGGATGACACTAAAGTGTTCATGAAAGTTGGAGATTCTGACAAGTTGCTCCCTGCCATGGTGAAGGAGGAACGCTACTCCTGCTGCAGTGAACCAGGAGGGAAGTATTTGTGGCATTTCACTCCAGAGAAAGATGACATCAGGAAACCAGCTGAGATAGTGGCAGATAACATTGTGAACTGGCTCAGAGAGAGGAACGTAGACCAGACCCTGCAGGCCATTGGAGGGGACAGCACCAACACGAAAACAGGGTGGCAAGGGGGGGTCATACAGTGGATAGAGCGGAAGATTGGGAGGAAGCTGGTCTGGATTGTTTGTGACCTCCACACCAACGAGTTGCCACTCAGACATCTGATCCAGGAGCTGGATGGCATGACTCTTTCAAACAACAGATGGTTTGGTCCTCTTGGCAAGATGCTGGACTCTGCCACTGAGTTAGAAATAAATCCGAGCTTTGAAAAAATCACAGTTGGCCCTCCACTCGTTGAGCTTGCACATACTGTCATTGACGACCTGAGTACTGACCAGTACTATGGTTACATGATTTGCAGTGCCATCAAAACTGGGGTCATGCCTGATAGACTTGCTTACCTGCAGATAGGTCCAGTCTCACATTCTAGGTGGCTCACAACGACTCTCAGGTTCTGCAGAATTTGGGTCGCTCATCATAAACTGAAAGGGAACCAGCTTCACAACCTTAGACTTATTGTCCAATTCATCGTGAGTGTCTACTTGCCAAATTGGTTCAACACCAAGGTCAAGTCATCGTTCTCCGAAGGTCCGAGGCATGTTCTCTTCCAGCTTGAGCTCCTGAGGAGTCAGCCAAGGAAGGTTGTTCAGATTGTGGAGCAGACTGTGAGGAGATCTTCCTGGTATGCTCATCCCGAGGCAGTTCTGCAGACAATGCTCTGCAGTAAGGATGAGGAGGAGAGAAGAGTGGCAGTCAAAAAGATCTTGGATATGAGACTTATGAGAGGATCTGGGCATGACGAATCAGTTGGTGACGATTCCTTCAGGGTCAGGAAGACTCCTGAAGTCAATCTAGGTGCCAAGACCCTCACTGATCTCATAGATCTGGATAACATCCAGGCTGGCAGTGAGCCCCCTCTTACCTGCAGCCTCACCAATGTTCAAGTCAGAGCATTCCTGGACAACCCCATGCATGTCCCTGCCTGGCCCTCGCACACCCAGAGTATAGAGCGTTGTGTACAGCAAGTGAGCGAGGCCAGCAGTCACGTGTACAGCTAGGAGAGGAGGGAAGGCTACATCCGAGCTCAGGTGGTCAGCAGGGAGGTGATGAGTAGAAACAGAAGCAAGAAAGACATGTTCTCTATGGTGTGCAGCAACACCGGGTCGTAGTAGTAAAACCGGTTTTAATATTTGATGATTTTGTTTTCTAAAGGAATATTAAATTTAATAAATGTGTCAAGATCATTCGATTCACTATTCTGGATCATTTTCATCCTAATAAATTCACCTGATACATTAACTTTACTTTAAATATGCTATTTAGTGGTGTTGGTAAAAGGGTGGGAATACTGAATTTTCATAAGATTTCAAGTTAAAATTTACCTAGCAAAAAATAAAAACTTTTCAAATCTGAAGATATCACATGATTCTGCACATAGAACTACATCATTAATACCATGGGCCGATTTTTCAAACTCAAAAAAAAAAATTCGCCTCCGTATGACACACCCTATTAGTACAGTGTCCTTTCTGGACGGGGGCCCACTCTAACTATCACGAGGCAACACAGTCATAGTACGGCTGTATAGATGATATTATGTATAAATATTGTATATGGCATTTTATACTCTGCATTTTCCTCATTATATATGAACACTAAGAAAAAATTACCATATTATGAATGTAAATAAACACTTCTAAACCACCCAGTGAATCCACATGTCGTTTACAGCGCTTGTGGCCAGACCACGATGATTCCACCACACCCCATCTATATCATTTATTTCCCATCATTCTCGTAACTATATGAAAAATCGTGTTTCGTTTAACTACATATTTCAAAAACCTTAAATTACATGTGGATCAGTTACTCCTAATTTGACACACTTATAGTGTAATACTTTGACCATCCCACCTGGGCACATGGAGGCCCACGGTAAATCTCACGGGGCAACATCCTTGCATTTGTTGAGAATAGTTAAATATATATATATATATATATATATATATATATATATATATATATTATAACATATATATATATATATATATATATATATATATATATATATATATATATATATATATATATATATATATTATAACATATATATATATATATATATATATATATATATATATATATATATATATATATATATATATATATATATATATATATATATATATATATATATATATGCTGATAACCACAAGGAAAGAAGAAAACACGAAGTTCCCAAGCGCTTTCGTGTAATTCACATCTTCAGGGGTGAGTACAGACTAGAGAAAGAAATACAAATCAAGGTGTATATATACAGAGAAGGGTGAGACCAGGTCCACAATGGTCAGGTATTAGGTAATGACCCTACTAATCTTTAAATTGCACACAACGGTTTTTGGTCAGGTCAGATGGTCAGGTGACCCGGCCTTCTCACTTGGTCACAAATCTCCTTAATTACAAAATTGTCCAGCTTGCACATGCCGTTACTCAAATTCATGTTGAATGCTTCGGTATGTTTAATAAGACTAGATTGTATGATGTTCCTTCTATCAATTGAATTACATGGTAATATTGAGGAGGCATTATCCCAGTCAATGCAATGCTTGTTATCCCTCAAATGAACAAACAGAGCATTGGATTCCTGGCCTGTCCTAACACTGTATTTGTGTTGTTTAATTCTAGTTGCAAGATCTTTACCTGTCTGGCCTACGTAAAACATATTGCATTCCTTGCAAGGAACTTTATAAATGCAACCAATTGTGTTGTTGGGGGAGTTCTTGATTAACATTTGTTTAACAGTGCATGAGTTTTTAATTGCCACATTGACGTTCCAGGTTTTTAGTTGTGAAGGAATGTGTGAGAAATTTTTGTGAAATGGTAATATTAAGATATTCTTATGGTCATGGGTGGGCTTGGGATCAGTTCTATAAAAAGCTTTCTTAGTAATGTTTAGGCATTTGTCTATGAAAGATCTAGGGTATTTAAGGTTTGAGCCAATATTATATATATATTTGTATTCCTCATCGATGAATTCCGGACTGCAAATTCTCAAGGCACGTAAAAACATTGTTGAAAATACTGACTGTTTGACTTTATTATGGTGGGCAGAATAATAATGAATGTATGAACACACATTAGTTGGTTTTCTATAAATACTGAACTTAAAAGTGTTACCTATTCTGTGTATTAGACCCGTTTTTAATGACATGTTAAACAAATTTGCTAAAGGCATACTAAGTTCTTCCTTACATTTCTACTCTAGCAAATATCTCATTGGGACCTGGTGACTTCTTAGGCTTTAGTTTGTCTATTTGTTTATTAACATCGTTATTATTACTACTCTATCGCTTAATCTATTTTCTTTACTATATATATATAGTCATTGCCCCGGGTATCATGTTTAAATTCACGGTGGCGAAAAATGTTGAAAAATATCTGTTCAGATTAGTGTTCATTTCTCCGTCGTTATCAGTTATCTCACCATTATCTGACTGTAATGTTCCAATCTTGTCTCGTGTTTTAATTTGATACAATTGGAAGAATCCCTTTGGGTTTGAATTCGCCTCCCTTTCTACCTTCAGTTCATCATTTCTCTTTGCACTTCCTATCTCGGTCTTAACCCTACTGGCCAATACCTTATAATAATCTCAGAGTTGAACTTCACCACGATAAATTCTCCTACCTATAGCCTTCGTTTGTCCAATAATGTTCTTTATATAATTATTTATCCATTTTGGGTCATTGTTATTTGATCTGAGTCTTCTGTGTGATATATTCTGCCGTTTTGCATTAAGTTACTCATTATTTAAATTGTAATGGATCACGTCAACCTCAGATCTCGTTGTCAGGTCACCCTCAACAGTCATATTTTGTGAGGCTATCGCTGTCAGGTCACCAGATAAAATTAGGTCGTGTAATTCATCCCCAAACGTAATACCCCTTCAGTAAGCTACCTTTTCAACCTATCAAAGTTTGCCCTTCTGAAATCTGGGACTTTAATGGAATTTTCCTTGCAAATGACATTAAATTCTACTTTGAATCTCACTTCTTTGTAATCGCTGTTATATAGTTCGTTCCCTACCTCGACATTAGTAATGGGGTTATCTCAGTTTGACAGAACTAAATCTGGTATATTATTACCCCAGGTGGGTTCAGCAATATGTTGACTTAGGAAACAGTCCTGAACGGTTTCAAGAAAATCCTCTGATTCTGAGTTACCCTTGAGGTCGATCCAATCTATTTGACTAAAGTTAAAGTCGCCTACATTACAGACTTTGCTAGGTCTGGATGCCATTTGTATTTCATCACAAACAAGATGCTTATTAACCCTTTCAAGATAAGGTCTGTATATTACTCCTTTGATTAATTTTTCCCTAATGTCGCTTAATTTTGTCCAAATTGTTTCTGTATTCACTTCAGGCGAACTGAGCACGACCGAGACGAGATAATGACGGCACTTCTTTGTGCCGTGATTATCATATTTATGACTGTAGTTTCCTCACACAGTCTCCCTCCTCTCTCACTGTTTGTAAACTACTATATCTGAGAGTTAATTTTTTGCTTCTCTCGTGCTTAGAAGACTTTCATCTGCCTCGTTTCTGTCTTTTCAATTCGTCAAGTGTTTCTTCTCTGACGTGCTCAAATTTCACTGGCCTCTGTCGAACTCAATCTTTCATCTAGCTTGTCTCTGAATGTCTGTCTGTCTTTCACTTTCATGGATACGTCACGAATTGCATTATCAGGTGTTTACAGGAGCTGGTCAATCGAGGAGGGTTGACAAAGAATTAATAGTGCCTGGTTATTTACAGATTCATGAATATCGACACACACACACTTACACACACACACACACACACACACACACACACACACACACACACAACATCCTTGACCATCGGAGGATCAAGACCTATTCGGCGTTTGCTTTTGCGGTGGCAGCTGCCCGTACTAATGTTGGCCCACTTACGCAACCCTCAAGCCCTCCTCCTCACCGGGATGTCAACAAATTCCCACCTAAAGTGATAATTTCTTTTGGAAAGGGGTGGGATCAGTGTTGAGCAGTGATGCACAGTATTTAAGCCAGTGAATTAGCATTAGACAGTACCAGCGAGAGCCATGACCCACCCTTGAGGTCCAAACCCAGAGATACGCACCCCTGTGAACCGACCACCATCTCTCGACCAGGCGGTATAGCATTAATTAGGCCACTCTGTGAGCAACTATAGGTCGGCTTTACACCTGACCGCGAGATAACACAGCACCACTTAGCAGAGAGTGAGGTACAGTGACACCACACTACACCATACCACCTGGTGTCTCGTGCTGTAACACCACACCATGCCACGCAGTGTCTCCATGACTACGTGGTCCTTTATATCAACACTCGAAGACGAGTTACTGCACCACGTGAACAGCACACCACCCGGTGTGTCCATAACCACGTGAAGTCCTTCATATCATCACCCGAAGATGAGTTACAGCACAGCATGAACACCACACCACCGGGTGTCTCCATGAGCATGTAAGGTCCTTCATATCAACACCTATGGATGATTTACTGCACCACGTGGCCTACGTAACCTCACACAATATAGCAAGAGAACAGCCTGGACCATCAACTGTAAACTATAATTTGTATGTTAACCTCATGTTGCTTCTTCTTTTAGTAATGCACAAGTGATCGTGGGCCCTTCGTGCCCGGTGGCGAATCCGATCGTACAATTTACCGAGGTTGTTATAATTATGGTCGTGGTTGCTATAATCATGGTCCTGGTTGTTATAATCATGGTCGTGGTTGTTATAATCATGGTCGTGGTTGTTACAATCATAGTCGTGGTTATGATCATAGTCATGGTTGTTATAATCATAGTCGTGGTTGTTAGACTCATGGTCGTGAGTGTTATAATCATGGTCGTGGTTGTTATAATCATATTCGTGGTTGTTATAATCATAGTCGTGGTTGTTATAATCATGGTCGTGCTTATTATAATCATGGTCGTGGGTGTTATAATCATGGTCGTGGTTGTTTTCATGGTCGTGGTTGTTATAATCAGAGTCGTAGTTGTTATAATCATGGTCGTGGTTGTTATAAGCATAGTCGTGGTTGCTATAAGCATATTCGTGGTTCTTATAATCATGGTCGTGGTTGTTATAATCATAGTCGTGGTTGTTATAATCATGGTCGTGAGTGTTATAATCATGGTGGTTGTTCGTGTTCTGGGTAATAAGTTTAATATACAGGAGCGAACACAAACACCTGTATAGATTTTGTAGGTTCGATTTACTGGATAAGAGATATGTACACAAAGGGAGTAGCGCTCTTCAACCTGTCTGCTGGTCAACTGCTCTATAGACGACGTATGGCAAGTGATACATTAACAGCTTCCATACGTCGCCAGGCACATTAATTAGGCATGTGGGACATCTTAAATATATTGCCACACGCTACTAGCTAGGCTGAATAAATAGTATATAAATGGAGCACATACATAAAATACATACATAATATAAATACAGCATACAGAATATACATACACCTCCCTCCCCCCTATACGCTCATAGCAAAGTCTTGAGCGGACCTTTTCTTTTGGATTCGTTCTGAGCGTCGAGGGACTAGATCACTGGGAAGGGTATGGGACTCAACACTGGTGGCGGGGTCAGCAGAAGGCATTGTTACAGAGCGGAGAAAACGGCGGTTCCTCCACCACACACGACCACTGGGTAACCGCACCTGGTAGTCCCGTGACCTACCGAGACCCATGACTACGCCTACTTTGTCCCAACGTAGGGAGGTCGGGTCCTGAACACGGACTTGGGTGCCGACACTCAACCTGGGGAGAGAACGGGCGTGGTCGTTGTAGCGGGCGCCGACGTCTTGAACACGTTCGGCGGCTCGGCGATCACAATCCTCTATCTTGGCCTGCCACTCCTTGGAGAAGGATTGAGGGTGAGCAGGGACACAAGAACGAAGGGGGCGTCCATACAAAACCTGGGCAGGGGAGCGTCAAGTGTAGTTAGGTGTGTTGCGGAGTTCAAGAAGACCCGGGTCGAAGGCCTTACAGTCAATATTCCCAGAAGGGGCCACCTTAAGGATGAGGTGCTTCAAGGACTTGACAGCAGCCTCAGCGTGGCCGTTGGACTGCGGGTAATGGGGCGATGACAACACATGCCGGACTCCCCTTCGGTCAAGGAACACAGCAAAGTCCCAGCTTGTGAACTGAGGCCCTCCGTCGGTTCGCAGGCGTACGGGAACGCCCACGTCACGGAAGTAGCGGCGGAACTTGCTGATGATGGCGGCAGACGTCGTGTCATTACCGCACTTGATGACAACCGGCCAACCAGAGAGACGGTCGACGATAACAAGGAAGGACTTTCCTGACACAGAGAAAAAGTCGGCCGACACACTCAAAGGGGCGGGTGGGGTTGTCGTCACTCATGAAGGGTTCCTGCTGCTGGCTGGGTTGTAGTATGTGGCGGGGCTTACACACCTGGACAGCATTGGAGATGTCGGGGTCGATGCCAGGCCGGAACACAGTCTGTCGTGCACGCCGTTTGGTGGCCTCGACTCCACAGTGACTGTCGTGGAGGCGACCCAAGGCGTGGAGACTTGAAGCAGCAGGGACAACTACCGAAGGAGAGGTGTCACTGGCCAGAGGTAGGGGTAGGGCGGCAGCAGGGTAGTTGCTGCTCCCTTCGTGCACCCTGTTGGCGTATTTTCCCTCGAGAATCGGTGTTGGGAAGTCCTGGGAGATGATGGCCAACTATTGGCAATGTCTGTAGGACAGCAAAGGAGTCGGGACACCATTATGCACGTCAATCCAGGCTTGACACGACCTGTTGCCAAAGGTGACTTGTGCTTGAAGTGAACCTAGGGCCGGGGTCATCTGTGAACCATCTGCCGTAAAGCGGAGATCCTTAGGGGGCGGTCCTAGATCACTTGGAGAGAGCCCCAAGCATTGCAAATGCTGGGGACCGATGACTGTAGCATCAGCGCCGGTGTCGGGCAACATCTGAAGACGGGATGACACACTGCCGTAGGTCACGATGACACTGATGTACTGGGACGCGAGGAGGAGCACACATTTCTAATATGGCTCGAGTGTTGTCCAGGGTCGTCATGCTTCTGATTGGAAGACTGTGGGCGGCCCTCACTGGTGGAAAGGCGTTGAAGCTTCCGCCGACGCTGTCCCTTGGGTTTGTTGGAAGGGCAACACTTGTCATAGTGGCCCAGACGACCGCACACATTGCACTGGACGTACTTAGCTGGGCACCGTACTGTGAGTGACCAGTGGCCCTTACGGTCACAACTGTTGCAGGTAGACTCAGCAGCGGAAGCTCGGATGGCAGAGGTGGCACACCTGGCAGCCTCATAGGAGCGACATATCGTCAACACATCCTTAAGAGAAGAGGAAGAGTCGAGGGAGGTGAGGCGTTGGACAAGCTCCTCGTCCTTAACACCCATCAGGATCACCTGCTTCAACTGGGTCTCCTCGCACTGCTGGTGGTGGCCTAGACATATATCTACCTCTTCCGAGGCTCTCTTAAGACGTACATAAAAGGCGTCGAAATTCTCACCCTCCATCTGTCTGCAGCTAAACAATTCCCTCCTGCGCAGAGCTTCATTCTGCTGTCCTTTGATGTGCCGTTGTAGAATGTCCAGTACCTCCTCTACAGACAGCGAAGAGGTTGGGGGTACCTGCAACGTATGTTCTAAGACACGCTGAATTTCCAAGGACAGGCACATACGCAGCTGGATGAGTTGTTTAGGCTGTGACAAACTCTGGAGATCCACCATTGTAGCATAATCAGTCCACCGTCGCCGCCATTCACGAAAAGCCTGGAAAGTCACATCAGGCTTCAAGATGGGCGGTGTTTGAGCTGCCGCTTTAGGTGGGGCTGGGGGGCGTGAAGGAAGCATTGACGAGGTATCTGAACCAGTCAGTACCGAGGCAGTGTTAGAGCCAGGGGCTTGGTTAACAGTGAGGCGAGATATCAAGGCTTCAAACCGTGCAGTGTCTTCCAATCTCCGTTGGTGGTCACTCTCTGCCTCTGCTTGCCTTCTGTGTTCATCCGCCACACGTCTGTTAGCTTCATCCTCGCGCCTTTCATCTCTCATAAACTTCATTAAAGCAATTATCTCTGGAGACAACGCTGAATATCGAGGTGAAGGGCTGCGAGATGTTGTTGGAGCTGGAGCGTCATGGTCAGCCTGGTCATCCATCTGCGGAGCTATCAACCGACTGACTCATCCGGGCGTCGGCTCCACGACTGCGTAAAACACGAGACATAACTACTTCATCTGTGTACTGTGTCCCAAATCAATGTTGACCGGTCAGCCCGTCGTATCAACAAGATCTCAGACAAAAAATTAATTAAATACACAGATAAGTAGATTATATATATAAAATATATATAAGGAAATCACCGCGGTCAGTGTATGTGTACGTGTGTGTGTGTGTGTCCCAGGCAGTGAGAGCAGTCTCCTCGAGCTGTGAAGAGGGGTGGAGACGACGCTGTGGGGGGGGGGGTGGAGACGACGACTAAGACGACTAGCGGCAGTTACCCTCCAGGCTTCGCGAGGGGAGGTGTACTCAAGTCTACTCCTTACAAATGCCCAGAACATGCCGTGTACCTTGGGAATCCTTTAGAACAAGGTCACACATGTATGGCACGAAACACAATGCACTAAACACTGCACAGAAAATTACTGACACTGGTCAAAGTTGCTAAATTCTTCGAGGAGGGGTGGCGGGCGGCGGTTGGTTGACACAGGGAAGGAGTCCATAAGCCGGCTTTCCCACAAAGTTTGCACTGTCACTCGTAATTATCCAGTTATACCGGTTCACTGCGCCATGTTCGTGTTCTGGGTAATAGGTTCAATATACAGGAGCGAACACAAACACCTGTATAGATTTTGTAGGTTCGATTTACTGGATAAGAGATATGTACACAAGGGGAGTAGCACTCTTCAACTTGTCTGCTGGTCAACTGCTCTATAGAAGACGTATGGCAAGTGATACATTAACAGCTTCCATACGTCGCCAGGCACATTAATTAGGCATGTGGGACATCTTAAATATATTGCCACACGCTACTAGCTAGGCTGAATAAATGGTACATAAATGGAGCACATACATAAAATACATACATAATATAAATACAGCATACAGAATATACATACAGTGGTGGTTATTATAATCATGGTCGTGGTTGTTATAATCATGGTCGTGGCTGATATAATCATATTCGTGGTTGTTATAATCATGGTCGTGGTAGTTATAATCATAGTCGTGGTTGTTATAGTCATGGTCGTGGTTGTTATAATCATAGTCGTGGTTGTTATAATCATGGTCGTGGTTGTTATAATCATGGTCGTGTTTCTTATAATCACACTCGTGGTTGTTATAATAATGGTCGTGTTTGTTATAATAATGGTCGTGGTTGTTATAATCATGGTCGTGGTTGTTATAATCATAGTCGTGGTTGTTATAATCATAGTCGTGGTTGTTATAATCATGGTCGTGGTTGTTATAATGATAGTCGTGATTGTTATAATCATGGTCGTGGTTGTTATAATCAGGGTCGTGGTTGTTATATTCATGGTGGTGCTTGTTATAATCATAGACGTGGTTGTTATAATCATGGTCGTGGTTGTTATAATCATAGTAGTGGTTGTTATAATCATGGTCGTGGTTGTTATAATCATGGTCGTGATTATTATAATCATGGTCCTGGTTGTTATAATCATGATCCTGGTTGTTATAATCATGGTCGTGGTCGTGATACTTACGGTATCTAATATACTATAAAAAGGAATGGAATGAAGGTTAGAGTATTTAGTTAAAGAAATATTCGCCATAAGGAGAGGTTAAATTCATAAAAAAAAATTATTATGAATCACCGATGATCATTCCGAGATAAATTATATTATGAAGAGAAGTGACCTTGATTCTGGTCAGATTAGTCACCATCTGCTTAAGTCATCACCTGTGTTAAGTCATCATAGTCATCAGTGAACCAGTCAGTCAGCTGTCTGTCTGTCCTGTTAGTTGCCATATTGTCTATTTGTCCATGTATGAATCTGTCTTATATTTGTCAACCTCCTGTCTGTTTCACTGTCTATATTCACCCTGTGTCTATTGTAGTCATTTTCTCCATGCATTCCTGTTATTATCTTTTTATCTCTTCTCCTTTTCCACCCACAGGAATAAGTATACACTGTAGCTGTAAGGTCGTCTGATAACGTTGAAACTGCGCATCCAGACGCATGATGAAACTCAGCTCCCCCCACCTGCTATCTCTAACTGTTTTCGGTTTCCCTTCTTTATTCTTCTATTTACTCATCTTCCTTCCTTTACTAATCCAAACAACATTAAAAAAAAGTAGGCTAAGAGAAAAAGTTGGGGGAGGAGGAGGGAGCCGTACGACAACTGCAATCGTGGGCTGACAGCGTCCAGCGAATGAGGGTGCGCCACGTCTGTAGACCTGCATCGTTTTCCAGCGTAAATAAATTTGTTATGTAATGGCTTCCTAAAGAAACCATCGATATGGGACCAGGTTTGTTCCACTCTACGATTTTTTTGCGATTTTTCCACCAAGTTGATGTAAAAACGATTGTGCCGTTTCTGCTGCCCAGAGCACACACACACACACACACGCCTACAGTAGTCGAATAGTATATTAGATACTTATGTTAAATAACCCACCCACCCCATGTCTTTGTATGTTATAAGTCATTTCTGTTCAATGTATATTTCAGCCTTTGGGCTGTTGAACCTTTTCAATAAACCGTTAATTATTATTATTATTATTATTATTATTATTATTATTATTATTATTATTATTATTGTTATTATTATTATTAATATTATTACTATTATTATTACTACTACTATTATTACTACTACTATTATTATTATTATTATTATTATTATTATTATTACTATTATTATCATTTTTACTACAATTATTATTATTATTATTATTATTATTATTATTATTATTCACACACACTCACACATTAAACCTTGTCAGATGCGAAAAACATTGGCGTAGTAAGTGGGTTTTACACACGCTGTTTATAGAACGTTTTATTCTGGCTACATATACATTGTAGTTGAATGCTATATTCTTTTATAAAAACTACCAGCAGACTGTTACACTCGTATTACACACACACACATACATACATTGCAAATTTTACACTTACAAACATTGCCCATTAAATGATTAATAACATTTTTAACAGAGCCATTAGAATGTCTTAATCAAGGTGTACACACTCATAATTAGAATAATTTGCACTGTTGTAAATGCTTCCGATACAAGTTTTCACTTGTGTTGTATGCAGGCAGTATAATATTTCACTCGATCTATGCATACTATGAAAAAGAATGTATACCCGGGGTTGTACACACAACAGTGTAGTGTGTTTCATTCTAGATGTACAGTACAGTCTGAACCAAAAATTCACCGACCCCACCCTGGGTCTCGTGCTCGCAATTTTACCTGGCAATACTTGGTAAAGGAAGGCTGTATGTAAAGGTGATTGTGATTGGTGGATCTGTTTTCGGCTGTATCACTGTCACGATAAATATTAAACAAACCAAAGGTAGAATTTTTATCATAATAAACTATTTGTTGTTATTTAAGGTCAAGAGAAGTTTCTAATTTTTCGTATAATTGTTTAAATAATGAAGAAAATTATATTACTGAATTGGCAACTCAACTACAACCACAACATATATAAGAACATTTGGAAACTTTTCTGACAAAAAATAACAGTGAATAGTTTATTATTATATAAACTAGCGAAATCGCTCTTTCGCAAGGCCACGGCAGGACGCCACCTTCCGGGAGGCTCCACATTGTCTCACTGTAGTGCATTTAGGTAGACCACATTTTTGGTTTTGCCATTAGCAGCAAGTATGTACAGATTTTTGCCAGTTCCCACACTGGAGCATCCAACATAGAACTGTCCATGAGAGAAGCAAGGAAACACCAAGTTTAGGCCAACCATCTTTAGGGACTGTCCCTGGCTTTTATAGATGGTCATGGCAAAGCTCACTTTAACCGGAAACTGAAGGCGCTTGAACTCAAATGGCAGGTCAGTGGTGATGAGAGGTATCCTTGGTATAAAAACGTCCACTCCTTTAGCTTTTCCTGTCAGTATTGTAGATTCCAGTACATGTGGCATCATGTTCTTCTTGTGAGCGACTCGTCTCTCATTTTGAGTATGATGTCTCGTTTCTCAAACTCTTGACCGACAATCAGGATGGCTACTTCATCAACTACAGAAGCATTGAATCTTCTTTCATGTTCTCCCTTAAGGGTCGTGTCTGCTTTGATCGTGACTTTGTACTCGTCAGAAGGCATGTTTTCCAGGGCATTTTTAAATGACTGTACATACGTGTTGCGCTCATGCAAAATTTCTTGGATAGTTTGGACAATATCATGTCTGACACCTTGAATATTGCCACACCTGATAGTAGTCTGCTTTTCATGATCTCCCATGAAGTAGATTTGGAGGAACTTTGCCTGCTCATCTTCCAGTATTAAGAGGGACCCTGCTTTGTGATAGACTTGACTCTGGACTTTGGATGTTGGTATGTATCCGTGCTCACGAACTACTCTGGTAGCTCCAAAGGATGTCATCTGGAAGCATGAATTGTCCTTCAGTATATTTTCCAAGAAGTGTTTTAACTCTGGTGTTGTTCCCAGCATGAGAGTCTTCAATGGTTGTGGTGGTTTCTCCAAATTTGGCAGTCGTACTTTCCCATGAGAGCAGCACAGTCCAGCAGATTCTCCTTTATACTTCTTTGCACCGCAGTGTTTACATTTTTTATCCATGTTGCCAATGACAACAGAGGGGTACAATTCATATTCTATCTCATTGTCAAAGTTAAATGCTGCTCTTGCAAGTGGATGCCCCTGAGTATTCTTTCTTAGAATTCTGGATCCTGCAGCTCTCTGTCTATTAGCATTCAAACGAATTTCATGCGCTTGATCATTTTCTAGAGAAGGCCTTTCTGCTGTTTGCTATCTGTCATCATTAAGTCAGGATTCCCTTTCCTGATCTGTTTCCTGTGACCGACTGTCCGCTGTTCGCTCTCTCTGAGCATTAAGACGGGATTCCCTTTCCTGATCTCTTTCCTGTGACCGACTGTCCGCTGTTTGCTTTCTGTTAGCATTAAGACGGGATTCCCTTTCCTGATCTGTTTCCTGTGACCGACTGTCCGCTGTTCGCTTTCTGTTTGCATTAAGACGGGATTCCCTTTCCTGATCTGTTTCCTATGACCGACTGTCTGCTGTTCACTCTGGGCGGCTCATCCGCTAATCCACGGTAGGACGCCACCTTCCGGGAGACTCCACATTGTCTCACTGTTCAGTCCCCAAAACTTCTTCTTCCATCAATACTTCATTAGCGGTGTATGTAAGTCCCACCATGTTTTTCAGTACAACGGTACATCAAAGTATATTTTTTTAGCATTAAACTGTTAATATTTTATTGCCTAATCATCACTACACATAACATCATCCATCATCACTACATATAACACCATCCATCATCACTACATATAACACCATACATCATCACTACATATAACACCATCCATCATCACTACATATAACACCATCCATCATCACTACATATAACACCACTTATCATCACTACATATAACATCATCCATCATCACTACATATAACATCATCCATCATCACTACATATAACAACATCCATCATTACTACATATAACATCATCCATCATCACTACATACAACACCATCCATCATCATCACTACATATAACACCATCCATCATCACTACAGATCGGTAAAGTAGTTTCCGAGATTCTCGTGCGAACACACATATACACAAACAAACACACACACAGACATACTTCTTTGTTTGATATATATATATATATATATATATATATATATATATATATATATATATATATATATATATATATATATATATATACACATATATATATATATATAGATTCTACCTTTGGTTTGTTTAATATTTATCCTGACAGTGATACAGCCTAAAACAGATCCACCAATCACAATCACCTTTAAATACAGCCTTCCTTTACCAAGTATTGCCAGGTAAAATTGCGAGCAAGAGACCCAGTGTGGGGTCGGTGCATCTTTGGCTGACTCTACATCCGTTATAGTAGAATGTTTCAACCTGGTTCTACATACATTATTGTAGAATGTTTCACTCTGATTGTACACACACACACACACACACACTACATCCTTGACCACCGGAGGGTCAAGACCTACCAGGCCCTGCTGAGCAGCAGCTCCCCTTGGCCATGTTTGGCCATTCCCCAAGTCCCTTTCCCCGACCCATCCTCACCACCGCGATATCAACATAATCAAAAGTGACAATTTCGTTTCGTAAAGAAGTTGGATCAGTGTTGAACTGTAATGAACAGTGTTAAAGCCAGTGAATTCAGCACTAGACAGTACCATTGTGCGCAGTGACCCACCACTGAGATAAGCACCCTGGGAAATGACCACCATCTTCTGACCAGGAGGTGCTAATCAGTCCACCATGGGAACAGCAGTGGATTGGCTTCTAACCTGACTACGAGATAACACAACACCACCCAGAGAGAGTAAGGTACTGTGACACAGTGTCTCATGACCACGTGGTGTCTCATGACCACGTGAGAGTTTTCATATCAACACCAATGGACGAGTTACTGCACCACGTGAACACCACACCATCCGGTGCCTCCATGACCACGTGAAGTCCTTCATGTCAACACCTACGGACGAGTTACTGCACCACGTGAAGACCACACTATCCGGTGCCTACATGACCACGTGAAGTCCTTCATCTCAACACCTGCGGACGAGTTACTGCACCACGTGAACACAACTCCACTCAGTGTCTCCTTGATCACACGAGGCCCTTCATATCAACACCTACTTACGAGTTACTGTACCACGAGGCCTACAGTATGTGACCTTACACAGTATGGCAAGAGACCAGCCCGGGCCATCAGCTTCAAACTACAATAATATGTATGTTCAATTCATGTTCCTTCTCCTTTCAGTAATGAAAGCATTTGATAAAAGACCCACCTACCCCATGTCTTTGTATATGATAAGTCATTTTTATCCAATGTATATTTTCAGCCTTCGGGCTGCAGAACTTTCTCAATAAACCGTTAATTACTATTATTATTATCACACACACACACACTGTAACCAGTATAATTTACATACTGTATAATTTAGAGTAAGTAACTAATAACTTACAACCATGGATGTATAATTATGAACATTCATTAATCAATGACCTGTATGTTATGGCACTTGGCGTACGATTAAACATCCCGCGGATGTTTTGTCTAGTCCGAGTGTCGCAATATGATTCCACTCTCGTTCTCAGAAGTAGGTATTTCTTTAAACACTGAATAGATTGCTCATTTGTAATAATTGGATACTTTGCTTCACACTTGGATGCCTTAAGTATGTTAGAGAGCTAGTTAAGTAATATACAGATAATGGCACTGTAACGGGCCGAGTTTTCTCTTTTCAATAATTTACCATCCAGCTATTCTTATATGTTCTTCCTTTCATTTCCTCTCATCTATATATATTCTCAGTTTCAATGTTCTTACCTTTCTGAAGTTTACTTTGTTTTATGTCTATTCTTATACATGGGTTATTCTGGGGAACCATGTTATTCTTTGTACAACACTTTTTATACTTACAAAGGGTAGCTGCCACCACCCAGACTTTTCATTATATAACATAACTCATGGAAAGTTGTTGGGTAGTGTGGTAGATGTCTAGGCACGTGAGTAAGTAATATTTTCTGGGAGCCAATGTTTAGAAGGAGTAGAGTGGTGATACTCAGATTACTAATTCAATATTTATTAACACAGTGAGTGGAGAAGATGCATCTTAGATTCACTCAGGCTAAACAGAACGGCAATTAACTTATTAAATCATCAAACACTTCAAGAGCTTATTACCTCATTCAACACCTCCAAATACTCATTACTTTATTAGACAATTGGGATATCATTACCTTGATACATGAGATTCCGTACTATTATTCACAAGCCATCAATGGACCCTCAGGTCTTACTTTAACAAGTAACAAATTACCTCTCCACTTCTTGGTTAGAGCATGATGCTCTCAGGTTATTCTTTCATGGGTACTACAGATGAATACATAACACATTGGGCAATTCCACAATTAGTAACATACCATATTTCTTATCATTTCACAAGGAACCACCTGGTACCTTGAACTCTCATTCAGGGGTTCAATACTTAACCTGGGATGACTATATTTCTGCTAGTCATCCCTAAGCATGGACATTAATACGGCTCCATACATATAACCAAGAACAGTAGATAGACCATGATCATATGACGGAGTCAGTGGGCCAGAGTTGTTTACAGGCTCGCACGCTAGCTTGGAGCGCCTGGCCCGGGAAAAGTTGACTCGTGGCGGTGGGCCGTGGCGTCTGCCAAGGAATCTCGCCCTGGGATTCTAATCTCGCCACCTTAAAGACGTCTTTCGAGAGACATCGTGCCCATAGGCGGCTCCCGAACCTCAGGAGTATTGCTAACCCCCACAAGAGTGTCTGGAGACGTGGAGAAGAAATCACAGAAGGAGTGAATATTTAACTTCACTATACAAAACATACGTCTGGCACCGGTTCAGACGATAGCCAGACCTCTATTTTACTTGACTCACTTGGCACTGAAGGTACTATGTTAAAACATGAACACTGATATTCACAAAAAATGACTAAGTTAAACGGAGTTAATATGGCGGCGTGGAACACACGTGAACATACCTGGAGACGTGGAGAAGAAATCACAGAAGGAGTGATTTCCCCTCGCGCGTCTGCATATATACGGGCCTGAGGGCATATTCCTACTAGAAGGATAAATGTCACTAACAATAGACCCTCTATTTACCGTAGTCGTTGGACACCTAGCTGTGACCGTCAGTGTCACAGATCAGGCTAATTTTCTACATCTATATTTATGATTTACTCAGAGGTTGAGTTTGTCAGTAAAGAGGTGAATTGAAGTTATATATGCGTTCGCAACTCTATTGGCCTGACCGCAAACCACATCCCCGGTCAAACGGCCGTTAAATCTGGGAGAATTTTGAGTTTGACAGGAACTGTTCAGAAGATTAATGACATCCTTAAATAGACAACTGACACTAACTAAACTATGAACATCAGATTCTCTGATGCCGGGGCAACAAAACAATATAACTTCAGTAGCGATCAGAAACCCATGGATATCCCCACGGACGACCTAAAATACGCCACTCTAACTGGCACACTCAACACTCGCCTACTTGACACATCTTACTAACAATAAGGACAGTTGAAGCGTTCAACACCACTCACAATGGATCTTGAATGTTCCCACTGTAAACAGACATATCTAAGTTGACTCAAAACAAAGGTGTTCTCTCTCACATTCAAATACATTATATAGAGAGGTTGGTTTCAGTAAGTCAGAGAAAATGGGATAACGGAGGACTGAGGCGTCTTGAAGTGACGAGAAAACGGACTCCTCAGATGGAGGACTCAAAAATAAAGCAGTGGTACATGTTTTGTGGGCTATGGAGCGTAATATGAATCATTGATTTTGGCGTTAACTGACGTGTACGACCGTGGTCGTTACAAAGCTTTCCCCTCCCCAAGATTCAATATTATGCGGTATAGTCAACAAAACATTCACCTTAAATACATAATTTTCAAAACACAATATCTTGCAATACTGGGGTAATGGTCATCAATACAGGTAACACATGTTACAGAATTTTCACATACATAAAATTTTTCAACTCAGTTGAATAATCACACAAACTCCCAGCCAGGGGCAGATAAAATGAACACAGCACCACTTGTTATGGCACACAGAACATAATCATACATCAATATTACAGAACATAATAATAAAAATAACAGGCCGTCCTGAATTACATTTTTTGTATACTTTTAACTGCACCATCCACCCGGACGACAGGTAGTTCCATCTTGGCAATTGATCAGATGTGTATAACACTTTTAACTACAACATCCACTAGGATGACAGGTAGTTTCCATCTTGGCAATTGATCAGACATGTAAAACACTTTTAACTACAACATCCACTAGGATGACAGGTGGTTTCCATCTTGGCAATTGATCAGACACGTATAACACTTTTAACTACAACATCCACTAGGATGACAGGTAGCTTTGTAGGACACTTTCCACTACAACATCCACTAGGATGACAGGTAGCTTTGTAGGACGCTTTTAACTACAACATCCACTAGGATGACAGGTAGTTTCCATTTAGGCGATTGATCAGATATGTATGACACTTTTAACTACAACATCCACTAGGATGACACTGGACCCAAGCTTCAAAATTCAACAATTGAGATCTCAAGCTAGGAGAAGATAGACTGACCCCATCCAGCCACTGAAGTATTCGGGTTGACCATATCGCAAAAGAATCCTTTTCCACTCGCGGGACGAGGCAAGATCTGAATGGCCAGAGTATGGACTCAAATAGACCTTAATGCCAGCGACCCGGTCCCCATGAACCCCCCCAAAACCTCAGTGCCCTTCTGTTACTTTGCAATGCAAGCGTCTTAAACTGCACTAGGCCCATGTACTCTTGTACCTGCCTAGCAATTACTTCACCATGCATGCGTCTTAAACTGCACTAGGTCCATGTACTCTTGTACATGCCTAGCCGTGACTAAAGTCCAGCCCAACTACCTCCTACATTAACCCAGGCCTACTGCAGATAGGACCTCCAAGCAACTTGATCACTCACACCAAACAATGTTCTCACTGCAGTAAGACACATCAACTCATTCCTCTTGCCCATGGTACATACTGACAATCCCTCCCCCAACAGGGTCACTCTGGCCACTTGACTGGCGAAGCAAACATTGATGTTCACGATCAACAAATCTCAAGTACTAAGTAAAGGCCCTTTACGGCAATTGAGAGATGTGACCGACCATCTGGTTCTGTTTCTAGAGATCCATACGGATCCGGGGTTTCCTCCGTCTCTGTGGGAACCTAGCCGCAGGGGCTCCCCCTGGGTTCCCGGGACTGGCCAACCTTTCTCTTTCCTCTGCTTCGTAAACATATCCCTAGCCACGAACCTTTTCACTTTCTCTGCTGCTCTTCTGATTATCTCTGTTTCATCTGACACGTTTGTGAGTTCATAGGCGGCACCGTCTCGGATGATATCAGTTACTGTATACGGGCCCCTCCATTTGGCGTTCAATTTCCTACTAGTACCTGGAAGAGGTACTTCAGCCCTCACCCAGACCATTTGTCCCAACTGGACTTCTTCGTCCTTCCTATCTCTATTTGCTCGTTGTCTGAATTCTTTTGACGTTCTCTCGGAAGTCTCTTTTATCAATCGGTGAGCCTCCCTTAACCCTCACTACTTTCACTTTCTATTAAGGGTAACCCAATACCCACTTGTCGGTGAGCATGACGTGAGAAGAAGGCAAAATGTGGCTGTACTCCAGTAGTGGAGTGCACAGCCGTGTTCAATGCACACTGCACGGGACCTAAGAACTTGGGCCAACGTCGGGGGTTGTCTTCACACAGGATGGCAAGGAGGGTTTTAAATGTACGGTGCATTCTTTCTGTAACACTGTTGCCTCGGGGGTGGTATGGCAAAGTGAAATATGAATTAATGTTGCTCATTCTACAAAAATTCTTTAAGTGGGCTGCTGTAAATTCCCCTCCATTATCTGCAATCACAGTCTTAGGGCTGCCAAATACATTAGTGAATTTCTCAAATTCTCGGGTAACTTCTTGGGTCGCTTTAGTCCGAAGGGGGTAGAAGTTAACAAATCTAGAGTAATGGTTGAGGACAGTCAACACATATCGGTATTCGTTGACCCCCGCATGCATGTCAGTCAGGTCGACAGAAACTCGCTCGAGGGGCTTGGAAACTACCGGTAAGGCCTGCCATTTCTGGGTAAGACCCTTAGTTCCCTTGAATTTCTGACAGCTTTCACATGACTTCACAAAATCTATACAATCCTTACGGCAGTTTGGCCAATAGAATAGACTTTCTGCCTTGGCAATGGTTTTCCACTGCCCTAAGTGACCTGACTTGGCACTATTGTGTACTAACTTTAAGGCGGCTTCACGTAAATGATCAGGTACGACTAAGCAATAGAGCAAGGCTTTGTCAATCATTTCTTTCACTAGATATAAAACTCCATCTATCACTTCAAACTTATCAATGGTGGTTTTGGGGTATCTGTGTCCTGGTAATTTTTCCCCATTCAAATACTGCAAAAGCTCTTTCCACCGTGGTTCTTTCTGTTGTTCTAGTCCCAGCTCTGCAGGGGTTAAGCCCTCTAGTGTGGGATATTGAGCAACCAAATCTTCCGGCCGCCCTTCTCTTACTACTCTCACGGGTCTACTTAATGCATCAGCTACAACATTTGCTTTACCGGGTTTATAATCAATGGTAAAGGAATATTCCCTCATTTCTAACATCCACCTGTTCATTCTCTGATTCTTAGTCTTCTTCCTGAAGACTGAGGTCAGAGGTTGGTGGTCAGTTTTGATAGTAAATTGTGTGCCCCACAAAGAATGATGGAAGAACCGGCATGCTAACACAATTCCGAGGGCTTCCTTATCGGTGGTAGAATAGCGAGTCTCAGCGGGTTTTAATTTTCTAGAAAAATAACCGACCGGACGTAACGAGCCATCTGTCTGCACCTGATTGAGTGAAGCTCCTACACAGGTGGCACTGGCATCGCTGTGCAATTCAAAAGGTTTATCGGCATCTGCCTTAACGAGAACCGGAAACGATGTGAGGGCGTGTTTCAACGTATCAAAGGACTTCTGACATTTATCGGTCCACACAAAAGGGACATTTGCTTTAGTGAGTTCGGTGATTGGATAAGCTATCTTAGCAAAGTTGGGGACATGTTTACGGTAGAAGCTACACATTCCTAAAAACCGACGAACTTGCTTCACATTAATTGGGGGTTTACACTCTGATACCGATCGGACATTCTCTGGGTCTGGTTCAATACCTCTCTCTGACACGACATGCCCTAAGAATTTCACTTGTTGTTGGCCAAACTGACACTTCGATAAGTTTAATTTGATTCCCATTTCTACGAATCTATCAAACACTCTGGCCAGCCTGTCCACCAAGGTTGTGAAATCGTTAGCCAACACTATCACATCATCGAGGTAGTTCCTCACCCAGTCCTTCGTGGCTAAAGGGGCTAATACCCGGTTTACCTCTCGGGTAAAGACAGCGGGACTAGCCGACAGCCCAAACGGTAAACGTGTAAATCTCCATAAGTTATAGCCGTCGCTAAATGTGGTTAAGTCTCTACTTTGTTCATTGAGTACTACTTGATAATAAGCGTCCTTCAAGTCTAACGTAGCATAATACTTATTTCCGGCAGCTTTTTCTACTAATTCATCTAACCTGGGAAGGGGCTGTATATCTACTTTCAAATGTTGGTTTACCGCTCTGAAATCTAAACACATACGTTTGGAACCATTAGGTTTAGTGACTAACACTTTGGGAGACAACCAAACAGCGGTTGATGGTTCGATGATATGCCTGTCGTGCATGTCGGTGGTCATGCCTTTAATTATGTCCTTAGCCTTTTCAGGATGTCGATACTGAGGTCCTCTAACGGGGTTATCGTTGGCTAGTTGGATGTTCGCGGGACGCCCCGCAATAGTACCTATTTCTCGAGGTCCTAACACAAACAAAGCAGTGTGATCCAAGATCAGGCTTTCCAACCTCTTGCGCATTTCTCTAGTCAAATGCGGCCAAGGTTGATTTCTAATTAACTCTTTCAACTTTTCGTGTTTAGTGTTTCCCGTATTTACTTCATCACAATGTGGTATCATGCTGTTCGAAATCCCCTGAATAAGCCTTACGTTACTGATTGAAGATGTTGGAATGCCATTACAGATCATACAGGGAGTGGGGGCAACATGATTATCATCTACTGGAATGACCTTCAAGGTACGGGGCCTATTCTTCTGTTCAATCTGGATCGCCATGTAATGGGGTGCACATAAGGAGATTTCATTTGCTTGACTGACTTTACATAATTCCTCATATACCTGTGGAATGTTCCCTAGATTGGTCCCTGCAGTGTCTAAATAAGAAATTTCTCGCTCCGGGAGGATCTCATACTCCCCAAGTATTGTACCAGTACGCAAACAAACCGCTTTCGAGGTTACGTTACTAAAAGGAACATATATACATGAATCTGAATTAACGTTCACGCATATTTCGGGATGTTGTTTGAAATTACGATGGGTAAACCGGAGACGTAAAATCTGACCTTCTTCCGCTTTAACTTTAATGGCTCTAACCTGGGAGCTATGGCTAGGCAAGATGGTTTTCTTACTAGTGTGAAGGTGCGTGAACCCAGGAGAATCGGTCAGGGTGGGTTTGGAGAGTAATCGGCCAATAGGTTTGACTCCCTTGGCGTTTTCTTTTACGGGGAACTCCCCACACCTATAGGCATGGCCTGCCCAGATGAAAACTTGCTTCCTCTGTTCCCATTCTACTCTAAACCTCCCCAGAATGTCGGCTCCCAGCAACATATCAGCATTAGTATAATGGTCATCCACGATCAGCGCTTGATGGCGGATTATCTGGTGAGGGGTTACATTTAACATTACCACGACGGTGCCTTTTACATGCAGTTCATCTCCGGTAATGGCTTTATCATTGTGTTTACAAGGCCTGATGGGTCCTACCCCTAGGGTGTCGACAAAACTTTGAGAAATTAACGTTACTTCACTACCGGTATCAATTAAAGCAACACAATTATGTCCTCCCACCGGCAGGTGTATGAAGGGTGACACACTGGAAGGAACCTCTTCTCGTCACTTACGAGAAGGAGCTGCACGAGCTTGGCGTCCGGGACAGTTCCGATGGAACCTCCGACACCCAACTCTCAGACAGTCCCAACAGGCATCCCTCGGTGGTTTCAAAGGACAAGTTTCGGGAACGTGCTCAGACGTTCGACAGTACCCACAGTATGGTCCACGTCGACGTGCCATCACCGTTGGGCGAGGTGTTCCATGCGGAACTCGTTCTCGCGGTATATGTACTTCTCGAGGTGCATGTACTGTCTTCCCGGCACGCTCTCGCTTACGGTACCCCCTGTCACTTATGACTGGCTCAGGCACCGGTTCTAGAGGCCTAGCCCCTTGATGTAGTTTCCTTACAGAGGGGGAAAAAGTCAGGGGTCGAGATCCCAGGTACATACTTCTCTGCCGGTCCAACACATTCACAAAACTCTCTATTGGACAAGAGTCAGCCATATATCCCCTCATCTCGGCTTGCAATTGCAATGGCAAGGTTTCGAACAACTTATCTTTTATGGTCTTATCTCGCCCTGGCAGTATCCCAAACCGACTTTCCAGGGCGGCAAACTTGGCCTTGAGTTCTCCCAAGAACCAGCGGGGATTATCGTCCAAATCATATTTCAGCTGGGTGAACTCCGACCAGGCATCCTCAAAGGTTATGCGACTCACAAACAAGTTTCTTAGAGCCCGTTTTACACTATCCCAACCCACTTCATCTAATTGACCAATCTCGGTTTTGACCATGGTGGAAACCCGCTTATCCATTCTACTAGTAGCTACCTCCCATCAGTCTTGAGGGTCTTCGGCCACATACTCTACTCGACGACAAAACTCGGTTATAGTTTCTTGAGCTTCCAACCCTACTAACTCGTCCAAGGTCAACCGCGGAACATCTTTAGGACCCAACAAAGGCGAGCCCCTATGATATTTAGTTCTAGGGGATGAAACACCGTGGACCCTAGGGTGGCTAGCAGATCGGCCGCCAGCAAAGATATCATCTACAAAGGGGTCCCCGTCCCGCCCTGGCGATGGGTTTTCAGAGGAAAGGGTAGATAAGGGCGGACCAAGACTCGGGAGGTGGGAATTATTCTCACTGACTGCGGGGGTTGACAGGCCTGACATGACTTGTTCTAGTAGGGCATGAAAGGTTTGCAACACTTGGCTGGGTCCCATGGGAGGTTCACCGGTACCCGGTTCCTGACTACCCCTAGCCTCAGCCATCCTGCCTTGAACTATACCTTTTGCAAATCGTAAAGTACCCTCCCCCCAATTAGCACCAAACCCCTACAACAGAAACTGGTAAATCACACGTGCGTATTCTTAAGCCGCCGCACGCCACGAGGAGAAAGGAAAAAAAAAAATGCGGTAAACCTTAACACCTAACTGAATAGGAGGCTTCTTAAATGGATATTCACCAAAAATAAGTAACCGGCAATAGCATCGGTGATTCACTCAGAACATTAAGTATCTTTAAAGAGGACAATACAAAGCTTCAATTCACAAAGTATTCATAGCAAGGCTCAAAATAAAATGCTTGATGATACTTGACGAGAATGTCTCAAGAAAAATATAACTCTGTAGATTTCACGAATGATAAACACAAAGCGGATTTTCTGTACTCACAAGAATTCACTGTCTTTTTCAATTAACTTGACACTGTGTTAACACTACACAATTTACTCTGTGCTTTACTCACAATTGGTGGTCCTTACATGTACAGAGGGTGTTTCCAGCAATCCATTTCCAGAGATTGTATGTCTTAGATGTCCATTTCACCACAGAGTCCTCAACCCAATCAATACCATGACTGAAAATACACCAGAATTAGTTCTCAAATACATATAACCTCTTTACCAACAATGCATATCAGTCTACACTGTAAGACATGGTAAGGCAGTATGTAATAAAATTCTCCGTAAAAAAAAATTGAAAAATACAACACTGAAAAATTTAACCCCAAACTTGTGTTATCTCAATAAATTCACTGGTAACAAATTGACTCCAACTGAGAACTAAAACTCTTTCTAGTTATTTCACAATTCAGTTCACTAGCAAAAGAAAAAAAAATTACATAACACTCACTTGGGTTATACAGAAATTTCAAAGTTAGAAAAATACTTCAAGTGAGAATCTGAACACTTTCAATTGAAATCACAATACTTCCACTAAATGTCACAGCTAAAAATAAAACATTGGATTACATAACCTTTGTGCATATGACATTTCAGGTGACACTCAAGAGATGAACCCAGTTCATCACACTCTCAACATGGCAGATGTAAAGTATACTGCCCACTCAATGTCTGTAAATATCCAAAGATTAATACACTGGTCAAAAAATAAAAAAATTACACTAATGTGCAATTACCACTTTCCTGAAATTTCACACAATAAAAACTCACAAAGATGAGTTAGGTAGCTTATTTCAAAAAAATTTGGTGCATTACCTAACTCTGTAACACAGAAAAAATTATAACTTTCTTTCACAAAAGAAGTGGTGAAACTAAATCAATTGTTAGTTCTTACCTAACTCTTAAAAACTTTGCAGTTACAACTACAGTATTGTACTTGACACAAAAGTTTGTACTTTAAATTACACAATTATTTGTACTCCTTACTGATGACAAACTTATACATTACTGTATACTGTATTCTGAGAAAACAAATTCACCAAGTACCACACCTCATTCCTTCAAATTGGTTCTCAAATGAAAATAATCCCACTAGCTAGCACCATTTGTACCGGGCCGAGTTTTCTCTTTTCAATAATTTACCATCCAGCTATTCTTATATGTTCTTCCTTTTCATTTCCTCTCATATATATATATTCTCAGTTTCAATGTTCTTGCCATTCTGAAGTTTACTTTGTTTTATGTCTATTCTTATACATGGGTTAGTCTGGGGAACCATGTTATTCTTTGTACAACACTTTTTATACTTACAAAGGGTAGCTGCCACCACCCAGACTTTTCATTATATAACATAACTCATGGAAAGTTGTTGGGTAGTGTGGTAGATGTCTAGGCACGTGAGTAAGTATTATTTTCTGGGAACCAATGTTTAGAAGGAGTAGAGTGGTGATACTCAGATTACTAATTCAATATTTATTAATACAGTGAGTGGAGAAGATGCATCTTAGATTCACTCAGGCTAAACAGAACCGCAATTAACTTATTAAATCATCAAACACTTCAAGAGCTTATTACCTCATTCAACACCTCCAAATACTCATTACTTTATTAGACAATTGGGATATCATTACCTTGATACATGAGATTCCGTACTATTATTCACAAGCCATCACTGGACCCTCAGGTCTTACTTTAACCAGTAACAAATTACCTCTCCACTTCTTGATTAGAGCATGATACTCTCAGGTTATTCTTTCATGGGTACTACAGATGAATACATAACACACTGGGCAATTCCACAATTAGTAACATACCATATTTCTTATCATTTCACAAGGAACCACCTGGTACCTTGAACTCTCATTCAGGGGTTCAATACTTAACCTGGGATGACTATATTTCTGCTAGTCATCCCTAAGCATGGATATTAATACGGCTCCATACATATAACCAAGAACAGTAGATAGACCATGATCATATGACGGAGTCAGTGGGCCAGAGTTGTTTACAGGCTCGCACGCTAGCTCGGAGCGCCTGGCCCGGGAAAAGTTGACTCGTGGCGGTGGGCCGTGGCGTCTGCCAAGGAATCTCGCCCTGGGATTCTAATCTCGCCACCTTAAAGACGTCTTTCGAGAGACATCGTGCCCATAGGCGGCTCCCGAACCTCAGGAGTGTTGCTAACCCCCACAACAGCGTCTGGAGACGTGGAGAAGAAATCACAGGAGTGAATATTTAACTTCACTATACAAAACATACGTCTGGCACCGGTTCAGACGATAGCCAGACCTCTATTTTACTTGACTCACTTGGCACTGAAGGTACTATGTTAAAACATGAACACTGATATTCACAAAAAATGACTAAGTTAAACGGAGTTAATATGGCGGCGTGGAACACACGTGAACATACCTGGAGACGTGGAGAAGAAATCACAGAAGGAGTGATTTCCCCTCGCGCGTCTGCGTATATACGGGCCTGAGGGCATATTTCTACTAGAAGGATAAATGTCACTAACAATAGACCCTCTATTTACCGTAGTCGTTGGACACCTAGCTGTGACCGTCAGTGTCACAGATCAGGCTAATTTTCTACATCTATATTTATGATTTACTCAGAGGTTGAGTTTGTCAGTAAAGAGGTGAATTGAAGTTATATATGCGTTCACAACTCTATTGGCCTGACCGCAAACCACATCCCCGGTCAAACGGCCGTTAAATCTGGGAGAATTTTGAGTTTGACAGGAACTGTTCAGAAGATTAATGACTTCCTCAAATAGACAACTGACACTAACTAAACTATGAACATCAGATTCTCTGATGTCGGGGCAACAAAACAATATAACTTCAGTAGCGATCAGAAACCCATGGATATCCCCACGGACGACCTAAAATACGCCACTCTAACTGGCACACTCAACACTCGCCTACTTGACACATCTTACTAACAATAAGGACAGTTGAAGCGTTCAACACCACTCAAAATGGATCTTGAATGTTCCCACTGTAAACAGACATATCTAAGTTGACTCAAAACAAAGGTGTTCTCTCTCACATTCAAATACATTATATAGAGAGGTTGGTTTCAGTAAGTCAGAGAAAATGGGATAACGGAGGACTGAGGCGTCTTGAAGTGACGAGAAAACGGACTCCTCAGATGGAGGACTCAAAAATAAAGCAGAGGTACATGTTTTGTGGGCTATGGAGCGTAATATGAATCATTTGATTTTGGCGTTAACTGACGTGTACGACCGTGGTCGTTACAGCACCACTAGTTAAGAGTGATTCATGGGTCAAAGGGATCATTTTCCAGCCGGTTGTTTATACACGTTATGTAAACACCGCTGACTGTAGTTCTGCATGACATTCCATGGAGATGACTACTTCCTCCTTCGAGAACCTTCTAGAAGCTTGGCTAAAAGATCGCTCTGGTGGCGAGTGCAGGAATTACTCTCTACGGGCGTGGCATAGCCAAGCCCCTTAGTAGTCTTGAGCTGGACCCCTTAGAGTAAAGATCTATACCTGGACCATCTCAGTACGGGCTCGCCTAACACAGAGCCTGCTTCAGTTACAGGGCGACCCACACCAAGAACTCTTCCAGTAATAGATCACTGGGCCAGTCTAATTAACTGTACAGTATTTAGACTTGTAAATATCACACTGAAAATATACACCAGTTTTGACTCTGATTATCCCCCTTTTTGTGGAAGAGGTGGACGTCCAAATGGACTATAATTATCGACAGTCTCAGGCGTCCTACTGATATCAACGGGACTCTAAATAACTACAAGCAAATTACTTTTAAGTGGGACTGTATACTGACATGTATCACTCCTCACAGAGCTACAATTCATGTGACTACACACACACACACACACATCACTACATCCCTGACCACCGTAGGGTCAAGACCTATTCAGGCGCTGCTCCTGCTGAGCAGCGGCCCCCCTTGGCCAATGTTCGGCCCATTCCCCAAGTCCCTCTCCCCGACCCATCCTCACCACCGGGATGTCAACATAGTCAAAAGTGACAATTTCGTTTCGGAAAGATGTGGGATCAGTGTTGAACAGTAATGAACAGTATTTAAGCTAGTGAATTCAACACTAGACAGTACCAGCGAGAACCGTGACTCACCAGTGAGATAAGTACCCCTGGGAACTGACTGCCATCTTCTGACTAGGAGGTGCTAATCAGTCCACCATGAGAACAACAGTGGGTCGGCTTCGCACCTGACTTCGAAATAACACAACACCACCCAGTAGGGTGGGGTACTATGACACCACCCCACACCACCCGGTGTCCCCATGCCCACGTGACGTCCTTCATATCAACACCCGAGGACGAGTTACTGCACCACTTGAACACCACACCACCTGGTGTCCCCATGACTACGTGAGGTCCTCCATGTCAACACCCGAGGACGAGTTACTGCACCACGTGAACACCACACCACCTGGTGTCTCCATGACCAGTCCAGGACGGGGCCATCAACTGTAAACTATAATAATTTGTATGTTCAATACATGTTCTTCTTCTTTCAGTAATGAAAGCTTTTGTTTAACGACCCATGTCTTTGTATGTAATAAGTCATTTTTGTCCAATGTATATTTTTAGCCTTAGGGCTGCCGACTTTTTCAATAAACCGTTAATTATTATTATTATTATTATTATCATTATTATTATTTTTATTATTATTATTATTACATCACAGTAGAATGTTTCTCTCGGGTTGTACATCAATAATTACACTAGAATGTTTCTTTCAGGCTTTACACACTCTACAGTAGAATGTTTTACTCGGGGTGTACAACCGTTCTTTTGTAAACCAAATATCGTCATTTGCTGTCATTCACTCATCAGAATGTAAATGCAAGCTGCTGTCGCTTCTCTCTCTCTCTCCGGAGAAGAGACGCTTGTGGATATAAAATGAGGAGGGGCTGAGGTTTTCCAGTTGTGTGTTGAATCTCTATGTCCATATTTAATCATGCATGCAGTGTGTGTGTGTGTGTGTGCGTGTGTGTGTGTCCTCGTCTTCCTCTTTACTCCCCCTCTCCAGCTCTCCTCTTTCAACAAACCTCCTACGCGCCGTGTTTGATGGAGGAGAAAACCTATAATACTATACTCGCAACAAGGTTTTCAACAATACCATTAGAGAGACTTAAGTATAAAATATTTCCCAAAATTCTTTTGCACTTGGGATTTTTCTTCTGTTGTACAGTTCACGTGAAATAAATTAGGAACTATTTTTCGTGTAAACTGTTTATCGTTGGAAAGTGCTGCCAAGTGTAAACATGGGTAGAAAATATTTTTGTTCAGGTAATAGGATTTCTTCTCTGTTCTTATAGACGTTTATTAATAACATCACTTGGTAGACAAATGAGCGTTCACACAATCTTATTTATACACATGTATTTTGATACACATCCGTACTTACACATATGCAGTACATACACGCACGCACGAACACACACACACACACACACACACACACACACATCCAATCGTACTATATTCATGAAAATATGGACATACCTATCTAGTCTTACACGAGGAGATGCACACTAACGTGAACACTCATATATAATGATATAAAAACTTATATGTACACAAGTACATAAGTTTACTTATACATAGGGAAGGGTTTCCGCATACAAAAATACATATAGGCTATATTACACACACACACACACACACCAATATAGACATACACGTGAATACAACCCCGCCGTAATGATGGCGAACGTTACCAGAACAAACCAGTTATATCTGACTATCACAATGTCTGGACCTCCAAATCACAAGGAATTAATAGTATAGAGATTGAGAAACTAAGCTATGGAGACGGTCTTTGTTTTTGTATGGTGAGGTCAGTGAACCTTCTAGTGCAGTGGTTCTTAACCTTTTTTGGCTCGCGCCCCCTATAGCAGTTGGTCCTCATCTCCACGCCCCCCTCCTTCCTTCATATAAAATTTTAAAACCATGATCATAAACACCACCACCACCACCACATGGCCATAAACATCACTCAAAGTAGACAACGCGTGATTTTGAGTTGGCAAATTTCATTCTCGTTATTAAAACGAAACAATTAGCATTCTTTTCAATTGATATAAGTAATTATCATTATTGTTTCGTTCATAAAAAGTCTACCATACATCATAGCTCAATGAAGAAAGAAATGCGTGAGTGTGAGAGATAGAAAGTTGTCACGGACGGACGTCGCTGGCGACTGGCACTGGAAATTGTCTCAGTGTTGACAATTTTTCAAATGTGAATTATCGTACTGGAGTCACAAAATTATCATTTCTTCATCAAATTATCATACACTTACCGACATTATTACTACCTTAATTCAGTCACTTTTAGTGGAATTTTACATTTTGATTGACGTAGTTATCATTTACGACATTTTGAAGTATCTGTGGGGAACAAGAACCCCCTCCACCCCCCCTACGAAAATCCAAATAAGGTCATACACACTCCTGTTAAGGCCATTCCTTATTTTTGCTCTGGGTTCGCCCCACCCCCCCCATGGAAATTACTCAGGCCCCCTTAGGGGGGCGTGCCCCCCCCCCCCCCCCGGTTAAGAACCGCTGTCTAGTGTGTTTGTGTAGAAGAAACACGTGTGAAGCATGGATCCGTATGGTGTCTGGCTTGATTGGTGTTTGGGATGAGGGAGTGGGGGGGGGGGAAGCATTATGAAGGACGTTGTAGTTGCGAGGGAAGAAGAGAGAGACGGTTGGAGGTAGCTTAAAATAGGGCGTAGCGGTACCGATCACATCCACGTAGAGGTACCGATTGCACCTTCGTGATACCGATCACACCCTTGTGGCGGTAGCGATTACAGTTACAACCCCGCGCTACTGATCACATCATCGTAGCGGTACCGATAATACCCTCATATCGGTACTAATCACATCCTTATAACAGTATCATTCACACTTTCATAGCATAACTAATCATACCTTTATAACGGTATCGATCACATCCTCATAATGATTCCGATTATACCATCATAACAGTACCGATTTTACTATCATAACGGTACCGATTACACCCTCGTAGTGGTGCTCCTAAAAAGTCATCTACATTTCTCTCATCTTTAACATGGAATCTTACGAAAATCAACGCCTTAAAAAATAAACCACGGCATTTCACAACAATCAAACCTTTGCAAAAAATATAACATGGCATCTCGAAACAATCCAGGCTAGAAAAAAATAACACACCTGTATGTATATTATGTATGCTGGATTATATATCATGTATGTATATTATGTATGTGCTCCATTTATGTATTATTTATTCAGCCTAGCTAGCAGCGTGTGGCAATGTTATTACCATATCCCACACGCTTAATTAATGTGCCTGGCGACGTATGGAAGCTGCTAATGTATCACTTGCCATACGTCGCCTATAGCAGTTGACCGGGAGCCTAGTCAAGAGAGAGTGCTGCTCTCCTTTGTGTACATACTCTTATCCAGTAAACCGAACCTACAAAACTATACAGGTGTTTGTGTTCTCTCCTGTATATAGAACTTATTATTCAGAACCTAACATGGCACAGTGATCCGATCTTACTGGATAATTACGAGTGATAGTGCAAAGTCTGTGGAAAGCCTGATGGACTCCTCCTCTCGCTTGGGTCAACTCCCGCGCGTCACCTTGAAGAATTTCAGCAACTTTGAGCAGTGTCAGTGACAGTGATTTTCTGTGAAGTGTTTAGTGCATTGTGTGTTCGTGCCATTCATGTGTGACCTTGTTCTAAAGGATTCCCAAGGTATACGGCACGTTCTGGGCATTTGTAAGGAGTAGAGTTCAGTGCACCCGTCTCTGACCGCGTTCTGAGGGTAACTGGACTGACTGGGAGTCGCCGCGCCTCTCCCTCCACTCCCCCTCACAGCGCCGCCTCCACCCCCCCTCACAGCTGGGGCGAGACGCTTTGCCGGCCCGGGACACACACTCACACACATACACGTACTAACACTCGCTGACCGCGCGGCTTCCTTATATATATTTTATATATATAACCTACTTATCTGTGTATTTAATTAATTTTTTGTCTGAAATCTTGTTGATACGACGGGCTGACCGGTCAACACTGATTTAAGACATAGTACACAGAGGAAGTAGTTATGTCTCACGCCTTACGTAGCCGTGGACCCAGCGTCTGGATGAGCCAGGCGGGTGATAGCCCCGCAGAGATGGATGACCAGGCCGGCCACGACGCTCCAGCCCCCACATCGCGCAGCCCCTCACCTCAATATTCAGCGTTGTCTCCAGAGATAATTGCCTTACTGAAGTTTATGAGAGATGAGAAACGCGAGGATGAAGACCACAGACGTTTGGCGGATGAGCACAGAAGGCAAGCAGAGGCAGAACGAGACAACCAACGGAGATTGGAAGACAGTGAACGGTTTGAAGCCTTGATATATCGCCTCACTGTTAACCAAGCCCCTGGCTCTAACACTGCCTCGGTACTGACTGGTTCAGATACCTCATCCATGCTTCCTTCACACCCCCCAGCCCCACCTAAAGCAGCAGCTCAAACGCCGCCCATCTTGAAGCCTGATGAGACTTTCCAGACTTTTCGTGAATGGCGGCGACGGTGGACTGATTACTCTACAATGGTGGATCTCCAGAGTTTGTCACAGCCTAAACAACTCATCCAGCTGCGCATGTGCCTGTCCTTGGAAATTCAGCGTGTCTTGGAACATACGTTGCAGGTACCCCCAACCTCTTTGCTGTCTGTAGAGGAGGTACTGGACGTTCTACAACGGCACATCAAAGGACAGCAGAATGAAGCTCTGCGCAGGAGGGAATTGTTTAGCTGCAGACAGATGGAGGGTGAGTCTTTTGATGCCTTTTACGTGCGTCTTAAGAGAGCCTCGGAAGAGGTAGATATATGTCCAGGCCACCACCAGCAGTGCGAGGAGACCCAGTTGAGGCAGGTGATCCTGATGGGTGTTAAGGACGAGGAACTTGTCCAACGCCTCACCTCCCTCGACTCTTCCTCTTCTCTTAAGGATGTGTTGACGATATGTCGCTCCTATGAGGCTGCCAGGTGTGCCACCTCTGCCATCCGTGCTCCCCCTACAGCTGTACGCGCTGTGTCCCGGTACAAGAAGGACAAGAAGTCCGTTCCTACGCCTTCGCCCACCACGTCCACGCCCGGTTTATTTTGCAACAACTGTGGTAAGCAGCACGGAACACAGGTGTGTCCAGCTGCTCAGTCTACCTGCAACAGTTGTGACCGTAAGGGCCACTGGTCACTCACAGTACGGTGCCCAGCCAAACGCGTCCAGTGCAATGTGTGTGGTCGTCTGGGCCACTATGACAAGTGTTGCCCTTCCAACATACCCAAGGGACCGCGTCGGCGGAAGCTTCAGCCCCCCTCCACCAGAGAGGGCCGCCCACAGTCTTCCAATCAGAGGTACGACGACTCCTGACAACGCTCGAGCCACATTAGGAATGTGTGCTCCCCCCCGCGTCCCAGGACCAAAGTCCCCCAGTACATCAGCGTCATCGTGACCTACGGCGGTGTGTCATCCCGTCTTCAGATGTTGCCCGACACCGGCGCTGATGCTACAGTCATCGGTCCCCAGCATTTGCAATGCTTGGGGCTCTCTCCAAGTGATCTAGGACCGCCCCCCAAGGATCTCCGCTTTATGGCAGATGGTTCACAGATGACCCCGGCCCTAGGTTCACTCCAAGCACAAGTCACCTTTGGCAACAGGTCGTGTCAAGCCTGGATTGATGTGCATAACGGTGTCCAGACTCCTTTGCTGTCCTACAGACATTGTCAGGAGTTGGCCATCATCTCCCAGGACTTCCCCAAACCTATTCTTGAGGTAAAACACGCCAACAGGGTGCAAAAAGGGAGCAGCAACGACCCTGCTGCCGCCCTACCCCTGCCTCTTGCCAGTGACACCTCTCCTTCGGATGCTCGGAAGTACTTCCTGAAGGAATTCAGCGACGTTCTGGTGACCAAGTCCGCTCTGGAATCCAAGCCTCTCAAGAAGATGGCAGGCCCCCCCATGAGGATCCACCTGAGGGACGACGCGAAGCCATTCGCTATTTACACCCCTCGACTGGTTCCCCTGGCCTTCCGCGAGGCGGTCAAAAACGAGCTGGACTCCATGGTCGCCCAAGAAATTATTGTACCAACCGGCGATGACCCGTCTCCATGGTGTCACCCAATGGTTGTCGTCGCAAAACCTAAAGGTGGTGTTCGGATCACCACTGACCTTTCCAAGCTCAACAACCAGGTGTCTCGTCCTGCGCACCCTTCTCCCACGCCCTTTGCAGCCATACGCAGCGTGAACCCGAAGGCGCGCTTCTTCACGACGATGGACGCCCTGTGTGGATACTGGCAGATAGAGCTTGCCGAGGAAGACCGACCACTCACAACGTTCATCACCCCGCATGGACGTTACAGTTATTGCCGTGGCCCCATGGGATTCGCCGCTACAGGAGACGCTTTCTGTCTTCGAGGTGATATGGCTCTACAAGGTCTGGCAAACTGCGTGAAAGTGGTCGACGACATACTCGTGTACGACGAGGATTATATGGATCACCTCTGCCATATCTACGAGGTACTCAACAGGTGCCGGAAGCACGGCATTACCCTAAATGCCGACAAGTTTGTTCTGGCCAGCTCTTCAGTTGACTTTTGTGGGTACACCCTCTCAGGGAATGGTATCGCAGCTGACCCGGAAAAGGTCCGCGCCATTACGGATTTTCCCACCCCTGCTAACCTGACCGACTTGAGGTCCTTCATCGGTCTCGTCAACCAGTTAGCAGAGTTTTCGTCGGACATCTCCGCAGCTGCTCAACCACTTCGCCCCCTGATGAGCCCCAAGAGGACATTCCTGTGGACCCCCGACCACGACAAGGCCTTCCAGCAAGTGAAACAGGCCCTGTCTCGTCCACCTGTCCTCGCCACGTTTGACCCAGCCTTGCCGACAGTTCTGCAGACAGATGCCTCACGCTTGTATGGCGTGGGATACGCCCTACTGCAGGATCATGGTGGAGGGCAGTTCCGGCTCGTCCAGTGTGGCTCGCGTTTCCTCTCTGACACTGAGACGCGCTATGCCACTATTGAGTTGGAGCTGTTGGCTGCGGTTTGGGCGATGTCCAAGTGCAGGTTTTACCTCATAGGCCTGCAATACTTTCACCTAGTGACCGACCATCGCCCGCTTGTCCCGATCCTCGACCACTACACGCTAGACGCCGTTGAGAACCCTCGCCTCCAGCGTCTGAAAGAGAAACTCTCGGCGTACATCTTCACTGCAGTGTGGCGTGCTGGTAAGGAGCTCTGCATCCCTGATGCCTTATCCCGCTCCCCTGTCAGCCGCCCTACTCCAGAAGACCATGTACTCGACGCCGACCTCGCTCTTTCCGTCAGGACTGTGGTCACTCTCCATGCCGTCCAATCCCTTCGTTCGGACCTGTCACCAGATGACGACAAGGCAATGGAGGACCTTCGAACAGCGGCCCGAGATGACCCTTCCTATGTCCGACTCGTCGAGTGTGTGAGGAATGGATTTCCTAGCAACCGCTACGATCTTCACAACACCCTGCTCCCGTATTGGAAACTCCGCGATGAACTCTACTGCGACGGAGACCTTGTTCTGTACGGAGCACGTGTAGTTGTCCCTGCTGCATCACGTCCCCACGCCTTGGCCCGCCTTCACGACAGTCACCGTGGAGCTGAGGCCACCAAACGACGTGCACGACAGACTGTGTTCTGGCCCGGCATCAACTCCGACATCTCCAATGTTGTCCGTGCGTGTGAGCCCTGCCAAGTATTACAACCCAGCCAGCAGCAGGAACCCTTCATGAGTGACGACAACCCCACCCGCCCCTTTGAGTCTGTGTGGGCCGACTTTTTCTGTGTGTCAGGAAAGTCCTTCCTCGTTATCGTCGACCGTCTCTCTGGTTGGCCGGTTGTCATCAAGTGCGGTAATGACACGACGTCTGCCGCCACCATCAGCAAGTTCCGCCACTACTTCCGTGACGTGGGCGTTCCTGTACGCCTGCGAACCGACGGAGGGCCTCAGTTCACAAGCCGGGACTTTGCTGCGTTCCTTGACCGATGGGGAGTCCGGCACGTGTTGTCATCGCCCCATTACCCGCAGTCCAACGGCCACGCTGAGGCTGCTGTCAAATCCCTGAAGCACCTCATCCTTAAGGTGGCCCCTTCTGGGAACATTGACTGCGAGGCCTTCGACAGGGGTCTTCTTGAACTCCGCAACACACCTAACTACACCGGACGCTCCCCTGCCCAGGTTTTGTATGGACGCCCCCTTCGTTCTTGTGTCCCTGCTCACCCTCAATCCTTCTCCAAGGAGTGGCAGGCCAAGACAGAGGATTGCGATCGCCGAGCCGCCGAACGTGTTCAGGACGTCGTCGCCCGCTACAATGACCACGCCCGTTCTCTCCCCAGGTTGAGTGTCGGCACCCAAGTCCGTGTTCAGGACCCGACCTCCCTACGTTGGGACAAAGTAGGCGTAGTCATGGGTCTCGGCAGGTCACGGGACTACCAGGTGCGGTTACCCAGTGGTCGTGTGTGGTGGAGGAACCGCCGTTTTCTCCGACCCGTAACAATGCCTTCTGCTGGCCCCGCCACCAGTGTTGAGTCCCATACCCTTCCCAGTGATGAAGTCCCTCGACGCTCAGAACGGATCCAAAAGAAAAGGTCCGCTCAAGACTTTGCTATGAGCGTATAGGGGGGAGGGAGGTGTATGTATATTATGTATGCTGGATTATATATCATGTATGTATATTATGTATGTGCTCCATTTATGTATTATTTATTCAGCCTAGCTAGCAGCGTGTGGCAATGTTATTACCATATCCCACACGCTTAATTAATGTGCCTGGCGACGTATGGAAGCTGCTAATGTATCACTTGCCATACGTCGCCTATAGCAGTTGACCGGGAGCCTAGTCAAGAGAGAGTGCTGCTCTCCTTTGTGTACATACTCTTTTCCAGTAAACCGAACCTACAAAACTATACAGGTGTTTGTGTTCTCTCCTGTATATAGAACTTATTATTCAGAACCTAACAACACCCTTTTACGACAATCAAATACTTCAAAAAATAGACATAGCGTCTCAAGACAATCAAAGACTTAAGATAATAAAACATGACAATTCACGACAATCCAAACTTCAGACGAAAAAAATCAGTCTCAAGTAGTAGTCTGGATCCAGGTAAGCGTATTACCCAAAACAACGGTACGTATTACAAAAAATCGATGCGGGTAATTCTCTCTCATCGCTCCGCTGTAATCCTGATCATATTCAATAGAAGTTCTCTTCCCGAGTAAAGAGGTCATAAAAAGGGTTATCAGACAGAGGCTTGGAGATCAGCTCCGGCAAATTACCCCCCCGGGAGCAAAGGGTACCAATATCCCTTCAGGTAGTCATGGGGAATTTTCCCCCCCACACACTCATCATTCTGTCACTTTAAGTAACTTGCTGACAAAACCTATGACCCTTCAGGCTTCCACGCCCTTAATGCATGAGTCATAGAGGCAAGCATGAACTTAGCATGCTTCCCAGTTGGGCACTGTAAACGCTTCTGCGCTTCACCTTGCACAGGATGTAAGGGGGTGCCTAATAAACTAGCCCCCTTCCGGGCAATCTGTAAAAAAACTCTGTAGTCATGGGGACTGCCCGACAACACTGGTGGTGTCTGTTATATGGGTCGGGTGATGTTGACGCAGTGTGCAATTTCTCAGCAGCAGGAATTATTTTGTAAGTAAGTTCTACCCCATGCACTTTATTACGCATAAAACTTTTACCTCATACATATGTTCACATGTTTAATTTATACCTCCTGCATATGATTCTACATATAATTTCTACCTCCTACACATGTGCATACATATAATTTCTCTTCCTACATTTGTCCATACATATAATTTCTCCTACACGTGTTCATACATATAATTTCTACCTCCTAAACATTATTATATATGCTCCCATTCATTTTCGTGTATAAAATTCCTAGTCCTCATTCACTATTATAAGCATAAATAATGAAAATAATAGCACAATTTGCGCATGTAAATTCCCTAGAATATTTTAGAGTATAAAACAGTTATATATAACCATGCGATTGTTCTTTGCATGTGTTAAGGTGCTATGTTTTTTCTTTATAGATAAAATGCGCATTAAGGTATCAGACCCACTAGTCAGAAAATTAAGATACTAAACTTGAAGCAGAATTATTTGAATTGGTGGAAAAATCCTGAGTATAAACTAATGTTAAGTAGGTAGAGATATGCCACTCAGAGACGAAAGATACAGTGGAAGAGATTCATAAACTAGGTCAGGACCTACGGGCCAATGCCTCCCCATCGCATCTCTTTCTCTCAAGTCCGTCATTTTCTGACTTGTGCTTCACTCTTTTATTCAGATGCAATTTATGTTTCTATTGACGTAAGCCTAGTTAAGGAAAAATATTAATTATCATTTTTTTGGTATATGTACTGTACACGTGTAAATAGATATAAATATTGAACTGTTTACCAGATGCACCGTTATAAATATTTCTTTAAATACCCAAAACTCCTCACACCAAAGACAACTTCCCTAGTTTCCTATCCCCTTCTAAATCCAATTTGACCTAAGAATAACATAATGCGTATTTTGGTATGCATCCCATGTAAATTGCGAAGAATAAATACAACTTTTCATGCATGGCTTATGAAATTAATTACTTTAAATCCAATGCACTCAAATCCTTCTTTTGTTTTCTTTTTTTAGGCAAAATGAAAAAAAAAACATAGAAGAGTTAATAAAAGTTGGTACCAGAATCCAATAACGTGGTGGAGTTAAACAAAGTATCAAGTTACAGAAGTTGGGAGAGGAAGGCTCAAGATAAACACAAGTGTGGATCTCGGCAATGGAATTGCTTTTCTTATGTCTTTTAGAACCTTTTTATTGCAGGACAGGCAGACAGACAGACGGGCGGACGGACAGACGAGCTGACGGACGGATGGATTGATGGATGGATTGTAACAATGTCATGAGTGTTTCCTGCCAAGTGTGAGCCAATCACAGTGGCTTGTGTGTGTGGCGTCATGGACTTAACTGTGCTGATTGGCTGGAGGCTGAGTTCATGCACACAGCTAGGCAGACACCCGGTTTTCATACAGTCTGTTTTGGTATTGGGACATGAAAAAATATACAGGGGTGAAAAATAATGTACTCAGATGTACTAATATACGTTGCAAATAGCTGTCCAGTAGATCCCACTGTGCACAATCAGTGTGTAGGTAACAGTCGCTCAGCTTCACAACAGAGTAGGCAGATTGAACAAGTCGCCAAGGTGGTGAGAGTAAGACTGACCTGGAATCTCAGGGTTAGAGTAGACGTCACCTGTCATAGATGGCACCCCCAACAGCCCGTGACAGTTTTCCACCAATTAGGAGCCATCGCATGACTCACGTGCTTACTAGTTGACTGCAGGTTAACTAGTGGTTTGGGTAGTGTGAATAAGCCGTGTAGATAAAGGTCACAAAGCAAAGTATATATATATATATATATATATATATATATATATATATATATATATATATATATATATATATATATATATATATATGCTGATAACCACAAGGAAAGAAGAAACACGAAGTTCCAAGCGCTTTCGTGTAATTCACTTCTTCAGGGGTGAGTACAGACTAAAGAGAAGTACAAAACAAGGTGTATACATACAGAGGAGGGTGAGACCAGGTCCACAATGGTCAGGTATTAGGTAATGACCCTACTAATCTTTAAATAGAACCGCAACGGTCGGTAGTCAGGTCAGAGGGTAAGGTGACCCAACCTTCTCACCTGGTTACAAATCTTCTTAATTACAAAATTGTCCAGTTTGTACATGCCATTACTCAAATTCATGTTGAATGCTTCGGTATGTTTAATGAGACTAGATTCTATGATGTTCCTACTATCAATTGAATTACAAGGTAATATTGAGGAGGCATTATCCCAGTCAATGCAATGCTTGTTATCCCTCAAATGAACAAACAGAGCATTAGATTCCTGGCCTGTTTGTTCATGACGAAGAGAAGAAAGCATTTGTACGTTCCCATATTACGCAGGGATCTTACGTCGGAAATCATTTAAATGGGTATGGGTTACAAGACCCTAGTTATGAAAAATTTAAACTCACACTTATGGGAATTTTTGGGGGTAGGTCACAGTTGGGCGAACTACAATGGATCTTCATATGGTTGGACCTTTGTACGCCAGTGGTTCACGCCCAGACACCAGTCGTCGCAGTGGACATCGCAGGTGAAGTTCGACAAGATAAGGAAGCGACATTCAGAGGTTCAGGTTGGTACGACCCAGATGGTAAAATGTCAGCAACAAATGTGGAGAAGTTAAAAGAATTGATTAGCTTCCTGCTAGTTATTCGTCGTCCCTTGTACAGCCGGGCACAAGAGGTACAGTTTGAACCGCCTATAGATATGGTTGAGTATGCAAACAGACTCTGCCCGACGGCTACAGGTCCTCTAATGGCGCAGCCTTCCATGACTACGGCGCAGCCTTCCACGTCTACGGCGCAACCCCAGATACCTCAGATGGCACACATGACTCCACCCCAAACTCCTTATACGACACCAATGGCTCCTATTGCACCTCAACACCGGACATATAAACAAGGTACTCCTTTACGATGTGCTCATTGTAATAAACGTGGCCATGTAATAGAAGACTGTTTTCAGCTCCAGGGTAATAGTGCAAAATTCAAGGACACATCCGGTGCCAAGCAGTTCCCAAGGTCTTACACGGAGGGAGCTAAGGCGGCACCTCCTCCTACCCAGAAAGAACGGAAGTGGTGCGCACTGCACAAATCGACATCTCATAATACACAAGAGTGCGGCTTGGTTATGAAGGCTAGGAATTTGGACCTTAGTGAAACACAGGTGTCATACAAGCGTAAGCAGAAGCGTCCCCAAGACAAGTCGTCGGGGGAAGACCAGCGCCCATCAGAACACGGAGAGGGATAGGTACAGTATTTCCTGCCTCTCCTCACAGCACTTCTATAGCGGCCTTGTTAGTAGCGGCGCTTAGCAAAGTTGAAGTGTTGTCAGTGCCGGTGAGGGTTGATAGTACAAGATTGGCTCTTGATATTGACACGGGTGCTTGCGCGAATGTATTGGCCTTGACATCCTATGAAGAGTTACACGTAAATTCCCTCACCGCGACTTCAAATGGAGGCCTAGTAACGCTGAGCTCGAAGGAGTATCAAGTACTCAGTTGAGCATTAACGGAATGGTGACGTTACCACTCAGATTTTCAAGACGTGGTTCTCCCTTCTACGCGGACTTTTATGTAGTTCAGCAGTTCAATTTGCCAGCTGACGGGTTACTTGGTCTCCCAACCCTTAGAACGAACATGATAGATGTTCATCCACGTAATAATACTATTACGTTTAAAGATGTTTCCTACAACGTTATGATTCATTCTGAACCTATGCTCACCGGTAGATCGAAAGTGTTGTCAGAGCTACCTCATGACCTCAAACCCACACTTTCCCAGCGTGATTATAGCAGCAATAGTTGGAAGATCGTACCTGCAGTTTTGAAGAGTACTCTCCATTACCAGAATGAGGAAATCACCAAAGCAACTGTCGAATTACCCGACGTGTACACGGGCACAGATGTAGTGTGTCTCCCGGCAAGATAAAAGGGCTATCATGTGAGTCTACGTTGAGCACCATACGCCCAGGTGGTTTGACAGACGTCCTGATACTGAATAGAACGGGCGTTCAACGGATACTAAAGAAAGGATGTTATTTATGAGTTTTTATAGTATATCACAACAATGTCGTAGTACAGCCTACAAAATTCCCAATTGGTAGTATTGTTACGCAATACCAACAGAATCGGCAGGACAGGATAGATCAAATAGCGCCACATGTTAAGGTGATCGATCATCCTCAGAGCAGGAGACGCCTTTTAGAGCTGCTTGCTGACTATAGAAATATAGTTGCCTTGCCAGGGGAAAAGCTAGGTCAGACAGATTTAACATCCCATAATATAGCGTTAAAGGAGGGAACAAACCCTATCTACGTACCAGATTACAGACTGCCTCATCTACCTCATAGGCAGCGCGCTGAAGTTCAAGATATGGTGCAGGGTATGTTGGACGAGAATGTTATTAAGCATTCTAAATCCGCCTTTAATAGCCCCTTATTCCTTGTCCCCAAAAAGGATTGTGGATGGCGCCTTGTTATACATTTCAGGCGCGTCAATGAACAAACGATCCCTGATAGGTACCCTATGCCTGTCTTGAGTGACATATTGCAATCCTTAGGTAAGGATAATGCAATATTTAGCAACTTAGATTTGCTTAGTGGGTATTGGCAGATACCACTCGATGAGAAATCACGAGAGGTCACGGCGTTTAGCACGCCCCTGGGCCACTTTGAGTTCCTCCGGATGCCATTTGGTCTCAGAAATACCCCACTAACATTTCAAAGAATGATCAACACCCTGTTTGCCGGATTGATTGGTACCACAGTCTACGCTCATTTGGATGATCTAATAGTCGTCAGTAAGGACGTTGATTCCCATCTGATTAAACTGCGTGAAGTGTTGGAAAACTTCCCACAGCAGGCCTTAAAATTAAACTCTCGAAGTGTGAGTTTTTAAAATCCAGAATCCATTTCCTTGGTCATGTAGTTGACGGTGAGGGCATCCACACAGTAGATGATAAAGTCAACGCTGTATCTCAGTTCCCACGTCCTACCTCAGTTGATCATGTGCGCAGTTTTCTTGGCTTATCTAGATATTATCGTTCTTTTATTAGGAACTATGCAACATTAGCATCGCCCCTAACACGGTTGCTCAAAAAAGATGCAATGTTTATATGGGATGCTGAACACGAAAGTAGTTTTGCGGCATTGAAGATAGCGCTAACCAATGCCCCTGTTCTAGCATTCCCAGACTACACTCAACCTTTCACTCTCTGTACTGAGTCGGAGCCGTGCTCATCCAAGAGGATACGCGTAGGAAGCTTAGAGTGATAGCTTTTGCAAGTCGCAAGCTTATTGATGCTGAAACACGTTATTCGGTAACGCATTTAGAAACGTTAGCCGTTGTGTGGGCCCTTAAGAAATTTAAAGACATTATCTTTGGATATAAGATAACTGTTTTTACTGATCATGCAGCAGTAACTGAGCTGTTCCATGGCAGAAACTTATCAGGCAGATTAGCACGCTGGTATCTGACAATTCAAGAGTTTGACCCCGAGTTTAGATATTTACCCGGGTGGGCGAATGTTGTCGCCGACGCTCTGTCAAGAAATATAGCACCAGTAATGTCTGTATCAACCTTCACTCTTTCGCAACTGGAAGATGAGCAACGACGCGACCCATTATGGTCAGCAGTTATTTTTGCTCTCGAATCGGGAGAGGATGTTAAACTCCCCAAATTAAGTCTTCCCTTAAGTCAGTTTGAATTACGACATAACTTACTCCATAGGTCGAAAAAGACGCCAGAGGGTAATGTTTCTCAAATAGTCGTATCTGACACGTTGTGTACAGCGGTTATATCATTGTTCCATGATGTCCCACAATGTCCGATTGTCAGTGATTTGCAATAAGCATGGGAAGATTGGTTACCGCAGGTTGCAGCGTCTATAAATGGGTCAATTAATAGCTCTACGGGTAAATCACCCTACTACATTGTCTATGGTACAGATAAACGTCTACCTTACAACATCCTTACAGATGCGCCATACCCGGTTTATAATAGGGATGATTTTGCGGCAAAACAAATTCGTGTCTTTACTGATATTCATACCCAAGTCCTATCACATTTAACGGCGTCGCGCGCCGAAATGATCATCAAGCAACATAAACATGCTAAACCTGACGTGTTAAACGTAGGAGACGCTGTTATGGTAAGAGAACCTGAAAGGAACTCCAAACTTTCGGCTAAATTTTCAGGCCCATTCCGCATTATTGCTAAAGAAAGAGGCAACTGTTACGAACCACGCCATCAATTGTCATGATCTACCTACCCAGCACTACGAACCACGCCATCGATTGTCATGATCTACCTACCCAGCACCACGAGCAACGCCATCTAGGGACGAAACCCGAGTATGACTAGTCTTAGTTACCACTCCGGGGTTTCCCTTCTCCATATCCTGGTTGTTGCGTCACCTCCTCCAAGTCTTCCTCATCAGCTCCAGTTCGAGGACAGTTCAGTTCACTCGGGGAAGTGACCACACTAGGATCACCTATCCTGGAAACCTACGGCACAGTGACTACCTACCATCTTCTTCAATACTCAGCCTTAGATCGTCAGCCATATCAGCACTGCACTTGAGCATTTTGTAATCTTATATTGCCTCCCCACGTCCACTTGCTTTCGAATGTTGCATAAATATGTATATACTGTTAAGCCAATGTTGCTTATGTTTATGTTAAGTAAGGTTAAGGGTAATTTATAAGAAGCTGGATATTTTGTTAAGGAATTTATGGTACTTTATTATACACAACAAAAACTCGCATCCTTTGTCTACCCTTTTATAGTCCGATTGTCTTTGTTTTTTTATTGTTGTTGCCTGTTGGGATCTGGGTAGACTTTTAACTATATTCTAAATCCCCAACTCTTAACAAATGGCGACCTTGACAGGATACGACCTTAAGTGCCATATTTCTTCCCCCCTTGTTACTGCTTGTTAATTATTCCTCCCAGTCACTTCTGTTCACAATTGCTTTACGGTGGTTTAAAGATTCCTTCATATGTGTGTGCATATATTGGTATTATTGTACAGTAAGAGTGACAGACGTAGGATATTAGGTTCCAAGTGTCATAAGGCTTACCTGTTATTACACCTGGCAGTCGTGTAGTAAGTCTTATCTAGTGTAGTGAAGAATCCGGATCTGTTTTATGCTGTACCCTCGCTCCAGAGTAGGCTGTTCCATAGTCACTAGTTTAGGGTGAAGTGATATCTTGGGACGCCCCACTCTACCAGGACCCCATAATTATAAAGCCTCAATTATTGTTCTTCTCATTTTCTCATTCGGGGTCAATAATCAAGTAACTCAAGGGTTGTTAATCCGGATCTTTATATTAATGCCGTAATACGCCCTTCCTGTTTACTCAAGGGTTGTCTATCCGGATCTTTATATTAATGCCGTAATATGCCCTTCCTATTCCAAGTCTCTTATCCTTATCTGAGGATCTTATCAGAAGAACAATATTCATAAGTGTAACTTCCCTAGGTATAACTTGGGTAGTTTCCGGGACTTTCTGGTTATCCACTGCCGTGATATTTTCTAGGGTAATCCACTTATCTTATCTTTTTGACCATTAGTTAATTTATCCTAGTTTTCTTAAAAATGGCCACCTCAGGTTTTGATCTCCAGGATTTTATTGAAAATCCTTCCCTAGCTAAATTACGTGTTAATATCCTGAAGAAAGAATGGAAAGAAATAGCCAACTATTACAATATCCCATTTTCACAGCAACTGAAGTTGCCTCAGGTCTGGCTAGCCCTCAAGAAGAAACACAAAGAATAGACGCCTTAGAACTAGAACGAGCTAGGTTCGAGTTCCAAATCAAAATGAAAGAACTCCAGTTGGAGCATGAGTTGAAACAGGCCAAGTTGGAGCATGGGTCGGAACAGGCCAAGTTGGAGCAGGAGGTTAGACTAAAAGAACTACAGGTGAAAGAGAAAGAAGTCACCTTAACATCGGAGTTTAAATCAAAAGAAGTGGCATTAAAAGAGACTAGCTGCTTTTAACCCTGCTAATGCTTCTTCCCTTGTTCCCGAGTTTGATGAATCTGATATGGACGGGTCATTTAGGACTTTTGAGAAAATAGCCGGGAAGAATGAGTGGCCTAAGGACCAGTGGGTGTCGGTGTTAGTTCCTAAATTATGTGGTAAGGCTCGTAGAGTTTTTAACTGTTTAGACCAGACTGATGACTATGATAACGTAAAAAAGAATATCCTCACCTATTATGCTATCACGCCAGATGGATACCGGCAGAAATTTCGTAAACTAACCAAAACATTTTCACACACCTTTGTTGAGTTTGCTCAAGAAAAGCTTAGGTTTTTCAAGAAGTGGTTAGAGGCTACAGAGACCTCCACATTTCAGGATTTGTTTAACTTGGTAGTCCTGGAGGAGTGGAAGAGCAAGATACCATTTCACATCTTGAAGCATGTGGAGGAGCGTGGAGAGGTTAATTTAGGGCGTGCCGCTGAGCTGGCTGATGCGTACGCCTTGCTGGTGGAGTCACTGGGCAGTAAATAACGTGGTACTTTCCGGCATGTTAGGTCCTCCTCTGATGATAACCTTGGGGGCGTGAGTGGTAGGTCAAAAGGTCCCACACCTACCCCCCCCTGATGCAACCAAGTTTTATTGTTCTTACTGTAAAAAACCAGGCCATACGATCCAGTCTTGTAAACACCCAAAGTGTCGAACTTCTAAAAGTAGTTCCCTGGATCCCAAATTTAAACCAATAGCAATCACCAATGTGGAAAGGCCCCATCAGGATCTCTTCTCTTCATTCACCTATGAGGGAAAAATTTCAATCATAGAGGGGTCTCGTTCTTTGCCTATTCGTATACTACGTGATACGGGCGCAGCACAATCTATCCTCCTGTTTAACGTCATTCCTGATATATCTACCGCATTTACTAATGAGTGTTCTAATTTCAGATCTCTCATCCCATTCTTCGTATCCCTTAGCTAAAGTGCACCTCCAATGTCCCTTGATTACTGGGGAAGTGCAAGTAGCCATTAGGAAAGATCCAATGCCTGTGAGCGGCATTCATTTATTATTAGGTAATGACTTGGTAGGAAATCTAGTGGTTCCCAACATAAAGACAGTCGACTCTCCCTTACCTGTCAACTCCACCACTGACCTTGAAGAAACTACTCCTCGCCTTTTCCCATCTTGTGCTGTCACCCGGTCACAGAGTGTGCGAAATGGGCCCTCTTCATCTAAAACCACCTCCAATATCTTCCTACCCACTGAAGATCTGTACAATAAGACCATTAGTAAGGATGAGCTCATTAAAGCCCAACACTCTGATCCATCTTCGAATAAACTTCATCATGCAGCAGTTGAGGGTAAAGATTTTAACACCCTTCCGTGTTTTTATTATCAGGAAGAAGTTTTGATAAGGGCCTATAGACCCCCTGAGCTTACCCATCTAGACACGTGGTCTGAAATACATTAAGTGTTATTTCCCTCCTCAGTCAGACCAGCATTAATTGCCCTTGCCCATGATGGTATTTCAGGACATTTGGGAATCCTGAAAACATATAAAAAGCTCCTCCAACACTATTACTGGCCTGGACTTAGGAAGGATGTGTCAAAGTACCTAAAATCTTGTCATATTTGTCAAATGGTAGGAAAACCAAATGAAAGTATACCAGCAGCTCCCATTAAGCCCATCCCAGTATTTTCTACACTATTTGAAAAGATTGTTGTGGATTGTGTGGGCCCATTACCAAAGACTAAGAAGGGAAATCAATTCCTGCTCACAGTTATGGATACCAGTACACGTTATCCTGAGGCTTTTCCCATTAAAAGCATCACTTCCAAAAATGTAATCAAACCTCTTTTGCACCTTTTCACTTCAGTGGGCATTCCTAAAGAGATCCAATCCGATCAGGGCACCAATTTTACGAGCAATCTTTTCAAACAGGTGATGAAAGACCTCAGTGTGGACCATTGTACATCTTCGGCTTACCACCCACAATCCCAAGGTTGCTTGGAACGGTTCCATCAAAACTTTCAAATCAATGCTAATAAACTATCTCCCCTCAACTATATAGTCCATACTCCTGATCGCAGAAAAGATTCACAACTTGTTCACATTATTCTCATGAAACTTTACCATTCCAGGCAGTCAGAGGAAGACATCCCAGAGGCTATAAGCCTACTTGTATTGCATACGGTTTTGTCAGGGCCGGAGCCGGAGACAGATGACATGGACCTATTGGAGAATTTAGACTTGCCTCTACCTAAAGAAAACCCTGCTAACAGTCACATACTCAACAACTTGGATGAGTATTTTTCTGTTCTGAATTCATCTCAAACAAAAGATCTCACTAAGTTATTATCAACATTTCCTAAAGTCACGTCGGACCTCCCAGGGTTTTGCAATATACTTAAACATGATATTAAGCTAATCTCAGATGATGTACAACCCATTAGGCAATCAGCACATCGACTAAATCCACAAAAAAGAGAGATTATGAAAAAGGAGGTAGATTTTTTGTGAAAACATAACTCAGCTGAGCCTAGTACCTCCCCCTGGGCTTCACCTTACCTTCTCATTCCAAAACCCGATAGCACTTTTCGTTTCTGTACCGATTATCGTAAAGTGAACCAGGTCACTGTCTCAGACTCCTACCCTTTACCTTTGATTGAAGATATAATAGACAGCATAGGCTGTGCAAAATTTATATCTACGGTGGACATGTTGAAAGGATATTATCAAGTGGGACTCACGGATAGGGCAAAAATAATCTCAGCATTTATAACTCCATTTGGACTTTTTCAATATTTGGTTATGGCGTTTGGCTTTTCTAATGCTCCGGCCACATTCCAGAGGGCAATCAATTACCTGATTCAGGACCTAGATGGGACGTTCGCCTACCTGGATGACATGGTGGTGGTGTCGGGCGGCTGGAACGAACATCTGGTGCGTTTGGAGATACTGTTCGCACGACTGCAAGAGACTGGATTCACCATAAACCTGGCTAAATCTGCTTTTGGCCGGGCCTCAGTGACTTACCTGGGACATATCGTTGGGCATTGTATGGTGAGACCCAAGGACGCAAACGTTAAAGCCATCTTGTCCTTCCCCACTCCAAGGACGAGGAAGGAACTCATGCGCTTCCTGGGGATGTGCGGCTACTACCGTCGGTTCTGCAGTAACTTCTCTAGCGTGGCCGGACCCCTCACAGACCTTACTGTAGATATATGAGACGAATATGGCTGTAATATGTAACTCTGTACTATTTACCATTATTGATTCAGGTCTCCGTATTATATGTTTTATAATCATACTCCCTTTTGTCACAAGTGTTAGTTCAGGCTTTGGGCACATGCGCGCTGTACGCCCATGCGCAGATAGAGATACCCAGAGAGATTTCAAGACAGGACGCTGTTTACCCCTGTCTTAACTCCTTTTTGTGTTTGTACCAGAAATAGAACTTACGGACTTAACATCAGTGTGTTTCCTTTACCCCCTGAGTGTAAGGGCCACCTGAGTCTCCCACATGGCGCAGTGTTTAGCTGGGACATCACATTATTCAGAATTGCAGTGGACACAGAATCTCTCTCGGAGCCGCCATCTTGTCAACTTCCCTTGTCGAGTGGATCTCGGTGCTTACCTCTACACGATATTCCTGGATTTACAGTGCAGTGTTGTGAAGTGCTTTTTCAGTGTTGTGTGTGCCCTTTAGTGTCTTTAAAGTGTTTCCCCGTGTTCCTGCACTTTTTACAAAAGAGGGGAGCCTTTTTAAGACCTATGGGAGAGCTCAAGTTTTGACATCCACTCCCGTTCATGTCTCGACCGGCACTATGTGAGCCAGCGAGAGGAGTTGCTGTAACCGCCAGCCCGCTAGCCAGCCTGCCCCGCGTACACGCACGCACTAACGAACGCACACACATACACACAGACGCTCTCAGATATCTTCCATTTAAAGACGATTGCTCTTCTGCTCACTTTTTAATTACAGTAATTGTGAGAGAAATAAACCAGACCATATGGAAGATCAGGAATTTATTGGGTTTTCTTCAGATACCCAACAAGCTCAACTTCAGACGGATGTCGGTGCAGTAAGTGGACTCCAAGTGGATCGGAAAGTGGATCAAGCCGCCCCACCCACCCTTAGCCCCCACTACACACGTCAGCAATCTGCCACATGTGTCGACTTCCTTCATTTAATTCAGTTTTTGGAAGAAAACCGACGACAAGACGACATCAGGAGGCGACAGGAAGACGATGAACGAAGACGTGAAGAGAATCACAGACGTCAACAAGACAATGCCAGGTTCAGTGCCATTATCGAGTTGTTGGCACCTGATAACCTTCAAGCAGCTACTACACCTGCCTCTTCGTCCACAGGTGCACCTGCAGGGTCCTCTTCAACTTCTTTGCCCCCCCCCCCACAGAAAGCACTCGCTCAGAGTCCACCGCCACTCCAAGCTGATGCCTCGTTCCAGGTATTCCGTGAATGGCGTCGGAGGTGGGACGATTATTCGATGATGGTCGATTTATCAAGGTTGCCTAGGGAGAAACAGCTCATCCAGATGAGGATGTGTCTCACCCTAGAGACGCAACATATCCTGGAGCACACCCTGCAAATTCCCCACGACACAGACAAGAGTGTGAAGGACGTCTTGGATGCTTTACAGACGCATATCAAGGGCCTCCGTAAAGAAGCTCTCCGTAGGAGAGAACTTCTCAGTGGTAAACAGCTGGAGGGTGAGTCGTTTGCCGATTTTTACGTACGACTCCGACGCATCGCTGAGGAGGTTGACGTTTGTCCTGGGAACTCGTTGACTTGTGAGGAAACACAGCTGAAGATGATTATCCTCATGGGCATGCGGGACGAAGAGCTAATTCAGAAGCTTATCTCCCTCGACACTGCCTCTTCTCTACAGGATGTTGTCACCACCTGCCGCTCTTACGAAGCCACCAGAAGTGCGACTTCTGCCATTCGTGCTCCACCTAACCAGCTGTGTGCCATCTCCGAATATAAGAAGAACAAAGGACGTGACCGGACTTCAGCTTCACATCCGACTTCGGCTTCAAATCCGACTTCAGCTTCGCATCAATTTTCAGCATCACTTTAGACTTCGATGCCAGGTCATTCCTGCCAGTATTGTGCTCGTCGGCATGGTTCTGAATGCCCTGCCGCTGACAGCACCTGCAATAACTGTGGCCGTCGTGGTCATTGGGCTAGGACACTGAAGTGCCCTGCCACCAACGTTCAGTGCCGCTCCTGTAGCCGCATTGGACACTATGACAAATGCTGTCAGTCACAGAAGAAGAATAATACTACTTGCAAGTCTCAGGCGGCGCAGAACAAGCGCTGTCGTCGCGTGGGATCCTCTTCTTCCCCTGTCAGCAATACACCTCAGCCCATCTGTGTTCACCTGTCATACGGCGACGTTACATCCCGTATCCAGATGCTTCCTGATACAGGTGCGGACGTTACAGTCATCGGCACAAGACACCTCGACATTCTGCGGATCCCTAGGAGCAGCTTGCAACCACTGTCAACTTCTACAACGCTCACCGCAGACGGTTCTACAATGGCACCTGCTCTGGGTACATTTCAGGCTACCCTCACCCTAGGTAAGCACTCATGTTCTGCCAGGATTCAGGTCCACAAAGGTGTTCAGATGCCACTACTGTCTTATGGTCACTGTCAAGAGTTGGCCATAATATCTTCAGACTTCCCTAAGCCAATTCTGGAAATAAAACATGTCAACAGGTGCAAAGAGCTGCCCCTCCCACCCAATACGTCACCTTCTGCAGCCAGGGAGTTCTTCCTACTGCAATTCAAGGACGTGCTGGTTTCCAAGGAGGACCTCAAGACGGCTCCACTCAAGCCAATGGCTGGCTCCCCCATGAGAATTCACCTGAAGGATGACGCAGTACCTTTCGCCATCCACACACCGAGACAGATACCCTTCGATTTTCAGAGCCAATTTAAGAAGGAACTCGACTCTATGGTAGCCCAGGGGATCATTAAGCCTGCTGGTGACGACCCCTCGGATTGGTGTCACCCCATGGTAGCAGTCGCCAAGAACATTACTGGAGTTCGTATCACCGTCGACCTCACCAAGCTGAATAGCCAAGTTTCCCGCCCGACCCACCCTTCACCGACACCCTTCACCGCTATAAGCAGTGTGGACCCGAAGGCAAGGTACTTTACTACAGCAGATGCCTTATGTGGGTACTGGCAGATGGAACTTGCGGAAGAAGATCAGCACCTCACGACGTTCATCACACCGTACGGCCAATTTCAGCACTGCAGAGGACCTATGGGTTTCGCGGCTACTGGCGATGCTTTCTGCCTCCGTGGTGACATGGCCCTTCAGGGTGTGGCGAACTGTGTCAAGGTCATCGACGACGTGCTCCTATATGACGAGGATTACTCCACGCATCTTGAGCGTATTCACCAGATGCTCACCAGGTGCCGCAAGTACGGGATCACCATCAACAAGGATACGTTTGTGGTCGCCGCACCTAGTGTGAACTTCTGTGGGTACATCCTCTCAGGCAAGGGCATCTCGGCTGATCCTGGAAAGGTCAGCGCGATCCGGGACTTCCCAACTCCTGCCAACCTGACCGACCTCCGCTCGTTCATGGGCCTGGTAAACCAGATGGCTGAGTTCACCCCCGACATCGCCGCTGCAGCACAGCCCCTACGCCTCCTAATGAGCCCCAAGAGAACATTCACCTGGACAGCTGACCATGATGAGGCATTCCGTCGCGTCAAGACAGCTCTCCTTAGCCAACCTGTTCTCGCTTCCTTCGACCCGGCCCTGCGAGTTGTCCTCCAGACTGATGCCGCTCGCCTCTACGGGATTGGATACGCTCTGCTACAGGACCACGGCAATGGACGCCTTCGTCTGCTTCAGTGTGGGTCTTGGTTTCTCACTGACGCCGAGACTCGCTACGCCACCATCAAACTGGAGCTGCTAGCCGCCGTCTGGGCCATGTCCAAATGTAGGTTGTATCTGATCGGCCTACAACACTTCTACCTCATGACGGATCATCGGCCACTCATCCCGATCCTGAACCACTACTCCTTGGATGCGGTCGAGAATCCCCGCCTCCAACGCCTTAAGGAGAAGATCTCTCCCTACCTCTTCACAGCTGTGTGGCGTGCGGGCAAGCTGCTCTGCATCCGTGATGCTTTGTCACGAGCCCCAGTCAGCCACCCCACACCAGAGGACGAGATTGCATGTGCTGATGCTACTGCACACCTCTGGACTGTAGTGACCGTGAACGCCGTCATCTCAGAAGAGTCTCCACCGACAGGACTCTTCAGGAACTCCGAGCCGCGGCAAGAGCGGACCCTTCGTACATCCGTCTACTGAACTGCGTGACCTCGGGATTTCCCTCCAACGGGTACGACTTACACAGCTCTTTACTCCCATACTGGAAGATGCGGGACGACCTCCATGCTGATGGCGACCTCGTCTTGTATGGAGCAAGAGTTGTGGTTCCTGCCGCCCTCCGCCGCCGCACCCTAGCCCACCTGCACAACAGCCACAGGGGTGTGGAAGCTACGAAGCTCCGGGCGAGACAAGCTGTTTTTTGGCCAGGCATCGACTCCGACATCGCTAGTTCCGTTCAAGTCTGCGAGCCATGCCAGGTGCTGCAGCCTAGTCAGCAGCAGGAACCCCTCATGAACAACGACAACCCTACGAGGCCCTTTGAGTCCGTCTCTGCGGATTTCTTCGTTGTGGCGGGAAAGTCCTTTCTCGTCATCGCCGACCGGCTCTCAGGGTGGCCTGTTGTCGTTCCCTGCGGAGGCAACACTACTGCCTCTCATACAGTACGTATGTTCTGTCGCTACTTCCAGGAAGTTGGTGTCCCTCTCCGCCTGAGGACTGACGGCGGGCTCTAGTTCACCAGCAACGACTTCCTGGATTGCATGGAGCGATGGGGAGTTCATCATGTGGTGTCCTCGCCACATTATCCCCAGTCAAATGGACATGCCGAGGCTGCCGTAAAGTCCGTCAAGCATCTCATCCTCAAGACGGCACCCTCAGGCAACATTGACTGTGAGAAGTTTGACAGGGGTTTATTGGAATTGCGGAATACCCCCAGCTTCACAGGTCGCTCCCCAGCACAGATGTTATACGGCCACCCACTACGGTCATGTGTTCCTGCCCATCCTGAGTCCTTCTCGAGGGAGTGGCAGGCCAAGACCGAGGACTGCGATCGTCGTGCAGCCGGCCGTGATGACCAGGTAAAGGCACAGTACGATCAGCACGCCCGACCCCTTCCCAGGTTGAGTATCGGGCAAACAGTTCGGATTCAAGACCCGAGGTCTCACCGCTGGGACAAGGTCGGGGTTGTCATGGGCTGCGGCAAGACCAGGGATTACGAGGTCCGTCTCCCTAGTGGTCGAGTATGGTGGCGGAATCGCCGCTTCCTTCGTTCAGTACCGTCCCCTAGTGGTAAACCCCTCCCTCACATCCCTGTGAACCCTTGCTTGGACGAGAAAAGTAAGTCCTCATTCAGTGACCCCCCAGTTTTCCCACGTCACTCTCAAGGGCTCCTGGAAAAAGAGTCCGCTCGAGATTGCACCACGGGCGTGAGGGGGAGGGAGGTGTAGATATATGAGACGAATATGGCTGTAATATGTAACTCTGTACTATTTACCATTATTGATTCAGGTCTCCGTATTATATGTTTTATAATCATACTCCCTTTTGTCACAAGTGTTAGTTCAGGATTTGGGCACATGCGCGCTGTACGCGCATGCGCAGATAGAGATACCCAGAGAGATTCCAAGACAGGACGCTGTTTACCCCTGTCTTAACTCCTTTTTGTGTTTGTACCAGAAATAGAACTTACGGACTTGACATCAGTGTGTTTCCTTTACCCCTGAGTGTAAGGACCACCTGAGTCTCCCACACTTACCAGTTCTGCGGTCCCTTACATCTGGAACCAGAGATGCGACCAGTCTTTCCACTGCCTCAAAGCCTTCCTTGCCTCCAAGCCTGTAGTCCACCCCCTAACTACACCTTGCCCTTCCATCTGCAAATGCACGCTAGCGGTGTCGTAGTGGGGGCTGTGCTCCTACAACCCGACTCAACCACTGATGTCCTTCACCCTGTGGCATACTACTCCGCCAAGTTGAAAAAACATCAGACCAACTACTCGACCATAGAGAAGGAGGCCCTGGCTCTGGTGTTGGCAATAAAGAAGTTTGAATGTTACCTCCAATCTCGCCCACAAACCACCCTAGTCTTCACCGACCATAACCCGCTCATCCAAACCAACAAGACCTCCAACCAGCGAATCCTATGCTGGGCTCTCCTCACCCAGCCCTATAATCTACAAGTCTGGCTCATAAAGGGGGTGGACAACCTGATTGCGGACTCCTTATCCCGAGCTCCAGTGGAAATGCAGTAGCTTCTCTCCAGACGCACCAGGTGATCACTTCCTTCGCGCCTGCGCTACGGAGGTCTTTGGAGGAGGGTGTGTTACGAACCACGCCAACAGTTGTCATGATCTACCTACCCAGCACTACGAACCACGCCATCTATTGTCATGATCTACCTACCCAGCACCACGAGCAATGCCATCTAGGGACGAAACCCCAGTATGACTAGTCTTAGTTACCACTCCGGGGTTTCCCTTCTCCATATCCTGGTTGTTGCTTCACCTCCTCCAAGTGTTCCTCATCAGCTCCAGTTCGAGGAGAGTTCAGTTCACTCTGGGAAGTGACCACACTAGGATCACCTATCCTGGAAACCTACGGCACAGTGACTACCTACCATCTTCTTCAATACTCAGCCTTACTTGTCAGCCATCTCAGCACTGCACTTGAGTATTTTGTAATCATATATTGCCTCCCCACGTCCACTTGCTTCCGAATGTTGTATAAATATGTATATACTGTTAAGCCAATGTTTGGTATATTTAGGTTAAGTAAGGTTAAGGGTAATTTATAAGAAGCTGGATATTTTGTTAAGGAATTTATGGTACTTTATTATACACAACAAAAACTCGCACCCTTTGTCTACCCTTTTATAGTCCGATTGTCTTTGTTTTTTTTATTGTTGTTGCCTGTTGGAATCTGGGTAGACTTTTAACTATATTCTAAATCCCCAACTCGTAACACAACAAATTTTAAATTTGGAAGCCTAATGCACAGATTGCAGATTTCGTGCATGAGGATCATCTTAAAAAGAACCCATGATAATTTATTACCCCCAGTTGATGATGATGTGATAGAGCACCTCTTTACAGACTGTACAGAAGCAGAATGTTCCTAATGACTATTGTATGAAACTTCGTTCTGCATGTAGGTGTTAAACCGTGTGTAATCTCTTACAGAATGGCTTGGAATATCACTCTGTTGCTTCTACTGTGTTGTTGCACCGGTGTGTTGACAGACATGTCCACATCCATCCTCAAACTTGGTGCACTAGTTGCACCTCTCGGACGCGTTCTCATAGTTGAGGACGTGTTGAACATCAAGTATGAACTCCATCCACTGCTCCAGCTTCCCCGTCAGATAGACAACGTCGACGCCCAACTACAATCAGCATTGGACATCCTTCATGGTCTCAGCGCAGCTTCTAATGAATCGACGATAGTTTCACAAACTATTGACCTTCTACACTTTCGTCTCCAGAACCTTCTCAAGCTTCTCGTCGATGTTGGGAAAAATTTACCAGCGTCTCAAGTGGACCTTGCTAAAGAAGTGCATTCTCAGACACGACGAAAAAGGGGTCTCTTTAATTTTGTGGGTCTTATCCAAAGCACTTTGTTTGGCAATGCAACGGCCGATGATGTAGCTCTTAGCTAAGTCACTCACATTAACTAATATGGAACGGACGTGATCCACGTTTATATTAATAAACGCCGTCCTCTTTCTCGTTCACTCATAAATAGTGGAACTTACGGATGATGTACACTCAGGAATTATGGACATAATCCTTTTGTATTAAAACAAGGAACTTCAATTGGGTTTCGTTACTAAAACCCCAATATCTAATATATGTGAACAACCTGATTAACTGGGGGATTAACCGACGGATTCATTGTGAGATTCACATTTGACATATTTTTATGTTTGTCTTCAACAATTTTTTTTTCTTAAATACTAAGAACATTTTAATATTAATTTGACATTTACTAGAATTTTTTTTCCTTGCATTTGTGATATCTAGCGAATTAAAGTATGAAGTGCAAATATTGAGAAACATGATTTATGTTGGCAATTTAATATGCTAATTAATTTGAGATATTCGTAGCTAGGATGAGGAATAAAAATTTGCGAAGTAAATTGTGGGCATCTCACACATTTTCATATAAGCGACCAGGGGGAGTATTGTAACAATGTCATGAGTTTCCTGCCACCCGGGAGTTCCCACCAATTCCGAAACAATAGTGTGAAGGCCTTAGGCCTGTCTTCGACCAATGAGAGAGCCTATGAGGTGTGACATCATGAAAGTTTTGGTGTCCTTTGCAGGTTGTCTCCGTTTGAATAGTTAAGCCTGCGCTTGCGAAGAGTTAAGTGTGGTTGTGTCCTGGGTGTCACCTCTTCATATGGCGGCAATAAAGTGAGTACCTGTTAGGTTTAATCCGTTTCCCGAAATGTATTGTGAGTAATGGACCCCTTGGTTAGCCAACTAGGGATTTATGTTTATTGTTTTGAAGTGTAATTGTTCAATTTGTGTAACGTCGTAAATAAATGAAGAAACATTATGATGAGTTCTCAATTTCTTTGTGTTGACTAAAACAGTGTTAACAATTTCTTGGTATTATGTAATAATACGGTGAGTAATATATATATATATGTATATATATATATATATATATATATATATATATATATATATATATATATATATATATATATATATATATATATATATATATAAAATCTAATATACTATAGGACTTGCCATCTGTCTGTCTGTCTCTCTGTGTGTTATGGTCAGCTGAAACGGCACAATCGTTTTTCATCAAACTTGGTGGAAAAATCGCAAAAAATTCGTAGAGTGGAACAAGCCTAGTCCCATGTCGATGGCTTCTTTAGGAAGGCATTAAATAACAATTTTATTTACAATGGAAAACGATGCAAGTCTACGGACTTGGCGCACCCTAATTAACCATGCAAGTCTACGGACTTGCCGCACCCTCATTCGCTGTACGCTGTCAGCCGGATACAATACAGTACAATACCATACAATACAATACACAACGAACTATAAATAATTGTAAGAATATAACATAATTATATAGATATGTAAGACTCACAACTTGATAAGATATCCGTAAGACATTAGCTATTGGAAATGTGACAAAATGTTTTGTTATTAATCCAGTGTGAAATGTATCGGTATTGGTGGTACAATCCTAATGGTCTCTAATCCTGTTGATTAGGTGAAGTTAATCTGGGTTTATTGAGATTAAAGATAAGGTGTGGGGTTTATTCTACCCATGTTAGTCTCAGGTAAGACCCTTATTGTAACAATCACGACCAAGATTATAATAACCAGGACCATTATTATAACAACCACGACCATGATTATAACAACCAGGACCATTATTATAACAATCACGACCATGATTATAACAACCACGACCATTATTATAACATCCACGACCAAGATTATAACAACCACGACCATGATTTTAACAACCACGACCATGATTATAATAACCACTACCTTGATTATAACAACCAAGACCATGATTATAACAACCACGACCATGATTATAACAACCAGGACCATGATTATAACAACCAAGACCATAATTATAACGACCATGATTATAGCAACCACGACCATGATTATAACAACCACGACCATGATTAAAATAACCACGACCATGATTATAACAACCACGACCATGATTATTACAACCACGAACATGATTATAACAACCAGACCATGATTATATCACCCACGACCATGATTATAACACCTACGACTTAGATCATAACAACCACGAGCATGATCATAACCACGACCATGATTATAACAACCACGACCATGATTATAACAACCAAGACCATGATTATAACAACCACGACTATAATTATAACAACCGCGACCATGATTATAACACCCACGACCATGATTATAACAACCACGACCATGATTATAACAACCACGATTATGATGTTAACCACGACAATGATTATAACAACCACGACCATGATTATAACAACCACAACCATGATTGTAATAACCACGACTATGATTATAACAACCACGACTATAATTATACCAACCGCGACCATGATTATAACACCCACGACCATGATTATAACAACCACGACCATGATTATAACAACCACGACTATGATGTTAACCACAACAATGATTATAACAACCACGACCATGATTATAACAACCACAAACATGATTATAACAACCACGACCATGATTAAAACAACCACGACCATGATTATAACAACCACGACCATGAATATAACAACCACAACCATGATTATATCAACCACGGCCATGATTATAACAACAACGAACATGAATATAACAACCACTACCATGATTATAACACCCACGACCATGATTATAACAACCACGACCATGATTATAACAACCACGACTATGATCATAACCACGACCATGATTATAACAACCACGACCATGATTGTAATAACCTCGAATATGATTATAACAACCACGACCATGATTATGACAACCACAACCATGATTATAACAACCACGACTATGATCATATCACCCACGACCATGATTATAACACCTGCGACTATGATCATAACAACCACGAGCATGATCATAACCACGACCATGATTATAACAACCACGACCATGATTATAGCAACCAAGACCATGATTATAACCACGACTATGATTATAACAACCACGACCATGATTATAACACCCACGACCATGATTATTTCAACCACGACTATGATCATAACCACGACCATGATTATAACAACCACGACCATGATTATAACAACCACGAACATGATTATAACAACCAGACCATGATTATATCACCCACGACCATGATTATAACACCTACGACTGTGATCATAAGAACCACGAGCATGATCATAACCACGACAATGATTATAACAACCACGACCATGATTATAACAAACACAAACATGATTATAACAACCACCACCATGATTATAACACCCACGACCATGATTATTTCAACCACGATCATGATTATAACAACCACGACCATGATTATAACAACAACAACCATGATTATATCAACCACGACCATGATTATAACAACCACGAACATGATTATAACAACCACGACCATGATTATAACAACCACGACTATGATCATAACCACGACCATGATTATAACAACCACGACCATGATTGTAACAACCACGAATATGATTATAACATCCACGACCATGATTATGACAACCACAACCATGATTATAACAATCGCGACTATGATCATATCACCCACGACCATGATTATAACACCTGCGACTATGATCATAACAACCACGAGCATGATCATAACCACGACCATGATTATAACAACCACGACCATGATTATAGCAACCAAGACCATGATTATAACAACCACGACTATGATTATAACAACCACGACCATGATTATAACACCCACGACCATGATTTTAACGACCAGGACTATGATTATAACAACCACGACCATGATTATAACAGCCACTACCATGATTATAACATTCACGACAATGATTATAACAACCACGACCATGATTATAACAACCACGACCATGATTATGACACCCACGACCATGATTATGATAAGCACGACCATGATTATAACAACCACGACTATGATTATAACAACCACGAATATGATTATAATAACCACGACCATGATTATAACACTCACGACCATGAGTCTAACAACCACGACTATGATTATAACAACCACGACTATGATCATAACCACGACTATGATTATAACAACCACGACCCTGATTATAACACCCATAACCATGATTATAACAACCATGACCATGATTATAGCAACCTCGACCATGATTATAACAATCACGACCATGATTATAACAATCACGACCATCTGGAAAATGATGTAGCTGTACGCTGTCAGCCGGATGGCAAGTTGCGCGCCAGCCAAGCACGAGAGTTCAAAGTTTCACGCCTCGGTAAACTGTACCACCGGACTCGCCACCGGGCACAAAGGGCCCACTATCAATTGTAACTATCCTATAATTCCCCCTCTGTGTAGTATTGATATCTTAGTCCCCCGTAACCAGCCTCCCTGTTAGTCTCCCTTGGTGTAGGCTTTTCTAGCCTAACCACAAACCATTAGTCCTGTACTCCCCTCCCTTCACATCCCCCCCCCCTCCTCAATCGTAAACAACTACCTTTTCACTACCTCTTTCACTCTGTCCACCTCTCACGAGTACAAGTAAAAGAAAGAAATAAAAATAAGTAAATAGATAAATAAACATAAGAATAATTAAGGCAAACAATATTTTACATTAAATTAGGCACACATATATAACCATTTATTATTTGTCACAAAATGTTGAACGAATATTCTCAAAAGTTATTCTTAATAGGACGAGGACCAGAAACAAGCTCTCAAATTGTACCATAGCATCACTAATTGTTGTATCTGATATGGTGTAAAGCAAAGAAGGCTGAAAATTTCAGACCGAGCAAAGGCTTGATAAATTGGATATAACATATTAATGTAAATCTGTAGTGCTATATTTCAGAAATAGCAAAAAAATATGTACTTCATTTGTGTATTCCTTGCAAAATTGTACTGAATTATAAATTTAACTCAGTAGTATATTATTTGAATTGCACCGATCCTTGTGTCTTGTAAACTAATTTACGTTTCCCTAAATGTTTACAACTTTCTCTAACATAATGATTAAAAAAAATTGCAGACCATCTTTTGAGGAGCAGACAGCATCATTGAAAATAAAACAGTTTACTGTAGATCTCCCACCAATTACATTTCAGGACGCAATCATCCTGCCAAATTCTGAAATAAATATGTTAGGCCTCACCATTCCCTCCAATATGTCCTGGAAATCACGCATACTTAATATAGCTAAAGCTGCCTCCCGAATTTGGGAATGCTGTACAGATGCCGTAGCTACTTCACTCCTGAGCAGTTGCTCCAAGTATATAAGGGATTCATTCGTCCTAACTTGGAGTACTGCTCTCATATCTGGGGTGGCTCTTCTTCTGTTCAAATATTAGATAGGGTGGAATCAAAGGCATTTCGTCTTATTAACTCTCCTCATTTAGTTGACAATCTCTCTTCCCTTTCTCTTTGGCGCAATGTTGCTTCACTCTCTCTCTTTTACAGGTACTTTAACGGGCAATGTTCGGTGGATTTGGCATCCTGTGTACCGCCGGCAAGGCGGTGGGCTCGTAACACACGTCTTGCCTGAGGTGCCCACCGTTTCTCTGTGGATGTCGGTCACACGAGAATAACCCGTTATCACCTCCTTCTTTCCTCACGCAGCCAAACTGTGGAATGCTCTGCTTTCTTCTGTGTTTCCATACTTATACAATCTGTCTCACTTTAAAAAGCTGGTTTTCCGGCATCTTTGTGGTATAGATTAACACAGTATAACCTTTTTCTTCTTTATTTTCAATTTCTCACGGTTCTTTTTTTTTCGCCCCCCAGGCCCCGTTGTGGGTCGTTTGACCTGTGCCCGGGTGGGCTAATTCCCGTAAAAAAACAAAAAAACAAAAAAACAAAAAATGTTGGTTACAATTACTCGTGTGAAATTTGTCTTGGCATATGCGGCAAAACACATGTTACATATATTTTATGCTTATAAGTAAAATTTTAACCAACCGTAAATAACGAATGTTGAACTAAAGTTCCACAACCGAACAAGAGTTTAGACGAAGTCTGTGTAATAATAATAATAATAAACGGTTTATTAATAGAGTTGCAGCCTGTGGTTAAAATATACAGACTTACATTTGATTTAGACAAAATGATATAATATGCATTGAATACACTTACAGGGCTGTACAGTACATAAATCAGGAGTTGTTTATTATTTTAACAATAGATGGGATGGTGCTGTTCTTATATCTATCGGTGCAGGCTCTTATGGGCTGAATTTTGTTGTAGTGGCGGACTGCACGAGTTGGGTGGGGGGCTGCAGGTGGAAGGAGGTGGCGATGGCGAGGGTGGTGCAGTAGTCCACGGCCAAACCTTTCCAATGCTTGGTGGTGGAGGTCACTGAGGGATGGCATTTCCAGGGTGGAGAGAGCATTGGTGTAGCCGGAGTGTGTGTGTGTGTGTGTGTGTGTGTGCGTGTGTGTGTGTGCAAGACGCCATCACAAGATTGTTATCTAAATTTAGCTTTTAGCATAGTATACCTAGGAGTAGGACATTACTAATTTTATAACTACTAGTAGGATTACTGATAATACGTAGGAGGTTTACCGATATTACGTCTTGGACCGCCCTACTGGTATCCCAGGCTATCTTAAATGAAAACCATATGTATACATTACGCGAGGATTCGTCATACCTCGTGATCGTTACTCATACCCTCCCTTCTCTGGCGCATGAGCCGAGAGTTGGAGTTAGTTCCTAACAGGCCGGTTACTCAAGGTAGGGTCATAGTCACGGCAGTCTCTGTATATAATATAGATAATATGTTCTATAGAAAGACAGTCACAGAGTGAAGATGAAATTTGTGTCAGTATGTATAAATCTGGACAAATGGTGATCCCCCGTGACCAGTGATGTTGAACAATTACTAGAAAGCTTACTCGACCCAGAATCATATCCATACCAAAGGACCATTAAGTGGGTGTGTATGTATGTGTGCGTGTGTGTGTGTGTGTGTGTGTGAGTGTGCGATGTCTACTGCCAGAAGAGAAGGGTTAGCTGTTCACGGTAATGGGTGATTATTTAATCCTCTTTTCTTATTAATTGTCGATATTCCCCATTAAAGGATGTTGCCTTTTCATCTGAAATTTGTGGCTTTTAAAAAGAACTATACATTTTGCTCTCTCTTATATTAAATAATATTTGAATCATATACATATACAATATACATGGTTATATATGTAAACAGTCATTTCGTCATTCAATATTACAAAAAGTTTTAAATATGCAAGACAACCAGGAGTGGATCAAAGAACTACAGTACATGAAACCACCAAGTGTGATGCATGGAGACGATCTATAAAAGACGTTGGTAGGGGATGAAGGAGCGGGAGGGAGAGATCAGTGACTATAAAAACGTGTGTGATAAAGTGTTGAACAACCAATGGCAATAACCACATCGCTTACGCGCCTTGTCATTATACCTGGATCTGATGGATAGTTTCCATACCGAGGGCAATCGAGCCGCTGTCATGAGGAAAACATGGAATATGATATATAGATTTTTGGACAGTAAATGTATTCCCTTGTCCAACAGCTCTCTGCTAAAGCAGCTGGAGAAATACTTCCTGTGAAAGTATTATACACACACAAAACTCAGCTAACATGGTAAAACTTGAGGTTCAATACTGAGTATAATAACACACTCACTACTCACTACTACTACTTTGATGTCACTCGAAATCGAATAGGACGATCATCCAGCTATGATGCAATGATATGAGTTAATAAGGATGTCACCTACGTTGGTGAGTTCTGAGGTAACTAAAGAGGCAGATACTGGACCGGCAGGGTCATTCACAGACGTTGCACATGTAGGGGGCTACATCTAGTGCGGGAGGGGCGGCGGCAGCGTCTTTCCAGCATTGGCGTTTATCTGCCTCGTTATGCAGTCGGGCTAACTCGGAAGTATTGACACCTTCTTGTGTGGTGTTCCTCCAAGCGTTACGGTGTGGAGTAATCGTCTTCCAGGTGAGGGGGTCGATTTGGCACTTTTTCAGGTTTGTCTTAAGACTATCCTTACACCTTTTCAGTTGCCCGCTGGCGTTTCGCTTACTATTAGTCAGAAGACTGTAAAGTAGCTGCTTTGGCAGTCTACTATCGTCCATGCGGGTAACATGGCCAGTCCAGCGCAGTTTTTCATAGATAATGGTAGCCTCGATGCTCCTGCAGTAGGTGTCAGCAAGAATACTGGCATTTGTTCTCTTGTCTTTCCAGCAAACTCGGAGGGTGGAACGTAGACTACGTTGGTGAAAGTTTTCAAGTGCCTTGAGGTGCCTCCTGTATGTGACCCATGTCTAGCTGCCATGCAGAAGGGTGGGGACGACCACTGCTCGATATACGTTTAGCTTTGTAGATAATTTCAGCAAAACACACACACACACACACACACAAACTCTCAGAGAGAGAGAGAGAGAGAGAGAGAGAGAGTTTAAAAAAATACCTTCTCCATTTCCGAGGCAATTATCCTCCAGATTTGGCAGATACAAGTTAGCAAGAAGTCATAACAACCGAAAACAAAAGTTATCAAGAAGCTGGTGACAAGAACTAATTGGTGGACGAGTTTTCGTGAGTGTTGAGAAGGATGGTGATGACTGTTATCACAACCCTAATGATACAGTAATTATTACTACCACTTTGATTACTGTTATTATTACCACCATACCTTACAGTACCTTACTGGTGTGTGCCGTGTCTTTGACGTTGGCGATCGTGGTCTGCCACTCGGCTTCAGTATTTTAGGAACTTTCAGTGTAATTCCCTCTTTCTCTTGCCCTCTCTATTTTCCTACTGAGCATAAATTTTACAATATTCTAAATGCCACATAATTTATCTTCTCTTTCCTGCCCTCTCCAATTTCAAACAGTCTAAGCCGCCCACAGTATGTTCATCGTCCTACCCCAACATAACATATCTACGGTTCTTTTTTGTTCCTCATTTATTTACTGATGTTTCAAACATCTCACCTGTACAACACTGTTGACCACACATATGTTTTCAGCAATCTTTTTCTTGTTCGAATTCCAATGTGTTTCTTTGTTAACACTCGTTCCATTCTTTAAAATATTTTCTTTGCTAAAATAATTCAATCATAATTTTTTTCTCACATCTCACATCTGATGTTACTGTACTTCCCAATTATCCAAAACTACTTAATTGTTTAATGGTAGAACCACTTTTGCAGGATGTTACATCTTAGAATATTTTGTCTTTTGGACACAACTAAGGATCCTGTCTTGATTATAGTGATTTTTAACCCCGTGTTTCACTTTATCATTTCTCCTCAGTTTCTGCCATTAACATCGTCATAAGTATATCTAATGGTGTTTATATCTAATTCTAAAATTTTTACATCTTCTTTCAATAGAAATGAATTTCAAATTGAAATATTTTATTGACAATAAAAAACTATTACATCAAAAGGATAGGGTCGTATATTACTCCCACTCTTACCTTTGCCATCCCTTTATGGTGCTTACAAAAACTTATAAATGTTATAAAAATACAAGAGTTATTATCTTTAGTGCAACGAAATAGTTTATTTTGACACGAACACTGTACTTCATTAATAAAATAGATAATGTAATTTTAACACAAAATTAAATGTCATAACCTCGGAGCAAAATGCTTATACATTGAAAGAATTATTTTAATCTTTCCATTATTAATCATCCAACAAACTTGTTTCTTAAAGGATAGCTTCAAACGTTAGGTTGGATGGATATATGAGCGATAGGGGATGCGTGCAAACGGGACTGCCCAGTAATGGCCAATATGCCCACTGCAGTTTCCTCCATTCTTATGTTCTTATATATGGTTGAAGTTTTTCACATCCTAATACATAATGTTGTAGCGTATGTGCACCCCTAAGATGACACAGGTTGACCTGCCCCTCCACTTATCCTCCAGTAATATTTGTATCCCAATCTTAGTCTCATTACAACAGTATCAACAATGGTAAGTTAGTCCCGTACATTGGTGTTTTGTAAAATATACTTATACGGCTGAAAACTCTCGCTACATATGGCACTCACTTCTCTTCTTGCTTTTTCCCATTCCTCTCTTTTTTTTCATTTCCCTCATTATCTTTCTAATACTTACATTGATAACAATATCGATATACATCTTTTCTGCCGATTTTTGGGTAAATTTGTCAGCAATTTCATGTAATAGAATCCATACAAACTGTAAAGTGCATTCCATTTCTTGCATTACTATGACCAGTCGTTTACAGATATTAACAATATGAAAGTTACATGAATTTTTACTCTGCCATTTTATTATCACAAAAATATATGTTTCTTTACATTTCTCTATATCAAACTGTTTCATCTGCATTACACTCATAGATAAAATATTCCCTTATAAAAACACTACATCCCGCTTGGCCGTTACTTAATACTGATCCATCACAATGTATGTGTACAGTGTTTCGTCTGGGAAAACTATTTATTTTCTCTAAAAAGACATTTCGTAAATAACTGGGATGCCAGTCTACTTTTTTCCTCTCAGCCTGTAAAACATCTACTGCAATGCCTCCTTCCTGCCATGGTCAAAACATTAAATAAATTTGTATTGAAATGCAATATTTATCTATTCCATACTCCATCATAATATTATACAGTAGCCATGCATATTTGGACCCAAAGCCAGGATCTGTTCTTTCATTTATGTACATTATTGTACGGGACAACCTATTATCTCCTCCTCTCCTAATGGTCCTAAGAGTAACTGCTACACTTGGTAGATCTAACTCCATTCTCATTATTTCACTTCAAGTGTTTTGTTGACTACCTAAAACGATTCCCATGGTCTTGTTTTGTATCACTTCAAGCTTTTGAATAACTTTCTTTTTGTACATATAAGGATGGGAGCTGCATAGTCAATAACTGAACCTCTAGTACTGATATAAATCTTTCTCAAAATAGGAATACCTGCACCATTTCCCTTCCAAGCCAAAGCTCTTAAAGGTATTGCATCTAACGTACTTTACTGTTGGACTTACACCCAATGTACATCCCAAGGTGTTTGTAAACATTAGCTTTTTCTAGCCTTAATCAGTTCAAGAATAAATCCCTGTATTCAAAATTTATGACATGATATTTATTTTTTTCATTATTAATTACAAGGCCCATTCTACAACAAAGTGTACTCAATGCATCTAAATCCTCTTGCATGTTTTTCATACCTTTACACTGTTAAAGAATGTCATCAGCATATATTACAACTTGTGTGTCTCCAGGAAATTCGTAGCGAGCCAATATGTTCACCAATATGTTAAAAAGAGTAGGGTTAAGTACACCTCCTTGAGGAGTCCCCAATTCCATCTCTCTATCTTTTGAAAACCAACCTGAAACCATACTCTTTTCATTATGTTACTCAAGTAATCCACAATCCATTTCAGCAACTTCCCAGAAACCCCTAAATTAATTAGTTCCTCAAGTATGACTTCTTTATTGGTCCTATCATAGGCCCTTTTTAAATCTTCAAATGTCTTGTATGTAGCCTTGAGTTATTCAAACAATTTATAACACAGTCTGCAGTACCTCCCCCTTTCATAAATCCATGTACATTGGGTAGTTAACAAACAGGGAGGTACTACCACCTGGGAAGATACAGTATTGGATGCATAATGTGTTGTCTAATGGTAGACCCTGCTGCCATAAGGCATCACAAAAATTGTGACCAAGTCCCAAGTTGCTGACCTGGCGCTGCATACTCAAAACACCTCATCAGTTACGTAAAGTAGCAGAGATACAGTCCCGTAATTTACAGACTCCTTACAGTCCCGTAAATTTTCCATACTCAAAATTGACTTACAGGGTCAGTAAGCAGTCCGTAACTTTGGTGTTTACCCTGTAAATTCAGTTCTCTTGTCCGAAGGTAGATGGCGTTGCAAGAGCTTGTTGGCCAATCGTCGCTCATTAAACAAAATCATCAACCAATCACAAGAGAAGGAGAAATCAGCTGATATCGACGCATGTGATAGTTGCTAGACGAACATACTTCAAGGTCATTCGTGAAGATGGAATTATGTTTGAGTAACACTTGAGTACGATGGTTAACCAATGACCATAATAAGCCTACATATATATATATATATATATATATATATATATATATATATATATATATATATATATATATATATATATATATACACATATATATATATATATATATATATATATATATGCAAGTAAATCACTGTAGGTGCGCGTGATCTAGGTATATGCTGATAACCACCAGGAAAGAAGAAAACACGAAGTTCCCAAGCGCTTTCGTGTAATTCACATCTTCAGGGGTGAGTACAGACTAGATAGAGTAATGCAGAACAAGATGAATATATACAGAGGAGGGTGAGACCAGGTCCACAATGGTCAGGTAATGACCCTACTAATCTTTAAATGGCACACAACGGTTGGTGGTTGGGTCAGATGGGACAGTGACCCGCCCTCTCACCTGATCACAAATCTTCTTAATTACAAAGTTGTCCAGCTTGTACATGCCGTTACTCAAATTCATGTTGAATGCTTCGGTATGTTTAATAAGACTAGATTCTATGATGTTCCTACTATCAATTGAATTACATGGTAATATTGAGGAGGCATTATCCCAGTCAATGCAATGCTTGTTATCCCTCAAATGAACAAACAGAGCATTGGATTCCTGGCCTGTCCTGACACGGTATTTGTGTTGTTTAATTCTAGTTACAAGATCTTTACCTGTCTGGCCTAAGTAAAACATATTACATTCCTTGCAAGGAACTTTATAAATGCAACCAATTGTGTTGTTGGGGGAGTTCTTGATTAACATTTGTTTAACAGTGCATGAGTTTTTAAATGCCACATTGACGTTCCAAGATTTTAGCTGTGCCGGGATGTGTGAGAAATTTTTGTGAAATGGTAATATTAAGATATTCTTATGGTCATGGGTGGGCTTGGGATCAGTTCTATAAAAAGTTTTCTTAGTAATGTTTAAGCATTTGTCTATGAAAGATCTAGGGTATTTAAGGTTTGAGCCAATATTATATATATATTTGTATTCCTCATCGATGAATTCCGGACTGCAAATTCTCAAGGCACGTAAAAACATTGTTGTAAATACTGACTGTTTGACTTTATTATGGTGGGCAGAATAATAATGAATGTATGAACACACATTGGTTGGTTTTCTATAAATACTGAACTTAAAAGTGTTACCTATTCTGTGTATCAGACAGTCTAGGAATGGCAATTTACAGTCTTGCTCTAATTCCACAGTGAATTTGATCGAGGGGGCTAAGTTGTTAAGTTGTGGTAGGAAAACTTTTAGGTCCTCATTACATGGCCAGAGACATAATACATCATCAACATATCTAAACCAGACTGCTGAGGGTGGTAAAATATTACTTAATAGTTTCTTTTCAAAGAATTCCATATATAGGTTGCTTAATACAGGTGAGAGTGGATTACCCATTGCCATACCAAATTTTTGAGCATAATATTCCCCATTGAATTCGAATTTGCAATCCTTAATACATAGTTTGATGAGTTCGATGAAGTCATCTTTCGAGACGGGCAGTGAAATGTTATCCAGGGAATCTATGAGGAACTCTAGTAAATCATCAACTGGGACCTTTGTAAAAAGTGACGTTACATCAAAGCTGACCAGTTTAAAATCATGATTAATGTGCAAGTAAATCACTGTAGGTGCACGTTATCTAGGTATATGCTGATAACCACAAGGAAAGAAGAAAACACGAAGTTCCCAAGCGCTTTCGAGTAATTCACATCTTCAGGGGTGGGTACAGACTAAGGAGAAGTACAAAACAAGGTGTATATATACAGAGGAGGGGCCGGATACTCAAAAAAAATTATGGGGACTGTATGTCGTTGTGTACCCGTAACTGGACTCACAGTCTCAGATTGGCATATTCAAAACACAGATGGTACACTCAAAACCAATATTTGACATCGAACTCCGTAAGTTAACGCAAGTAACTTACACCAGCTCCCGAGGTTGTGTAACACTCTCAACCCGGATGTAGTAGTGACTAATTCCCGATTGTATAGAAAATAATAATAATATATGTTGTAATAATGCTTGTTAGACTTGTTTTATTATAGAATAATGAAGAAAATGTTTTTGTACATCAACATACTGAAATATAATATTTCACTTTGTCTTTTTCGTAACTTTTTTGTTGTATAATAAGCGGCTTGAGTGTTTGTTTGTCCCAGTTTGGAAGAGACGCATCTTTTGTCTTCTTACACATTATAAAGTATTTCTTACCAAAATAGAAGGTTTGTATTGTTCACACTTAGGGTAAAAATATGTTTTATGACTGAGTAAACTTGCAGATAGAACTTATTAATGTTGTATAGCCGTAAATATCCCTCAGTAATGAAAGCCAAATATGAGGACAAGTGAACATTCCTGCCAAGACTTCGCCTTGTTTTTCTAATATTCAACCAATAGCCTTAGCCTATTTTCTTATGTAAATAGCTTATGATAACATGAAAGGCTATAAATTTCCATAGGCTAGCCAAAATTAAATGATATTAGGTGTAAAATATGGATTGCAATTAACTTGATTAATAGGTGCCTATATAACTGCTTTTTCAGTCTTAGGCAAATAAATGTTTAAACATGGGGCCTACTTAATTAAGTTAGAACATGAGGATTATTTAAATAAGAAATTATACTAATAGGGTATAGGTTAGATAGGTTTGGTTTGGTTATGTTATGTTATGTTATCGTATGTTAGGTTAGAGAATGTGTACATGGTTTTTTGGTGAGCGTCAGGCCGTCAGTGAGACACTTTGTCTAGCAGCTACCTTAGGCCTAGTTCCAGACTTTCCTTGAACATTATCATAGGTAGAGTATTAATTTAAGAAAATTTACGGCTAATCCGATATATTTTCAGGTTTTAAATTGTTGTTTTTTGTATGAACTTGAAGACAATTCAGACCAAATGTTCCCAACATTGAAAGGAAAACACTAGGGTCTAGGCTAAATGAGTAATTTAAGAGAAGTGACTTGTCATTTAGGTTAGGCAAGGCTATGCTATCATTAACCAATTTATTTGAATTTGCCCAGAATAAGGCTATCTTAGTATAGCTTATGTGTCTTGTCACAGGCCAACATTATGCAAGGGATTATTTACCTAAATTCTAGTGGGGTAAAACACCAAATACTGTGAGATCTCTGTTAGCCGGAACAGTTGGTGAAGAGCACTACCGTGAATGAATGAGTGTTTTCCCGTTAACGAGACAGTTATCACAAATCAAGAAAATATCCCTCATCCCCAGAATGTTTATGGTAATGGAAAAATTTTCTCGGTAGTTCCTGCAATTGCCCACTACATCATCTCTTGAACCCAGAAATATATCCTCCATCTCCGGAATTTTCTCGGTTATCTGGGAAACTTTCCTCATAGTTTTCAGGAAAATGTGCCTCTCTGAAAGTTATTTACCTAAGCCGTAAGTTTCCTGCAAAATCATGCTTTGGGAATTAATTTTAGATAAAATTTCAATTACAGCTTTCAGAAAGTTCCGGGTTTCAAGGATTCCGGCTAATGGAGAAGGCTGCTGTTCCTACCAGAAATCAGTTTCAAATGCGAGTATGTGACAGACTTTGAGGCAAGAGGATGTCTTTTAAATGCTTTTAACACCCTTATTTACTTTCATAATGAACAATTTTTTCAATTTTAAATGAATACAGAGATTTTAACACGTTGTGCATTTTTCAGTATTCTACCCCTAAGAGCCAGGCAAAACCTTAAGGCCGTAATTTTTGTTTTTCACAGGCATAACCCTTCTATTCTAGGCCTAATGATAAAACTTTGAATTAGTTAGTATCAACATAAAAACAATACTGTAACAAAATTCTAAACCATTGCATAATTTTTTGTCCTGCAGATTGATCCTGTAACACTTGGACCTCATTTTCCAGTTACACTGCAATGGATCTTGTTGTAGCTTATCTGCATGATCGAGCTTTACGACGTGACCGAAGGTATCGGGACCCTTTGGATCCCATAAATATAAGCGATGAAAATCTAATTAGATATTATATGTTTCCTCGATGTGAAATTCTAAGACTGTGTGAAGATTTAGATTCATTTTTAAGGCGTAGAACGAGAAGATCTCATGCTGTTCCCATACACACGCAAGTGTTAGTTGCCTTAAGATTTTACGCCAGTGGAACCATTCAACATGTACTTGGTGATACAGCTGAAGCTGTAGCAGGGACAGTCCGAGCCAATGTAGTCCGTAATTGCTTTACTTGATGAATTAAAATCAAATATCAATTCACCAATACATATTTCCTCTATGTTTAAATAGTATTTTTTAGTGCAGTATACAGAGGTAATGCGAATAAAGCGTACATTGATTTAAGTTTTATTTTCAATATACTGTACATACTAAAATAAACTTCTTTATAGAAATTAAATGGCTTTCTTTTACCTTAATAATATATGTACTATATCCTTGAGCAAATTTGATTCCAATACAGTATACTTTTAATACTACTAAATACCAAAGGCACTAAAGTTTGTGAAACAAAAAATCCTTATATAAAACATATTTGAGAATTGAAACAATAAAAAAATATTGCTACTGTTTGCATCTTAAACTACACAAATTGACATGGGTCACCACATCGTTGTGAAAAAATAATACAACTAGTACTGTTATTTGTTGCCATTTTTTAGATTTAAGAATGGAATACAGTATAATTTTCATATGTCTAGAATTACCTGCATCAATACCCGTAAATTAAAAGAAACTTGTAACCCAATACTGTACTACTATAAGTAATAAAGAAAATATAGAATACTCTTTGCTTGTTAAGCTATAAAATGTAACATGAGACAGCACATCCTTATGAAAGAACCAATGCAACAACTTGCGCTTTGGAGACTAATGTGTGTTAAATAGCAGCGATTACAGTAGGCTGTTGGTGAATTTGCACCATTATTTCTGTTACAACCTACTTGAATCATACTTCGCAAACTAATAAATATAACACGTTGAACTGGAAATTGACTACGTCTTACAAAATAAAGGAACCTTTAAAAAATAAAAATAAGTACATGAGCCTGTTTTCAAACATATAATTTTGAATGTGGTAGGAACTTTTACCCAAAACCTGGGTAAACATTACCCGTAGTAGCACTGCAACACATGTTATTAGTTAACAAATGTGTGTCTTTCACTTAACTTCGTGATTTTAATGTGTAACGGGCCGAGTTTTCTCTTTTCAATAATTTACCATCCAGCTATTCTTATATGTTCTTCCTTTTCATTTCCTCTCATATATATATATTCTCAGTTTCAATGTTCTTACCTTTCTGAAGTTTACTTTGTTTTATGTCTATTCTTATACATGGGTTAGTCTGGGGAACCATGTTATTCTTTGTACAACACTTTTTATACTTACACAGGGTAGCTGCCACCACCCAGACTTTTCATTATATAACATAACTCATGGAAAGTTGTTGGGTAGTGTGGTAGATGTCTAGGCACGTGAGTAAGTATTATTTTCTGGGAACCAATGTTTAGAAGGAGTAGAGTGGTGATACTCAGATTACTAATTCAATATTTATTAACACAGTGAGTGGAGAAGATGCATCTTAGATTCACTCAGGTTAAACAGAACCGCAATTAACTTATTAAATCATCAAACAAACACTTCAAGAGCTTATTACCTCATTCAACACCTCCAAATACTCATTACTTTATTAGACAATTGGGATATCATTACCTTGATACATGAGATTCCGTACTATTATTCACAAGCCATCACTGGACCCTCAGGTCTTACTTTAACCAGTAACAAATTACCTCTCCACTTCTTGATTAGAGCATGATACTCTCAGGTTATTCTTTCATGGGTACTACAGATGAATACATAACACACTGGGCAATTCCACAATTAGTAACATACCATATTCCTTATCATTTCACAAGGAACCACCTGGTACCTTGAACTCTCATTCAGGGGTTCAATACTTAACCTGGGATGACTATATTTCTGCTAGTCATCCCTAGTCATGGATATTAATACGGCTCCATACATATAACCAAGAGCCGTAGGTAGACCATGATCATATGACGGAGTCAGTGGGCACAGTTGTTTACAGCGACCGCCAAGCTGAAGGCTCGCTCGCTAGGTGCACTCAGGGAGGTTGACTCGTTACACACTGGCAGAGTGGTGAGTAGGGTGTGTCAATTTTGTCAACATGTTAAAAACCAAATTTGGTAGTCAAAATATTGTGCCTCTTTATGTCTAAACTTGAGATTAGCAAACAAAAATGAATTGAAATAACCCTCACCTACATCAATTATACCTTAAAGTTTCAAATATCAGTATTTCAACAAATTAATGAGACTTGATTAGAATTATTCACTTGATATTAACTAATCTCATGTAAGCATATGGATTTTGGAGTATTTTATGGTTCTATAGCTTGTGTACAATATGCATGTCAGAACATGAACATGAACAGGCTCTCCGTGTGGGACAGTTTAATTCTTGTTTTGACTTGTACCAAGCGTGAGGATAAGGCGCCCGGCTCACTCTCCTTCTAGATATCATAGACGGTGGTTTGCTCTCATTGCACTTGCACCTACTCTACCAGACGGATTCTACATTTTAATTATTGTAAGTAGGGCATATTGATTGTCGCAGTTACTTATATCATTGTATAAAACATTATGTTCTAAGAAATTATTATGTTATTTCTGTTACAGCATTTTTGATAAACAAATTGATGTTTTTTGAAACAACAATTGAATTATGAAACATTGAAATATTTTTCTATTTGTCAGATAGTGTGAAGATGTCAAAATTGAAGACAAGAAGTCAGTTGTCAACCCACTTGAGCCTGCTAGTTGGTAAAGGGAAGGAGCTTCCTGTATCAGAACTTCCAACAGTGAGAGACATGCTAAGATTAGGGTTACTCCTTCGAGAAAAAAATGCAAAGGACAGAAGGAACTATACAGATAAAGAACTCATAAATGACATGATATTCCCTCTTCTGCATCAATGGACAAAAGCTAATGCACTATTCAAACCACCTGTGATTAATCAGTGTCGAACTATTGAGCTAAAACTAACGAAATTATGGCACAAAGCAGTTGAAACATCACTTGGTAAAGGAAACTTGGCCAGGAAAAATGAATTTCTGCACACACTTGATACTCTGTTTGACATTTTGACCTGCAAGTGCTCCATACAATTATGTTCTGAATCCAACTGTTCTCACTCGGGTAAGAGAGAAAATAATTCCCACATTGATTGTGGTTGTCCTCGTGAAAAGAAGATCCCTGTTTTAGAGCTTGAATATATAAAGGCACAGAGGACAAAGGCAGAAGGCCAAGGAAGTATGCAAATGGGTTCAATAGATTATTCAGAAACAAAGAAGCAGATTGCTAATGCCAAGAAGAGAGAACAAATCCGAGAGAGGGAACAAAAGAAGAAAATGAAGAGTGAAGAAGCCATCCAAAGAGAGGAAGAGCTGTGTCAAGATGTTTATCACTTCTTTGATAGTTCTTCTGATGAACAGGAAGCAACATCAGATGATAGTTCCAAAGAGCCATCTGAACCTTTACCAAAGAAAATGAAATACAACACAAGAAATATTTCAAACATTGCTTTAGCTAGTATTCGCCACCATGCTGGACTTCGTGAGGCTGCAAAAATTGCAACTGCCGCTTGGATAGATGCAGGCCTCATCAGCCGAGAGGATGTATCTTTGGTGATAGATCATAATAAAATTAGAAGAGCACAAGAAAAAATAATGAAGGAAATATCTGATCAGCATGAAAAAGATTTAAGCGAGGGAGGGCTCTCCTGTCTTTTGTTTGATGGAAGAATAGATGACACAAAAGTTTTGCTAGAAGTAGAGGGAGTGAACAGAAAGTTTCCAGGTCTCATCAAAGAAGAGCACTACTCTGTCTGTTCTGAGCCTGGTGGTCGGTTTTTGTTTCACTTTGCTCCCGAAACTGAAGTAGAAGGGAAGAAACATGCAGAGGTCATTGCTGATCATATTTTATGTTGGGTTCAGGAGAGAGGACTTGGCAGTTCACTGCAGGCTGTTGGTGGAGATTCAACTGCAGTGAACACCGGATGGCAGGGGGGTGTAATGACGCATTTAGAGAAAAAACTAGGAAGAAGACTTGTTTGGATTGTATGTGATTTACATACAGGCGAGCTACCTCTTCGTCATCTCATCCAGGAACTTGATGGTCCTACAAAGAGCAACAACAAGTGGTCAGGTCCCCTTGGCATCATGCTGGATGAAGCAACACAACTAGAAATAAATACAACCTTTCCAAAGGTCGAAGTTGGCCCTCCCCTTCCGGCGTTGTCTGAAGGAGTCATCAAAGATCTCAGCACAGATCAATCCTATGCTCATCGTATTGCCCAAGCAATAAGATCAGGAGAAGTGCCTCAGTCATTGGCTCTCTTGGAGATTGGACCTGTCAGTCACAGCCGTTGGTTAACTACAGCTCTTCGTTTCTGCAGGATTTGGATTTCCAAACACGAATTGAAGGGCAAAGTGCTGAAGAATTTGAGGTTAATTGTTGAATTTATTATTGGAGTTTATCTTCCCCAGTGGTTTAGTGTGAAACTTAATCCTATGTGGGTGGATGGGCCCAATCACCTTTTGTTTCAATTGCAGCTAGTAAGAACACAGAGGAAGGTAGTGAGGGACATCGTGTTACCTGTGGCAAGAAGGTCCGCTTGGTATGCTCGATCAGAAGCAGTTTTGCAAGCAATGCTTTGCAGTCCTTGTACCAATCTCCGAACCGAGGCTGTAGAAGTCATTCTAAAGATTAGAGGAACGCTAATAGATGACGACCAGTTGGGAGACTGTTCGTTTCATTCAAGAAAAGTTCCCCCAATAAACGTCAATGCCACCAAATTGTCAGAATTGGTTGACTTGAGTTTGGAAGTCTTAGAGCCACCATTGACAACAAGTCTAACTAGCCAAGAATTGAGAAACCTTAAAGAGACTCCAATGCAGGTGCCGAAGTGGCCTTCCCACACTCAAAGTGTGGAGAGATGTGTGAAAATGGTCACAGAAGCAGCGGGCCATGTTTACAGCCACGAGAGGCGAGAAGGTTACATCAAAGCACAAATAGCAAGCAGACTACTGATGACAAGAAACCAAAGCAAAGAGAGTATGAAGGCATTGGTTACTTTCAAATAGACTACGGATAATAAAATATAATAATTTGAAACTTGAAACAGTAACATGTGTGCAAACGCTGGTTATGTTATAAATTCACAAATATGTACATTTAAAAATCCATTTGATGTAGGTAGGACTTATTATAAAAAAAAATTTATGCCAGAATATTGTTTTGCATGCTTAAAGACTACAATAAATTGCTACCAAATTACTCGATTTTCAATTTAGCCAGTTCACCCCCTAAATTGACACACCCTAGTGGTGAGGGCGCTTCCCGGGGGAATCGTGTCCTGGGATTCTAAATGCGCCCCCTTAGAGACAGTCTTCAATAACCATCTTGCCCATAGGTAGCTATCGACCCTCAGGAGAGTGGCTAACACATCCGCGTCTGGAGACGTGGAGAAGAAATCACAGAAGGAGTGAATATTTAACTTCACTATACAAAACATACGTCTGGCACCGGTTCAGACGATAGCTAGACCTCTACTCTACTTGACTCACTTGGCACTGAAGGTACTATGTTAAAACATGAACACTGATATTCACAAAAAATGACTAAGTTAAACTGAGTTAATATGGCGGCGTGGAACACACGTGAACATACCTGGAGACGTGGAGAAGAAATCACAGGAGTGATTTCCCCTCGCGCGCCTGCATATATACGGGCCTGAGGGCATATTCCTACTAGAAAGATAAATGTCACTAACAATAGACCCTCTATTTACCGTAGTCGTTGGACACCTAGCTGTGACCGTCAGTGTCACAGATCAGGCTAATTTTCTACATCTATATTTATGATTTACTCAGAGGTTGAGTTTGTCAGTGGAGAGGTGAATTGAAGTTATATATGCGTTCGCAACTCTATTGGCCTGACCGCAAACCACATCCCCAGTCAAACGGCCGTTAAATCTGGGAGAATTTTGAGTTTGACAGGAACTGTTCAGAAGATTAATGACTTCCTTAAATAGACAACTGACACTAACTAAACTATGAACATCAGATTCTCTGATGTCGGGGCAACAAAACAACATAACTTCAGTAGCGATCAGAAACCCATGGATATCCCCACGGACGACCTAAGATACGCCACTCTAACTGGCACACTCAACACTCGCCCACTTGACACATCTTACTAACAATAAGGACAGTTGAAGCGTTCAACACCACTCACAATGGATCTTGAATGTTCCCACTGTAAACAGACATATCTAAGTTGACTCAAAACAAAGGTGTTCTCTCTCACATTCAAATACATTATATAGAGAGGTTTGTTTCAGTAAGTCAGAGAAAATGGGATAACGGAGGACTGAGGCGTCTTGAAGTGACGAGAAAACGGACTCCTCAGATGGAGGACTCAAAAATAAAGCAGAGGTACATGTTTTGTGGGCTATGGAGCGTAATATGAATCATTTGATTTTGGCGTTAACTGACGTGTACGACCGTGGTCGTTACAAATGAACTTATGGAGAGCTAAATATTCCTGTTACATTTTCATGACTAGTATAGGCTGCAAGTGAAAGTTACACAATTTTTTAACATGCCCTGTTTTCCTTCATAACAATCACTCAAAGGGAAATTTATAATAAGTGTTTGATGACTTTTCAACAACGCTGTTATCACATTTACCAAAAGTAAAGGACTTACCTAATTAAACAACTACATATACACATACCATAAACACAGCATCATAGGATAGGATTTTTCGACTGCATAACTTTTGCAATGCATAGCATTGCAAAAGTTATGCACTCGGTGTTAGCTACAAGCTGTAAAAAACTGTCCCTCATTTGTGTTTGAACACGAAGCATCTCTGGAAGAAGATCTTCATCTTTTCGGGCAGAAGAGGTTCGTGGCCTCCTGCCACTTCTGATCGTACTTGGAATTGGAGATGAACCCAGTTCATCAGTGTAATCACCAGTTACAGTTGACCTAACAGCTGTGGCAGAAGGGTTACTTGACCTACTTTGCTGTTCCGTGGTAGCAGCAATAGGTTGACGAGTATTGCTTGAACTACATGTTTCTACCTCATATGTTCCGGATGATGAAAATCCAGGAATGTTTGTAGGTGCTGAAGTTTCAGGTTCTAAATGCACAATGGGTACTGTGATATCATGTTCCTGTATATCCTCATTCAGAATGAGGGTTATAGAATCATCTTTCTCTTGAACGGGCCGAAACATAAATTCCTCTCGGAAACAACTAGCCGTAAACCTAGCTCCTGAGGGTCCGGGGGTTGGTTCTCTTTCTTTTTCTGGAAAGAAATGTAGTATAATAGGTTGATTGAAGTTTATGTTAAGAGTATAATTAAAATATTACACTGTATTTCCAATTATATAAAAGCTTTTAGGAAAAATAATGGTTTGAAAAATAGTGTTGACCATCTAAATATATTTGTTTAAAATATTTTTAAATCTAAATATCAACTAGGCGTTAAATTTCTTATATTTGCACTTCTCAATTTTGTCCATTAACATACGAGTTATAACAACATTTAATATATAACTTAGGGAAGCAATAAACAAGCTAGAAATGAAACCAACTTACTAGTGTTGTTATTTTTCAAAATTATATAAAAATCAGTATAGTGTACAGTATTTCCAAATCAAGGTGTGAAAAAATGTCCCCAAAAGTTTTTTTTTAAATATAAAACAAGGAAAGAAAAGAACAAAATATATCAGGGGGTTGGAAAAGTATTTTGACTGAATTACCATGAAGAGGTTTTTCACTTTCAACATCCCCTGGAATCCCATGTATAGAGGCTGGATCTAATAGTTGAAGAATTGCTTCTTCAATTGCAGTGTATGTAATTTCAATTTGGGGGCCGCCACCTTGAAGAGAAAAATAAATAATAACTGTCTTACTGTGAGCTGTGGTTACATACACTATACGCTAACTTATGTTATATATAGAAATCATAGTTACAAAGGAATCTACTGAAATAGTTCCAAACATTATAACCTAACCTATCATTGTAGCTGTAGCCACAAAAATTCTCCTTTATCTATGTCAAAAGTTAATTAGATTTGAGGTAACAAACAATAAATGGTAAAATAAGTCAAAAAAAATAGTCGCGGCCAGAAGTTTTCAACCTGTATTAGTTGTAAACTCATAAGATAGAACATCCCTGCCTATAAGCTTAACAAAGTAAAATTTACATATTAATGTATACCAAATATGAATATAAATCTATTGATGAATGAAAATTAACGACATAAAAAAAAGGAATTCTATGGTAACTTACACATTATGACCTTCATTACCGTCGGAAATAACGTAATTATTAATATGTAGTTTATAACAGTAACCAAACTACCTAACCTAACTTCCTTTACCAATGGGAGGCCTCCGCCGCCCTGCCACACAAACTCATATTAACTATCTCTGTTCCACGTCAGTTGCGACACAATGACAAGTGTGTCTTAAAATTGTGTAAACTATATGATAGGTATAATAAGAAAATCCAAAAGTTGTGGGGAAATTATTGACAGAAGTACAGACTTCCCTGACTACCGGGTGGGAAGATATTGGAAGCATAATGTGTTGTCTAATGGTAGACCCTGCTAACATATGGCATCACGAAAATTAGGAGCAAGTCCAAGGTTGCTGATCTGACTAAATGTGTCATTTACACACAATTGCAGGGTCGCAATTGTTTCTCGTAATATCGACAACACAACATACATACTGTATATTGATTCTCACTTTTTGTGTTTTCATTTCGGTATTTATGATTATTTATTATTAATATTATTATTAATAAAGAGTTATTATTATTAATAGTACTAAAGAATTATTATTACAGGCCCCGACGTGGGTCAGTGGCTGTGCCTGGGATGGTTAATCCACGAAATAAAAAAGAAAAAAAAAATTTCGGTTGAACGGTAAAGTTTTCACTATTTACTCACACGGAAAACTTCGAAGAACGATGTTTCTTTTAATGAATGGGCTCATATAAGGAAAATATGTGTATTCATTCACGATGGAGAGCCACCACACTACTTACTTCCTTGAGTTTACAAACACGTAAAATCGTACCAAGCCTCAGAAAAACCATAGTTAAGTTTGTTTCATATTGTCAATCAATAACCACGCTAACAATATTATGACTTACCTGTTCCACCAGCATATTTCTTATCTTGTGCTACTTTTTTCTTAACGCTTACACGAAGATGATCAGAAAACTTCCGCCGAATTTCAGTAACATTGCTGGTGACTCTACCAACAGCATTCACAGCATTTAACACTTCACCCCAGGCATGGTTTTTGAGTTGAAGTGTACAACTACTTGAGTCCAACTTCCCTAAAATCATTTCTTTTCTTTCGGCTACCTCAGTCACAAGAGCGTATACTTCAGCCTCACTGAAATTAGGTCGTCTCTTCTTGGCTGGTGGTCCTTCCATGTTTACAAAATAATATTACGTGCGTCGCTCTCAGCTGATTTCTCCTTCTCTTGTGATTGGTTGATGATTTTGTTAACTGAGCGTTGATTGGCCAACTAGCATCTGCACTGACATCTACCGTCCGACAAGAGAACTTAATTTACAGGGTAAACACTAGAGTTACGAGAACTTACGAAAGGCTTACGGAACCATAATTAAATTTTGAGTTTGCTAAATTGATGGTAGTGTAAGGCTTCGACAATATATGGTACTGTATCATGCTGAAAAACGTAACTTGTGAGGTGTTTTGAGTATTGTAGTGGACGTCTCCCCTACAAACTGGGTAGCTGCATCCCACCTGCGACGCCTTCCTTAGCAACCAAACGAGCGGCGTCACCGTATCCTAGCAACCGAGCCAAAGACCGGTTACTTCTCGGGTTTTCCCAACATGACTCATAGATGACTCACGGCTGCTGGGTATATAAGCTCTGTCTCTCCATTGAGATTCTTTCCGGCCTCTCTACTACAACACGCAACACCTCCTCCTCCGCCGCTGCCTGGCGGCCCTCGCCTCTCCTCGCCTGCCTGGCGGTCCTCGCTCCCGCCAGCGAGCATGTCCTTCTCTGAGCTTCCTCACCAACCAGCTTTCTCATTCTGGTCTCTCTTCTTGAACAAGCAACACCTCCTCCAGCAAGCTCCACGCTGTCAGCATTCATTCAACCAGGAGGCCAGCAACAGGCAACATCTATCTCCTACAACACGCTACTCACCGAACGTCTCTACTGAGCAGCTCCTCATCACACGGCACCTCCAGCACCAGACTGTCTATCATATAACTTATATTATACAAGAAAACTACCTTAGAGTTTCCATCCATCCTGAGTGCTAGACAACACATTATCTCGATACCCCCACAGTATCCTGCCCGAGGGTGAGATCAGGTCCACAATGGTCAGGTATTAGGTAATTGATCGTTACTAGTGTGCCCTGAGGAATGCAGTGATGGGTAGGGAAACACTGAGTAACACTGAGTCCGTTTATTATGGATGAGAGAAATACAAGTATTGACTCGCGTGTGCCATGCACGGCTCACACAGTCAGACTAAGGCTGCCTTACCATATGGCAGCCTCGGGGCAATGTTGCCACATAACGTGCAGTGTTGCCACGTGATAATATATATAAATGCTACTCGGCACAGTAGCTTATATACAGGGTTGCTACTCGGCACAGTAGCTTATATACATAACCTACATCTCCCTCCCCCCTCACGCTCATAGTCTTTGTCTTGAGCGGACTTCTTAGTCCTAAGTCGCTCCGAGCGTCGAGGTGCACTGTGGGGCGGATCCTCGTGAGGTGTAGGTGACTCGTCCTCAGTCAGGGGGCCAGCAGCAGGGGGATGGGACTGGCTGGAGGAAGCGGCGGTTCCTCCACCAGACACGGCCGCTCGGCATCCTAACCTTGTAGTCCCGCGACCGGCCGACGCCCATCACTATGCCCACCTTGTCCCAACGTTTCGTCGTCGGGTCCTGGACGCGGACAAGGGCACCAATCTCCACTGGCTGAAGAGGGCGGGCACGGTCGTCATACCGAGCCTTGGCATCCTGGGCACGTGAAGCGGCGCGGCGGTCACAGCTCTCGGCTTTGGTCTGCCAGTCTTTCGCGAAGGCCTTGGCGTGTGTAGGAACGCAAGAGCGGAGAGGGTGACCATACAGGATCTGGGCAGGGGAGCGTCCTGTGTGGGTGGGAGTGGACGCGGGTTCTGGGCAGCTCCGTGTGGCAGCGCCAGGCGCGTCGCTCGTCGACTCACGCACCCTGCTGGCGGTGTAACGAGCAGCTCGGGAAAGTCTTTGGGCACCACGCATAACTCCTTGAGGTGCTCCCACGACATCAAGGGTGTCGCGATAGTAGGCTGCACGTCGATCCAACCGTGACACGACCTGTCGCCGTAAGTGATCTCCGCTTGAAAGGAGCCCACAGCGTCCGGCATCTGGGAACCGTCCGCATTGTAGTACTGCAGCTGCGGCGGTGGTCCCAGGCCGCGTTTGGTGAGGCCCAGTTTCTGGAGGTGCTTCAACCCAAACACCGTAGTATCAGCGCCGGTGTCCGGTATCACCTCGATGTGACCCGACACATCACCGTGTGTGATGGCGACGCGGATGGTGGGGGAAGGGGTAGCCCTGGGGCGTGTGGTCGATTCCACCCTTCTGATGTGACTCAGCTGCTGCTTGGGGCTGCGTGGGCCTTCTGAAGGGGGCTGTGTGCGAACCACCCCGAGGGAAGTGTGCTGCTTTCTTCCTCGTCTCGGGCTTTTGGGCTTGGGTTGGCGGCAGCACTTGTCGTAGTGTCCATAGCGACCACAGGCCTGACACTTGTGGCCTCGTGCAGGGCACCTGTCTGTGTTAGACCAGTGGCCCTTACGGTCACATCCACGACACAGTGCGTCGGCGGCCGGGCAAGTCTTGGGGCCATGCTGCTTTCCACAGCTGCCACAGGAAGCACTAGGCGGAGGCGTGGAAGAACATGTGGCAGCCTTCGCGTTGTTGGCCGCCTTCTTATCCTTCTTGTATTGTGAGATAGCTCTCACAGCAGGTGGGGCCCGTAAGGCAGAGGTGGCGGACTTGGTGACCTCGTATGACCGACATTCAGTCACTACCACCTGGAGTGTGGAGGAAGCATCCAGGGGGATGAGTCGCTGCATCAACTCTTCGTGCCTGACACCTGCCAAGATCCCGTGCTTGCTCCAGGCTTCCTCACATTCCCGGCTGTGCGCCTTGCAGACGTCGATCTCCTCTGACAAACTCTTCAAGCGTACAAAAAAGTCCTCAAAGGATTCATTCTCCGCCTGCTTGCAGCTGGTGAAGGCGCGGCGACGCAAAGCCTCGTTATTCCGACCTTTAACGTGCTCCTGTAAAAGGTCGAGCACATCCGTCACTGAAGATGTAGAATCGGGAGGCACTTGCAACGTGTGCTCCAAAACTCTCTGGGTCTCCAGCGACAAACACATCCGCAGTTGGATGAGCTGTTTGCTTGGAGGCATGCTGTCCAGGTCCACCATCGTGGAGTAATCTGTCCAACGCCGCCTCCACTCACGAAAAAGCTGAAACGTGACGTCTGGTGAGAGGGCGGGTGGGGGTTGGACAGATGCCTTGGGAGCTGTTTGTTTGGAGGCAAGAGTACCTGGAGGACGCTGGTGTGATGGAGGAGGGAGTGTACTGGCGCCTTGAAGCACGCTACCTGCGAGTGAGGGAGGGTGGGTTAGTGCCAGGGTCGCCAATAGTGCCTCAAAAAGCAACTTTTCCTCCTCTCTTCGTGTCTCCTCCCTCTGAAGTTCCATCTCTCTGCGTCTCTCGTCCCGGTCGTCCATCCACCTCAGAATTGTGGCAATGTCCGTCACTGGAGGTGGGGGATGAGAGTCTGCGCCCGGTGGAGGAGAAGGTGGTGGGGAGTCGTGTCTCCCATCTTGACGTTGCCCCTTCTTACCTCCCATATTAGTGTGTGCGTGGACTGCACTGTTTAGTATATAAAGTGGCACCTCAACAGCTCGAACCACATATATATGACATAAACAGCGCAGGAATAACGCATGTAGTCCACTGTTCTGTCCGTGAGTGAGTGCGTGCGTGCGTGCGTGCGTGTGTGTGTGTGTGTGTGTGTGTCTGAGAGAATGCTTCGTGGTGGCCTTAAGGCCGGTGGCTAGAGCCGCCGGGGGGTGGGGGGTGAGACCGTCAGTTCTCCCGGGATGTCACACGAGAAGGGTGTACGGCTGCGTGCTCCGTGGGTACCACAAAAAACAGGCCAATGCTTAACTCTCAGCTCTAGACATACACTAATACACTGACACTAACATTGCCACCGTCACTAAAACGCACTGTGACGGAGCAACACTGCACATCGCGGCGAAACACAGGGCAACACAACACAACACACTATGAGTCGACGCGCATGACGCGCATCACAGGCAGACGTAACTGTCTCGGCATAGTTCACACACTTTGTAAGTCCACAGATCCTAGGCACTGCGCCATGATGGTTACTAGTGTTCCCTGAGGAATGCAGTGATGGGTAGGGAAACACTGAGCAACACTGAGTCCGTTTATTATGGATGAGAGAAATACAAGTGGTGACTCGCATGTGCCATGCACGGCTCACACAGTCAGACTAAGGCTGCCTTACCATATGGCAGCCTCGGGGCAATGTTGCCACATAACGTGCAGTGTTGCCACGTGATAATATATATAAATGCTACTCGGCACAGTAGTTTATATACAGGGTTGCTACTCGGCTCAGTAGCTTATATACAGGGTTGCTACTCGGCACAGTAGCTTATATACATAACCTACAGTAATGACCCTACTAATCTTTAAATACACCTTTTTTCAATTGCAATTGAACAATGTTACTTTTGGTTTCAACATCTTCGAATGGAACCAACATTCTTACACTTGATTAATAACAATCTTTACTTTCCGTTCAACAATCATCCAAAACATTTCAACAGTCGTTCAACACGTGACAATGTTTGCTTGCTTTTAACAATCGTCTCATTCTTCATTGACAATTCACTAATACTTTCAACATTTTACAAAACTAAGTAACAATCTTTAAAACATCATAACTATGCAAAAAGTTTATGTTTTGGTGTTTTTCATAGATCGAAAGACTAGTTGATCTAATTCGAACTTTTGAAGCAAGTAACGAATCACCGAGTCGAGATGGTGTGCTACACACTCAGTATTTTCATTACGAGTGTGCAGCTTCTCCAGTATACAGTTCGTCGCCAAGCCCCTCCAGCATGCCACGGAGGTACCGAATAATAAGTGCTACAGATCGCGAGCGCATTATCGAGGCCTACAGAGCAGAACAAGATTTCCTCATAGTTGCAGCAGCCCTTGGAGTTCAGCGCACCACGGCATACTCCATTGTGCGAGTATACCAACGTGAAAACAGGGTTGAAGCCGCTCACGCAGGAGGCAGACACAAGATCATCGGCAATGAAACTCTGGATCTAATAGTGATGCTGCTTGAAGCAAACCCTATGATGACCTTGAGACAGATAAAGGAGGAGGTCATGGATATATTTCCTACAAAACCACATTTCAGTGAGGTAACCCTTTCGCGTTATTTGGAGGGGGAGCTGATATCACTGAAAATGTCCCATGACTCCCCAGCAGAAAGAAATTCTCCCGCAGTAAAGGTGGCGAGACACGCGTACGCTACGTGGATGCTGGCGACGGGTCTACAGCAGCAACTAGTATACATTGATGAGACAGGTATGTAATTATGTAACCACTTATCAACTATCTGTAGTATGTACTACATAATTACTTAAGTAAACTGTATGTAACGAGTGAGTACTTAATATTGATCTCAGTTTGATGCATCGTACAACTTTCCTTGTGTTAATATTTAATTACATTACAGTATGACTACATACACTGATGTTTCATTTCCAGGGTTCAATCTGTGGACCAAGAGGACGTACGGCAGGGCAAGACGCGGGGAGCGTGTGCATCGCGCCGTTGGTGGACAGCGTGGCAGAAACACGACAGTGATTGCTGCGATAGCTGAACGCTGTGGAATACTCTATCACGAAATTCACTATGGTTCAGTGACGAAGGAAGTATTCAGTGATTTCATCGCATCACTTGCAGCAATAATCGGAGACGCAAGATCCATACTTGTTCTAGACAACGCTCCAATTCACAACGGTATCGCAGCAGTCTATCCCGAGCTGAATTTTAAATTTCTCCCTCCATACTCTCCTTGCTTGAATCCCATAGAAAACTGTTTCTCTGTGTTTAAATCATACCTGAAGCAGTACCTCCACCGTGAAGCTCCACGGTGCAACGCGGCCCACGCCAGGCTAGAAGGAGTGACTCTCAATGCACTGAGGGAGAACATTTTGCAAGTTGGCGTGGAATTTGCACTGCCTAGTGTCACGGAACATGTTGTGTCGCAGAACTATAACCATGTCAACACCTACTTGGTTCAATGTATTGAGCGCCGAGACATCTTCAATTGATATTCAGTAGGTCTACAGTAATAGAGTATAACCTACTGCCTTACCGTTTGTTCCACTTGAAACAATTCACAACAAAAACCTTCTATACACTCACGGGTTCTTTTTTACCTGATAGGTTACTATTCGTGAGGCAGAGGAGGAAGGCAAGTCAACGGGATGCTGATATGACACTCCTCTCCCCAATCCCACTACCCCTCCCACCCTCACCTACCTCCATCCCTACCTTACAGCCAGGCAGAAACAACCCACCAAGGTGTACGAGGCCTTTACTGTGAATTGCTTCGTGGAAGTATCATGACACCAATGTATTTAGCTATTAGTATAAGGCCCTTTTTTCTTTGTTTCTTTTTAAGCAATCGTATGTTTTATGTAGCTACTACATACTAAAAACTAAAGACATTACATAATTACATATGTTTATACCAGAATTCATTGTGTTGTTGATGTTTGTGTAAGTATACTCAAAAATTAAATATTCATGGCTGTTACTGATTTTAAAGATTGTTGAATAAATTCTTTTCAATGATGATTGTTTCAGTCGCATTGTTGAAAAGCTTGGTTGACTGTTGAAAGCAATCGGAGATATGTGGCTGTTGAAAGGTTTTGTAAATTGTCAAATCAAAATAACTGATTGTTGAATGGATTCGGAAAATAGTTGAAAGCAAATAGAAATTTGTCATTCCAAAATCTTGATTGTTAAAGGCAAGTGGTCAATTGTTCAATTGCAAATGAAAGAAGGTGTAGCACCACAACGGTCGGTAGTCAGGTCAGAGGGTAAGGAGACCCAACCTTCTCACCTGGTTACAAATCTTCTTAATTACAAAATTGTCCAGTTTGTACATGTCATAACTCAAATTCATGTTGACTGCTTCGGTATGTTTAATGAGACTAGAGTCTATGATGTTCCTACTGTCAATTGAATTACAAGGTAATATTGAGGAGGCGTTATCCCAGTCAATGCAATGCTTGTTATCCCTCAAATGAACAAACAGAGCATTGGATTCCTGGCCTGTCCTAACACTATATTTTTGTTGTTTAAGTCTAGTTACAAGATCTTTACCTGTCTGGCCTAAGTAAAACATATTACATTCCTTGCAAGGAACTTTATAAATGCAACCAATTGTGTTGTTGGGGGAGTTCTTGATTAACATTTGTTTAACAGTGCCTGAGTTTTTAAATGCCACATTGACGTTCAAGGTTTTTAGTTGTAAAGGAATTTGAGAGAAATTTTTGTGAAATGGTAATACTAAGAGATTATTATGGTCATGGGTGGGCAAATTCTCAAAGCACGTAAAAACATTGTTGAAAATACTGACTGTTTGACTCTACTATGGTGGGCAGAATAATAATGAATGTGTGAACACACATTAGTAGGTTTTCTATAAATACTGAACTTAAAAGTGCTACCTATTCTGTGTATCAGACAGTCTAGGAATGGCAATTTATAGTCATGCTATAATTCCACAGTGAATTTGATCGAGGGAGCTAAGTTGTTAACTTGTGGCATTTACAAACCCATGCACTGTAAAAAAAATTTTAATTAAGAACTCAACCAACAATGCAGGCGGCTGCCTTTACAAGGTTCCTTGCAAGGAATATTATATGTTCTACTTAGGCCAGACGGGTAAAAATCTTATAACTAGACTTAAACAGCATAAATATAGTGTTAGGGCAGGCCAGGAATCCAATGCTCTGCTCATTCATATGAGAGATAATAAGCATTGCATTGACTGGGATAATGCCTCCTCAATATTACCTTGTAATTCAATTGTCAGTAGGAACATTATAGAATCCAGTCTCATTAAACATACCGAATCTGTCAACATGAATTTGAGTAATGGTATGTACAAACTGGACAATTTTATGATTAAGAAGATTTGTAACCAGGTGAGAAGGTTGGGTTATCTTACCCTATGACCTGACTACGGACAGCTGCTGTGCTTAGACATAGCATGGTCAATTTTTGTTTGTTTTTTATTAAGAATAGTGAGGGTCACTGTCTTATGACCGGAACATTGTGGACACCTGCTGTCCCCTAGGGACTTGATCTCACGCTCCTCTACTGTATATAATAGACTTCTCAAGTATTTCTCCTTAGTCTGTACTCACCCTTGAAGATGTGAATTACACGAAAGCGCTTGGGGACTTCGTCTTTTCTTTTTCCTTGTGGTTATCAGCATATATATGTATATATATGAGAACTCACCCCGCCAGGATTCGAAACCACGATCTTATGATTGTGACCGGGGAACGTCACCTCTGGGCCACCAGAACACTAAAAGCAGTCCTAAACTCTGTTATATTTCACCCAAAGCCTGTCCAACGAGCTTATGGCGCCGTGAACCTGTAATGGGGACTATCCGTGCTGCTTAGGTGATCAGAGTAACGTTTACCAAATCCGCTTCGAAACACGAGGATCCATATATCTTCCATTAGCCCAATAAAGCACGGGGAATTCTTCATATAATCAACACGTCACCCCACCAGGATGATGATTATATGTAGAAGACCGCGTGCTTCATTGTGCGAGTGGTTTAAGTTTTGATGGTTCTAACAAGGGAGTCGACAGTGTTGACATAGCCAGAGCATTTTGCAATTTGGAGAAATTCAGTAATTTGACAAGTGAAGAAGTGAACATGTGTAAAGGTGTTGTGTATGCATCTATGTCCAAGCCTTGTGTTCCAAACTGTCCAGAAAGATTCACCAAAGCAATCCAAGCCCTTAAGAAAAATAAGGATCTACATGTCACTAAAGCAGATAAAGCCAACACAGTAGTGATTTTAAACAAAGATGACTATATCTCAAAAATGAATGACCTTTTATGTGATACTACAACATATTCTAAACTCATAAATAATCCTCTCAACACTGTCAACACCCAGTTCAACAAAAAACTGAAGTCCCTATTGAGAGGCAAAGCTACTCTCATTAAACATCTTACTTCAACGTCCCCTCCACTGCCATACATGTACGGTGTAATCAAGACCCACAAGCCCAATAACCCAGCAAGACCCATCATTAGCTCAGTTGGGTCAATCTCTTATAAACTATCTAAATGGTTAGTTTCTTTACTAAATCCCCTAGTTGGCAACATTTCTAACTCCAATATCAAGAATAATATGGATCTGGTTGATAAACTCAATAACTTGCACATTAATCATGATTTTAAACTGGTCAGCTTTGATGTAACGTCACTCTTTACAAAGGTCCCAGTTGATGATTTACTAGAGTTCCTCATAGATTCCCTGGATAATATTTCACTGCCCGTCTCGAAAGACGACTTCATCGAACTCATCAAACTATGTATTAAGGATTGCAAATTCGAATTCAATGGGGAATATTATGCTCAAAAATTTGGTATGGCAATGGGTAATCCACTCTCACCTGTATTAAGCAACCTATATATGGAATTCTTTGAAAAGAAACTATTAAGTAATATTTTACCACCCTCAGCAGTCTGGTTTAGATATGTTGATGATGTATTATGTCTCTGGCCATGTAATGAGGACCTAAAAGCTTTCCTGCCACAACTTAACAACTTAGCCCCCTTGATCAAATTCACTGTGGAATTAGAGCAAGACTGTAAATTGCCATTCCTAGACTGTCTGATACACAGAATAGGTAACACTTTTAAGTTCAGTATTTATAGAAAACCAACCAATGTGTGTTCATACATTCATTATTATTCTGCCCACCATAATAAAGTCGAACAGTCAGTATTTTCAACAATGTTTTTACGTGCCTTGAGAATTTGCAGTCCGGAATTCATCGATGAGGAATACAAATATATATATATAATATTGGCTCAAACCTTAAATATCCTAGATCTTTCATAGACAAATGCTTAAACATTACTAAGAAAACTTTTTATAGAACTGATTCCAAGCCCACCCATGACCATAAGAATATCTTAATATTACCATTTCACAAAAATTTCTCACACATTCCTGCACAGCTAAAAACCTGGAACGTCAATGTGGCATTTAAAAACTCATGCACTGTTAAACAAATGTTAATCAAGAACTCCCCCAACAACACAATTGGTTGCATTTATAAAGTTCCTTGCAAGGAATGTAATATGTTTTACTTAGGCCAGACAGGTAAAGATCTTGCAACTAGAATTAAACAACACAAATACAGTGTTAGGACAGGCCAGGAATCCAATGCTCTGTTTGTTCATTTGAGGGATAACAAGCATTGCATTGACTGGGATAATGCCTCCTCAATATTACCATGTAATTCAATTGATAGTAGGAACATCATAGAATCTAGTCTTATTAAACATACCGAAGCATTCAACATGAATTTGAGCAACGGCATGTACAAGCTGGACAATTTTGTAATTAAGAAGATTTGTGATCAGGTGAGAAGGCCGGGTCACTTGACCATCTGACCTGACCACCAACCGTTGTGTGCTATTAAAAGATTAGTAGGGTCATTACCTAATACCTGACCATTGTGGACCTGGTCTCACCCTCCTCTGTATATATTCACCTTGATTTGTATTACTCTCTCTAGTCTGTACTCACCCCTGAAGATGTGAATTACACGAAAGCGCTTGGGAACTTCGTGTTTTCTTCTTTCCTTGTGGTTATCAGCATATATATATATATATATATATATATATATATATATATATATATATATATATATATATATATATATATATATATATATATATATAAATATATATATATATATATATATATATATATATATTTATATATATATATTTATATATATATATATATATATATATATATATATATATATATATTTATATATATATATATATATATATATATATATATATATATATATATATATATATATATATATATATAGTTTATATCAGTATATTTTTTTTAGCATTAAACTTATTATTTTATTGTTTAATCATCACTACATATAATACCATCCATCATCACCACATATAACACGATCCATCATCACTACATAAAACACCATCCATCATCACTACATATAACACCACCCATCATCACTACATATATCATCATCATCCATCATCACTCTATATAAAACCATCTATCATCACTACATATAACACCATCCATCATCACTACAGATTGGTAAAGTAATTTCCCAGATTCTCGGTCGGACACACACACACACACACAAACACACAGCCTTGTAGGCTGTCACAACAAATTGATTCACTATCGAAACTCTTAAGCCGCAAATAATACTAAAACATCGAAACATCAAAAGAATAAAAATTAAGCATTGGGTTATGTTAACACTGCATAAACATATAAAATAACTAACACTGAAATTGACTATCGTGAAACAACACTGAATTACTTAAATGTAACTAAGCAAGCACTGATGGACACATAAGAGACATGAATAGGTACTCACATAGATATACCACATTGGTGGCGACAGGAACAACACAGAAATAAAATAAAGTATAAGTAACAGGTGAACGGGTGTCACTCAAAAGAATGTGAACTGAATGACAAGAGGACTAGGCTGAACTCCGTCTGCTGGTGGGGTACTATATATAAGGTCGGCTTCCGCCAGCGCGACACGCAGGTGAAACATGGGTCGTTTAACGATGCAGATGGTCGTTAGAGAAACAGAGAATGCTTGTTACAATAGTAAATGAAGAAATAAGATGGGCTTGAACAAATAATAACAGTTAAAACCCTAACAGCACAGGGTAAGGTGACTAGAATATATAATAGTAAATATAACACATCATTACAGGAATAAAATGGAACAACATGGAAGCATGTTATAAAAAGTAATAGAAAAATACGACACGGTCGTAACACTTCCCCCCATTAAATAAAATTTTTGCTTGCACAAATTTTGATGTGACATACGTGTTCATTCTGTGGGTCTAGATAACAGATCAGCCAGCACATTGTCTGATCCCTTAACATGTGTAACATGTAAATTATAGTTCTGAAGGAACAAACTCCAGCGAATTAATCTCTGGTTTTATAACTTGAATGTTTTGAGAAACTGCAATGGTTTGTGTTCTGTATAAATTACAATAGGCCTACTTGGTAATAAATAATAACTGAAATGTTGCAAAGCTAGGATAATTGACAGCAATTCTTTTTCCACTGTTGCACAGCTGGTTTGAGCTGGATTGAATTATTTACTATAAAATGCCACTGGGTGGTCTACACTGTCATCATCCTCTTGCAACAGGGCAGAACCTGCAGCAAGATCACTAGCATCACAGGCTAGCTTGAAAGGCTTAGAAAAATTAGGGACTCTCAAAATAGGGTATGAGCATAATACATTTTTCAAGCTTTGAAAAGAATCCTGACACCTTGAAGTCCAACAAAAAATATTACCCTTCTTCAACAAATCAGTAAGGGGTGAAACCTGTGGTTTCATTCGGGGCATCCAGAAGAACAAACAAAATATAAGGTAAATCTATTACCCAAGAAGACTCATACTGCAAAGCATACTTGCGCAAAATAGTTTTTAAGGTTTGATGTGAACGTTCTACTGCACCCTGAGTCTGGGGGTGGTCAGGGGAAGATACACAAAAACTATTCCCAACTCTGTTAGGACTTCCTTGAAAACTTTTCCTACAAAAAATGAAGCACCGTCCGTTTGAACACGGTACAGCAACCCATAGTGGCTAAACAGGTCAAGCAAACATTTAACAAGGGCCTTAGCAGTAACTTTCCCAAGAGGTACAGCATTCAAGTACTTGGTGGAGGTATCAATGACTGTAAATAAATATTCAAACCCACTAGAAGTTTTAGGCAGAGGGCCTACAATGTCACACTGTACTGTTGTAAAGGGCTCAGGTACGTGAGGTACTCTTACAAGTGGAAAAGGTGGAATAGCCTGATTGGCTTTGCCTACCTTTTGACAAAAATGACAGTACTTACAATATTTAGTGACATCTCTTCTCATACCTGGCTAATAGAACTTTCTGGCCAGCCTGTTGAACGTCTTTCGAACATCTTGATGTCCAGAAAAGCGGCCGTCATGGGCCAGAGCTAGAACATGTTGTCTGTAAGTGTGTGGGAGAACTATTTGAGTGAGAGACGCCCAGTCCGTGTCTTCCTCTGACATAGTCGGTGGGAGCCAGCGGCGGCACAAAACACCGTCTTGACTGAAATATCTCGTGGTAGGTCCTGAATCATTGGCACAATCAGACACCTGGTCAAACAAGAGCCGTAATGAATCGTCTTGCTCTTGCGCAGCTATTAAAGCAACTCTCCCGGTCACAGCATTAACTGTAGAAGAAATGTCTTGGGAAGCAATTGGGTTAGAAAAAGTCCTTCTAAGGAAAGTGAATCATCTACATCAGGAGTTACATTATGATCATTAGTCATTGACGTTGAACGAGTCACAGCACACAAAGGGAAAACACCGGGCATATCATCTTCAAGTTGTTGCAGCTCTGAGGTAGACTCTGGTCTTTCCCGCAGCACAGGAGGTTAGGTTACGTTCCCCATTTGACCTCCCGCCAAATCGTTACCGAGTATGAGGTCCACTCTAGCAACAAGAAGACTTGACACGTACTAAAACAGGCAGCTCGTGCACGCAGGCTACGTTAGCTATGCCTGAAAAACCAAAGGAGCTGCACCTTGACCCCAAAGGGCGCCCAAAACGACGTTTTGTCATTCTTCCTCGCCGCAACAACACCCTCTTTGATGAGAGTTTGGTGACAACCCGAGTCTCTCAAAATAGTGACTGGCGTTTCGACACCATCAACTTCTACCATGCCTTGTGACAAAAAGGGACGAAAGGTACCAACGTCTGGGTCCTTCGCAAAACTCTCATGGAAAAGATCAAAGTCTCATGAGGCGAGAACCGAAACTGCACTCTCTCGTGCTTCACCTTATTTGGCTGCAGCCTTGTCCAACAAAAATCCGCCTTATGACCCGGCTTTCCACAGAAACTACAAGTAAATTAGAAAATTTGGACGCCCCATTAGGTGGCGACCGAGTCCAGCTCCTCCTGTCATGCACAAAATTATTACCCACAAAATTACCATTGTTAATATTCCCTTGTCCGGCTTTGTGGAGAGAGGGATTAAGAGTCCTGTGAACCTGTGGGGGGGCTTAACATCATTGTTAATCCTACCATTCCTCAAAACAAATCCATCAGCATGCTTAGAAAAAATATCACAAGTGTCAAAAGGTCGTTAGTGAATCCTGGCAAGGTCACCAAAACTGTTACCCCGTCTCTTAATTTACTTTAATATCCTGGTTCTAGGCGCAACCAAACAAAAAAAAGTGAAGTAAATCAAAAGGGAATAAATATAAATAAAGTAAACCTCTACGGATTTAATTAAATTAAATACTAACACAATAAAGAGCCTCGTAGGCTGTCACAACAAATTGATTCACTATCGAAACTTTTAAAACGTAAGTGATACTAAAACATCAAAACATCAAAAGAATAAAAATAAAGCATTGGATTATGTTAACACTGCATAAACATATAAAATAACTAACACTGAAATTAACTATCGAGAAACAACACTGAATTACTTAAATGTAACTAAGCAAGCACTGATGGACACATAAGAGACATGAATAGGTACTCACATAGATATACCACATTGGTGGTGACAGGAACAACACAGAAATAAAATAAAGTATAAGTAACAGGTGAAGGGGTGTCACTTAAAAGAACTTGAACTGAATGACAAGATGACTGGACTGAACTCCTCCTGCTGGTGGGGTACTATATATAGGGTAGGCTCCCGCCAGTGTGACACGCTGGTGAACCGTGGGTCGTTTAACAATGCAGATGGTCGTTAGAAAAACAAAGAATGAAGAAATAAGATGGGCTTGAACAAATAATAACAGTTAAAACCCTAACAGCACAGGGTAAGGTGACTAGAATATATAATAGTAAATATAACACATCATTACAGGAATAAAATGGAACAACATGGAAGCATGTTATAAAAAATAATAGAAAAATACGACACAGTCGTAACAATATATATATATATATATATATATATATATATATATATGTATATATATATATATATGTATATATATGTATATATATATATATGTATATATATATATATGTGCTGATAACCACCAGGAAAGAAGAAAACACGAAGTTCCCAAGCGCTTTCGTGTAATTCACATCTTCAGGGGTGAGTACAGACTAGATAGAGTAATGCAGAACAAGATGAATATATACAGAGGAGGGTGAGACCAGGTCCACAATGGTCAGGTAATGACCCTACTAATCTTTAAATGGCACACAACGGTTGGTGGTTGGGTCAGATGGGACAGTGACCCGCCCTCTCACCTGATCACAAATCTTCTTAATTACAAAGTTGTCCAGCTTGTACATACCGTTACTCAAATTCATGTTGAATGCTTCGGTATGTTTAATAAGACTAGATTCTATGATGTTCCTACTATCAATTGAATTACATGGTAATATTGAGGAGGCATTATCCCAGTCAATGCAATGCTTGTTATCCCTCAAATGAACAAACAGAGCATTGGATTCCTGGCCTGTCCTGACACTGTATTTGTGTTGTTTAATTCTAGTTACAAGATCTTTACCTGTCTGGCCTAAGTAAAACATATTACATTCCTTGCAAGGAACTTTATAAATGCAACCAATTGTGTTGTTGGGGGAGTTCTTGATTAACATTTGTTTAACAGTGCATGAGTTTTTAAATGCCACATTGACGTTCCAAGATTTTAGCTGTGCCGGAATGTGTGAGAAATTTTTGTGAAATGGTAATATTAAGATATTCTTATGGTCATGGGTGGTTATCAGCATATATATATATATATATATATATATATATATATATATATATATATATATGAAATATTAAGAAATTTCAGTGTAATTTCAAACGCCGCGCCATTGGCGATGCTCAGTTCAAGGTCATCTGAGGGAAGACGGCGCTCCCATACGTAGCGAGAGTTTGTGGAATTAGGCCTATACGATATTGAATGTAATTTACCGAGTTAATAGGGACGCGAATCATGAAATTAAATATCAGTTATTAAATTGAAAATAATTATAGATCGTTTCCCAGTCTGAAAATGTTGCACACGTCCTAATTATGCTGTTAATTGTCTGGTAAATATGTCACTCTTGGAAAGCGTGAACCAGTGAGCAAGCGTGGCTGGGGAGTTGTGAGAGAGGTCAAGGACCACCTATGTGCTGTATCCAGGAGAGACGGATCGTGTGACCTGGTTCCTTCGTTTATTTAACATCAGTATTAACAAGAAAGTTTTATTCAATCTCAGAAAAAGCTAGATTGGGCGGTAGGAACAAAGGGTGATGTGAGACAATAGCTAACAGCCCGGGTTTTTCAGGGTTCTGTAGACCACCACGCGGTATGATAACGTCCACTGGCGGTGTGAGACACGAGTGGTGAAGCGAGCTGTATGACTGTCCACTGACCTGGGTTTGACCCACCTGTTGAGTATGGTGAGAGTTGGAGTGAATCCAGCTGTCTAGGTGCCCAACTAACGATGTGACGATCGTTTGGGGTCATCAGCTCTCCTCTACCTCGGCTCACAACACCACATACCTCCAGCAGCTTAGTGAAAACCTTTTACTAACGGGAAGCTAAAGCTTTTCTCAACTGTACAAGGTCTGATTGGCTCACTCCCTTCCGTTTCATGGATGTACTGGGGGTAAAGTGAAGCCAGCTGAGTGATACAGGGTCACACACTGGGACCAATAGTCCATTGGAACTGAGAAGTACATTTCCAAGGTTGAGAAAGGCTGGTTTGGGCCTTAAACTACGGGTGCCTGTTGGTTGTGCCTTAAAAAACTACTGAGTGCAGGTGGAATCTATGTGTTAGGTTAGGAATCAGGGTTCACGGATATTGGTGGACTCAGTAACTTCCTAATAATAGTAATAATGTTTTTGTGTGTAGTTAATACAATTTTTTCAGTTACTGATGTTGTCTTGCTGTGTGTAGTTAATATTTCTTAAATAATTTTGATAGTATTGTTTTTAATGTCTGTGTTACTAATTGAAGCCAGAGAATGAGGGAACTGTTTTTCAGATGAGTTCCCCCCCCCCCCCCCGGGTAATAATATACTCGATTTAGTTCTGGCAAACAGAGAAAACCTCATTAGCAATGTCGAGGTAGGGCACGAACTTGCAAACAGCGATCACAAAGAAATTAGATTCCAGTTAGATTTTCAGGGCAGACGTAAGGAAAATTCCACTGAAGTACCAGATTTCAGAAGGGCAAACTTTGACAGTTTAAAGAGGCAGCTGAGAGAGGGGGTGTCGCGCTTGGCCGTGAACCTGACAGATGACACCGACCTGATAACGAGATCTGAGATTGCCGAGCTCCACGACAATTTAAATAATGAGTTACTTAATGCACAAAGGCAGAACATACCATACAAAAAACTCAGATCAGACAACAATGACCCTAAATGGATAAATAACTATTTAAAGAACATCATTGGCGAAAGGAAGGCTATAGGTAGAAGGATAAATCGTGGCGAAATTTACCTCAGGGATTATTATAGGGTTTTGGCGAGTAGAGTTAAAACCGAGATAAGGAAAGCCAAGAGGAATAATGAGGTAAGGATAGCAAGGGAGGCGAAGACAAACCCCCAAAGGATTCTACCAAATGTATCAAACTAAAACACGAGAAAAGATTGTACCAATACGGTCAGATACCGATGAGCTCACTGATAACGACAGAGAAATGAGCAATAATTTGAAAAAATATTTTTCAACAGTTTTCACCACCGAAACTTTAAACATGATACCCCGGGCACCGACTCTATTCAGAGATAGTGAAGAAAACAAATTAAGGGAGATAGTAGTGACTAGTAACGATGTTAGTAAGCAAATAGACAAAGTCACCTGGTCCCGATGAGATATTTGCCAGAGTATTAAAGGAATGTAAGGAAGAGCTTAGTATGCCCTTAGCAAAGTTGTTTAACTTGTCCTTAAAAACAGGTGTAGAACCAGAATCCTGGAGGATAGCGAATGTAATACCGATTTTCAAGAAGGGGGATAGATCACTATCCTCTAACTACCGCCCAATCAGTCTAACATCAATAGTAGGCAAATTACTGGAAGCAATCATTTCAAACTATTCGAAATCACCTGGAGAAGCACCGATTGATCAATGATTCCCAGCATGGCTTCACAAGCGGACGTTCATGTCTAACTAATCTATTAACATTCTTTTCATCAGTTTTCGAATCCATGGACGAGGGGCACAATTGTGATGTGGTATATCTCGACTTTAGCAAAGCCTTCGACAGAGTCCCCCACGAAAGACTAATTAGAAAGGTAGAAGCACAAGGCATCAAAGGTAATATCCTTAAATGGATTAGGGCGTGGTTACAGGACAGGAAACAGCGAGTGAGCATTAATGGCACTGAGTCCCATTGGAGCAACGTCACAAGTGGAGTTCCCCAAGGCTCAGTACTTGGACCATTATTATTTATTATATACATAAACGACACAGATATCGGCATAGACAGCAACATAAGCAAATTTGCTGATGACACTAAAATAGGACATGTTATTAAATCTGACGAGGACTCCGCAAAACTACAGGAAGATCTAAACAAATTTTTCGAATGGTCTGAAAAATGGCAGATGAAATTCAACGTGGACAAATGTAAAGTACTCTGTATTATAGATGTAAACAGGGAAACCAGATACCAGATGAACAACGATGCCATAGAGAAATCCGACTGCGAGAGAGATTTAGGAGTAATGATAAGTAGGAACCTTAAGCCAAGTAAACAATGTGTTTTTGCTCGTAACAAGGCTAATAAAGTACTTGGGTTCATACAAAGGAGTGTTAGTTACAAGACTCTCGAGGTCATCCTAAAACTGTATCTTCCTCTTGAGACCACACTTAGATTACGCAGTTCAGTTCTGGTCACCGTATTACAGAATGGATATAGAATCCTTGGAAAGAATTCAGAAGAGAATGACAAGACTAATCCCGGGCATTAGGAACCTTGAGTATAGAGACAGGTTAAAGCATCTTAATTTGCACTCCCTCCAGAGACGTAGAGCGAGGGGCGACCTGATAGAGGTGTCTAAGTGGAAGGCAGGGATAAACAAAGGGGACATTACAAAGGTACTCAAACTATCCAACCAGGAGCGAACTCGTAACAATGGTTATAAATTAGACAAATTTAGATTTATGCTTGAAATAGGTAAACACTGGTTTGGAAACAGAGTAGTGGATGAATGGAACAGGTTATCAAATATCATTAACTCGAATACGCTGAATTGCTTCAAACATACGTTGGATGCTCATATGAGCAATAGGGGTTGTGTGTAAATGCGACTGCCCAGTATGGGCCAATAGGCCCGCTGCAGTTTCCTCCATTCTTATGTTCTTATGTTCTTGTGTTGCAAGTGATACTGTGATTTAGTTCCTTTAATGCATTTAATATTTCTTTATATATTAAATCTCAGGTATAACCTTTGTTCCCCAGAGTAGTGTTTAAGTTACGTTAAGAGGTGTGCATCTGTTGGGGTGATATAATTTTGTTGAGTGCCCTGAAGGCCTATTGAGGGTGGATTTAATAATTTCTTTTTTTCCCATTTTCTCAGTTGTTGATATAATTTTGTTGAAAGCCCTTTAGGCCTGTTCCATGTGTGCAAGCAACACTTCTTAATACTCTGAATTTGTTGTTGTCTAATGAGGCATTGTCTTGAGTTTCTAATAATTTCAATATCATGCAGAACTTTTATTCCCCAGAGTAGTGTTTTAAGTTCAGGTTAAGAGGTGCGCACATGTTGGTGTACCATTATTTGATTGTGTCTGTAGTGTTGGAGGGAATATAAGTGTCTAAATTTTACAGAGTGTCTCAATCATCCCAATCACAGACGCTATCCTTCCACAGGTCACGGAGAATTCATTTTGTAAGTAAATTTAAGTGTTCATGTGCTGGTTCGGGATATCTCTCCAAAGCCGGGGCGCTCCCACTGCAATTACCATCTAATAATATTTAATAAACCCCAAGTTAAGGAAGAATTAAAGGTCCAGTAATTCCGACCTGTTACATATATATATATATATATATATATATATATATATACGCATATATATACATATATATATATATATATATATATATATATATATATATATATATATATATATATATATATAATATATATATATATATATACATATACATATATATATATATATATATATATATATATATATATATATACATATATATATATATATATATATATATATATATATATATATATATATATACATATACATATATATATATATATATATATATATATATATATATATATATATATATATATATACATTTACATATACATATATATATATATATATATATATATATATATATATATATATATATGCAAGTAAATCACTGTAGGTGCGCGTGATCTAGGTATATGCTGATAACCACAAGGAAAGAAGAAAACACGAAGTTCCCAAGCGCTTTCGTGTAATTCACATCTTCAGGGGTGAGTACAGACTAGTCCCGACGTCAGCTGGGCACCCAGACGGCTAGATTCCCTCAAGAGAGCCTTTGGTACCCGGCTAAACAGTGACAGGCCTACTCTGATCGGTCCAATGGCGACAATCGCCACCCTCAATCATCAACGGCAGTCTCAAACGGCAGTCAATCTCTCGCAGTCAACTCCGGTCAACTCCGGTCAAGTGGGTTCTGACGGAAACCCTGAAATGAACTCACTGTTAGCTCTAGTTTACTTTACCACTGCCCTATCTAACCCTGTCTGAGATCGAATGAGACTTACTTGTTATACTGCAATAGTGCAACACAGGTGACTAGGCCACGTGACTATTTCTGTGACGGACGCGCAGGGACGTCTTGTATGTCTGACTGCTCCCCGTGACTGAGAGAGAGCCAGCGTCGCATCCTCTCAAGGCGTTAGCTTAGGCCTACGTGACATATTTTCCGCCTAACTAATAACTCCTTGGGACACCCGTAACATTATTCAGACAGATAAACGATCTATAATAACTTCAAATTCAATAATAGTCCCTTAACTTCATGAATCGCATCACCATTAATTCGGTAAATTACATTTAATATCATATAGGCCTAGTTCAGCAATCTCTCGCTATGAGCAGGGAGCGCTCTCTTCCCTCCCGCGACCTTGAACGCTCAGTGTTGTCAATGGCGGGGCATTCGAAATTACTCTGAAATTTCTGAATATTACACATATATATATATATATATATATATATATATATATATATATATATATATATATATATATAAATATATATATATATATATATATTATATATATATATATATATATATATATATATATATATATATATATATAGTTACGCCGTCTCTTAATTTACTTAAATATCCAGGTTCTAGGCGTAACCAAACAAAAAAAAAGTAATAAATTAAAAGGGAATAAAAATAAATAAAGTAAACCTTTATGAATTTAATTAATTAAATATTAACACAATAAAGAGCCTCGTAGGCTGTCACAACAAATTGATTCACCATCGAAACTTTTAAGACACAAATGATACTAAACATCGAAACATCAAAAGAATAAAAATATAGCATTGGATTACGTTAACACTGCATAAACATATAAAAACTAACACTGAAATTAACTAACGTGAAACAACACTGAATTACTTAAACGTAACGAAGCAAATACTGATGGACATAAATAGACATATAAATAGGTACTCACATAGATATACCACATTGGTGGCGACAGGAACAACACAAATAAATTAAGTATAAGTAACAGGTAGAGAGTGTCACTCAAAGGATGTGGACTGTATGACAAGAGGACTGAACTGCCTCTGTCTACGGGTGGAGTACTATATATATGGTCGATTCGCGCCAAGCGACCAGCCGGTGAGCATGGGTCGTTTAACGATGCAGATGGTCGTTAGAGCAACAAAGAATGCTGGTTACAATACTAAATGAAGAAATAAGATGGGCTTGAATAAATAATAACAGCTAAAACCTTAACAGCACAGGGTAAGGCGACTAGATAATATAATAGTAAATTAATACATCATTACAAGAATCATATGTAACAACATGGGAGCAGGTTATATATAAAAGATAGAAAAATACGACACCGTCGTAACATTTCCCCCCATAAAATATAATTTTGCTTGCACAAGTTTTGATATGACAAAAGTGTTCCGACACCTTGATAGTCCAACAAAAAGTATTACCCTTCTTCAACAAATCAGTAAGGGGTAGTGCCAACTCGGCAAAATTACAAATATATCTCTGGTAATAACCCACACAACCCAAAACTCTGCGGACTTGTCGTTTGTTACATAGAAGAGGAATCTAAGAAATAGGGTCACACCTTGCTGTGGGAGGAGCAAGTTTCCAACCCAATTACATGTCTCAGATACAAAAGTTGAGCACAAACAAATTCTGACTCAGCAAAGTTTATAACAAGTCCTACATTTTCCATCTCAAAGAAAAGAGCGTCTAGCTGACATAAATGGTCTGACCAAGTGTCAGAAAAAATTACAACATCAGCCTTTGAAAGGTAGCAGGGGCATTACAAAGCCCTGGGGCATAACATTAAATTTATAGGTCTTACCTAATGCCACAAAACTGGAGATGTCTTTAACACAACGGGTCAATGGTACTTGCCAAAACCCTCGAAGGCAATCAATCTTAGAAAAGAACTTGGCGTTCCCGATTGCTTCGTTGCAGTCGTAGACTCTTGGTAGAGGGAAGCTGTCCTTGCTGGTGACGGCGTTGACCGTGCGGAAGTCGATGCAGAATCGAAGAGTACCGTCCTTCTTTGGTACTAGAGTGACTGGTGAACACCACTCGCTGGTAGGGAACCTGCTTGATAGGCTTAGCAGAACCAACGTCAATAACATGCACCACGGCAGTGGTACAGCCAGGACTGTCTCGGAAGACAAGAGGATGTTGTTGGATGGCGGCCAGCACGTCAGCTCTCTGGTGTCCCGGTAGACGAGGTAACTTCTGCAATTCCACGGAGTTGGACTGCCAAATCCTGACTGATGACAGGGCGAGTAGAGTTGCCCCCTTTTCTTTCCTCTTCTTTCTCACCGTCTACCAAGAAAGTGTCAACGGCACACACGAGAAATGGATCATCAGCAACAAATGGGAGTGCTGGGCGTGTGTGGTACAGCTTGATGGTGTTGATGTGACATAAGCGCTGTGGTCGGCGCCTGTCAGGGGTAGAGATAATATAATTCGTGGGGGTTTACCTTCTTCACCAGTCTATATGGCCCACTGAACTTCGCATGGAGCGGCTGTCCATGTCTCAGCAAGAGAATGAGAACTTGATCTCCTATCTGGAACTGTGTCTGGCACGCTTGTCGTACCATGTCTTGGTCTGCGACTGCCTAAGTGGTCTGCAGCAAGGCTCCAACGTCTTTGAAGCTTGTCTCTAACATCTAAACATAATATATTAATGCTCTCTTCACTGTAATGGTCATGATAAGAGCTAACCTGAAAACCTTAAGGGTTCATATTACGCTCAAACGTCCACAAAACCTTCCGAGTCCCCCAGTGGAAACGTCCCCCGTTTTCTCTGTTTCCCCGGTCTTTGTCTATGGGAGCAGACGCTGTATGTTGGGACCTGTTGCCATCCAACCCTTTGTAATCAATTTAATTTTGCTTTTGATAGCTGAGTCAGAGGATTGTTAGTGAAGATAATAGTAGAGAATGAAAATGAGTTCATAGTCTCAATTTCAACGTCAGAGTGTACAATAAATTAATTCATCGGAATAGGAGTAGGTGGACTCCCTAGCCTGTTTTGAGTGAGGGCCCCGCGGGCATTTCTACCATTAGTGAGTGCCCGTCCCTTCATCTGTACAGGTATGCCATTCCCCTCTGTGTTGTAATTCGCCCTTCTTTAAGTGATTTGACCCAATTAATAGTTGATTGTGCAAGTGTTACAGTAACGTAGTTGATATGCTCTGAGTGAAGTCATATTTACGTCTTTAACGTCCCCTGAAACGTAATGTTGTTGTCACAGTTAGTGAGTGCCCGTCCCTTCATCCATACAGGTCCCCTGACGCTGCCCCGTTTGTCTCCCGATCCCATTGTGATTCTTGAATCGCTCTACCATCCAACAACGGCCTCGGATGTATTAGATGTCCAGCCGGGATCATATATGAGAAGATGACACCGATGCGGCCTGATTAATGTGCCCCAAGGCTTCGTTGGGCCAGACCCGCCATGTGTCTGGCTGCCCCACAATAACAACAACCCCAGTGCTCTACCCTGGGTTACTCCTTGGAAGTATATGTCCACAGAAAGTGTTGTAACATGTATGTTAGGGATAATTAGTTGGAAATAATTATCCCATGTCGGGTAGTGGACCCCTGCATGTACTAGTGTCATTGTTTACGTATATGTTGAATAATCTACAATGAGTGCCATGTAATGTACCACCAGTAATGTTATGAGTAAGAGTAAAGAAGAAGGTACTGAGTTTGCACTAAGCCCAGAAGGTGAACCTGATAATCATATGATTAATAGAAAATCTTTTCCCATTGATTGCATATTAATAAACTTGTTTTAGAGTACTTTAGGTGTATTCATTTCTCCCACAGTATTTTACCTATATTTCCATCCAAGTGACTTGATACCAAAATTACCATACTCACGTGCCTAGACCCTCGACCATGCTACCAAAAGAATGCCCAGGCTACCAAAAGAATGACCATGCTACCCAAAGAATGCCCAGGCTACCAAAGGAATGTCCATGCTACCCAAGAATAGGTGACGGAACTGAGTAAGAGTAAGAACTAAGAGAAGTAAATAAGATGAGGGTGGTGTAGAAACAGAGAGGGAGTCAGGCCCCCTCACATTGGTGACAGACCAAAGAATCCGCCCCCTCACATTGGTGGCAGCCCAAGAATGCGCCCCCTCACATTGGTGATAGCGGTGGGATGTAATTTATATGGTATCAAGGTCAGGAGGAATAAATGTGATACTGTGGGTAATTTCTGTGTTTAAATGTGAGCTGTAATAACCATTTCTCCGTGCATCTACATAACCATGTCACTGTAACTAATGAATATTTCAGAGTGTTAATAATCTTGTTATGGAAATTTTTCCCAGTGTACAGTATAGTGTAATTCTGTGCAAAAATTTTTTGGAGGTTATGGAGATGTTGAAAACAGTTCACGGCAAATACTTTATTTGGAGTTAGGTTAGAACATGGGCCTCGAGAAAATTAGAAATCTGTTTTAAAGTAAAGTGTACAGCAAAACGTATTGACAAGTGTCTGAAAATGTCTGAAAACAGAGGTTAGCTACCTAAATTTTTTTTGCAGTCTTTTGTGAAATCTCAGAAAAGTGTTGGTTGTATGCCAAGGTAAATTTTTTTTTGGGTGCCTTTCTGCACTGGTACCATAGCAATTGTTGTGATCACTTGAGTTAATACTTTGTTATTTATAGACAATGAGGGACATTGATCATGTGCCGTGTTACGAGTGTTGTGGACAGTGTCGATTTCTGAGTGTACCGGAAGGCCATTATTATATTAAGGTTATGTATTAGTGTTATTTGTAATTGACATAATATGGGTGTAGTTGTTTTAATTTTAATTGGAAGTGTTTTAGTTATAAGTTGAGGTCAGAATTGGGAAAGTGAATTTATTGGTATAACCTGTGTTGTGTTAGATACCCGAGTATTTTGTATTTTTTGTATTGTTTCTATTAGTATGATTTTTAGTGCATAGAGCATTAGTTTCTAGCAGTGTAGACTTACAGGCAATGTCATTAAGTGTGTTTTATGTTTATTTGAGATCTAATACATGTATAATTTCAGCAATTGCTTTGATGACTTGAGGACTCTATGGTGATATGGACATCTGTAAAAGAATGCAATCTTTGAAAATTGATTGGTGAAAGTACATGTAAGAACCCCCCCCCCCCGTTTGTGAGTACAACAGAGTACATTGTGAAGTGATAAGTGTTGAAATCATTGCAACTGAAAAGACAGTGAATATTTGTTGAGTACTGAGGGGACAGTCTCGTAAAATATTACAGTATTACCACTTTATTTTGTGAAAGTGACACTCAGTAATGGAAATGTCTGATTCTTTTTTTTAAGTTTGATTTGTTATAGTACGGTGTAATTCCAGAAGAGTTAATACAGTGTTGCACCCTACAGAGATTGACAATAACAAGTACCATTGCCTTTGAGTGTGCACAGTAAGTTTGTCTTGAAAAGTGACAACAAAGTACAAGTTCACATTTCAGTATTATTACTGCGGGTAATGAGTAATAAGTTGAGTAGAAAGTTGTGCAATAATTTTGAGCCAGTATTTCAAGTGTTCTCATGTATTAGAAGGACAGTTAGGCAGTAATCCATTTGTTTTTGAAAGTGTGCACTGTGCCCGTGTTGTGTGGTACAGTGAGTAGCTGTGACCTCCAGGCATGATGGCCGTCACAAGAGAACAAATCAGGGCAGTCAGCTCAGAACCTGTCTCCAGTAAGTTGATGTGTAGACTTGAGAAGTATGAGGGTGGAGACATGTTCATTCTCAGGAATGACACCCAGGTTTCACCACCAGTTGTTTCATCAGGTGCATGGCCTGATGGACAAGGAAGTGTAGAAAAGAAGAGTGTGGAATGCCTCTCTTGCTAGTTATGTGAGAGACGAGCATCAGTGTTACCGAGATTTCTTTAAAGGGCTGTAGACTTTGACTGGAAGGAATTGATTGTTGACATGCATGGTGAAGAGTGATGTTTTGCATACATGTGTTGCAATTGAGAAGTACAACTGGTAAGTGAGTACGTTGTTTGCCATGTGAGTTGGGAATGTTTGGGAGTGTGTAGGTGTTTGTGATTTTTTTTTCTTTGATTTTTTTTTGATGGGGATTGTCAAGTGCAGTAGACACAGAGATTGGAAGATGGATTGGCTGTTATGCAATCATCTGATGGGTATCTGTTACTAGTTGAGTAAAGATACCAGTTGAGAGTTCTCAAGTTTTGCCGGTAAAGCCCTAGCTAGGCTTATTGTGGATGTGTGTAGGAGTAATGTTCGTGACTTTCAGGTGGAGTCAGGCCTCGACAATGGCGCTGATTTTACTACATGGCTAATGCCATAAGTACAGACAGTTTTTGGTTTGGTGGTGTTCTCATGAGGACCGTTTCGTTAGCATTGAATTCTTGGGAATACCCGCTCGTTCGGAGTCCCTTGAATGGTGCTGCCTCTCGCGAGTGCGACACAACTCTTTAGATTAAGGGCAACATGTCATTCCTTCGACTTGATGGGGTCTGTTCATCTACGTACTAGCTTGAGAAGTCTAAGTTAAATCTCAGTGGTGTCGAGTAAGCATTTGATCAGTCTCCTCTTTGAACTATGATATGAGAAACGGTGTCTTCAGAGTTTGTATGGTGTAACAAATTTTTTATGTTATGTATGTAACCCCATTTTTTTTTTTTTTTTTATTGTTGCATTATTTTCCTATGTATGTTTAATTACTTGTATTTTGTTTCCCTATGCCATATTGTCAATGATAATGGATTAATTTTTTTTTTGCTACTGTTTATCCCATGTATGTAACCATTGTTTGTTTTTATTTTGTATGCTTTTGTACCAGATACCTGTAAGAGTCCTGATGTGTTTCACGAGTGTATGTAGTGTGAAACCGTGACGAAAGGTAACAGTTGTTTAAAGAATCTGTGTAATTACCGTGCATGTTTTGCGAACGTTACCGCGTAATATAAATCTTGGGGAAGGGGGAAGCTTTGTAATGGTCATGATAAGAGCTAACCTGAAAACCTTAAGGGTTCATATTACGCTCAAACGTCCACAAAACCTTCCGAGTCCCCCAGTGGAAACGTCCCCCGTTTTCTCTGTTTCCCCCGTCTTTGTCTATGGGAGCAGACGCTGTATGTTGGGACCTGTTGCCATCCAACCCTTTGTAATCAATTTAATTTTGCTTTTGATAGCTGAGTCAGAGGATTGTTAGTGAAGATAATAGTAGAGAATGAAAATGAGTTCATAGTCTCAATTTCAACGTCAGAGTGTACAATAAATTAATTCATCGGAATAGGAGTAGGTGGACTCCCTAGCCTGTTTTGAGTGAGGGCCCCGCGGGCATTTCTACCATTAGTGAGTGCCCGTCCCTTCATCTGTACAGGTATGCCATTCCCCTCTGTGTTGTAATTCGCCCTTCTTTAAGTGATTTGACCCAATTAATAGTTGATTGTGCAAGTGTTACAGTAACGTAGTTGATATGCTCTGAGTGAAGTCATATTTACGTCTTTAACGTCCCCTGAAACGTAATGTTGTTGTCACAGTTAGTGAGTGCCCGTCCCTTCATCCATACAGGTCCCCTGACGCTGCCCCGTTTGTCTCCCGATCCCATTGTGATTCTTGAATCGCTCTACCATCCAACAACGGCCTCGGATGTATTAGATGTCCAGCCGGGATCATATATGAGAAGATGGCACCGATGCGGCCTGATTAATTTGCCCCAAGGCCTTCGTTGGGCCAGACTCGCCATGTGTCTGGCTACCCCACAATAACAACAACCCCAGTGCTCTACCCTGGGTTACTCCTTGGAAGTATATGTCCACAGAGAGTGTTGTAACATGTATGTTAGGGATAATTAGTTGGAAATAATTATCCCATGTCGGGTAGTGGACCCCTGCATATACTAGTGTCATTGTTTACGTATATGTTGAATAATCTACAATGAGTGGCATGTAATGTACCACCAGTAATGTTATGAGTAAGAGTAAAGAAGAAGGTACTGAGTTTGCACTAAGCCCAGGAGGTGAACCTGGTAATCATATGATTAATACAAAATCTTTTCCCATTGATTGCATATTAATAAACTTGTTTAAGAGTACTTTAGGTGTATTCATTTCTCCCACAGTATTTTACCTTTATTTCCATCCAAGTGACTTGATACCAAAATTACCATACTCACGTGCCTAGACCCTCGACCATGCTACCAAAAGAATGCCCAGGCTACCAAAGGAATGTCCATGCTACCCAAGAATAGGTGACGGAACTGAGTAAGAGTAAGACCTAAGAGAAGTAAATAAGATGAGGGTGGTGTAGAAACAGAGAGGGAGTCAGGCCCCCTCACATTGGTGACAGACCAAAGAATCCGCCCCCTCACATTGGTGGCAGCCCAAGAATGCGCCCCCTCACATCACTACTACCTAACAATGAACTATTCCCAACTCTGTTAGGGCTTCCTTGAAAACTTTTCCTACAAAATATGAAGCACCGTCCATTTGAACACGGTACGGCACCCCGAGGTGACTAAACAGGTCAACAAACATTTAACAAGGGCCTTAGCAGTAACTTTCCTAAGAGGTACAGCATATAAGTACCTAGTGGAGGTATTAATGACTAAATAAATATTCAAACCCACTAGAAGTTTTTAGGCAGAGGGCCTACAATATCACACTGTACTGTTGTAAAGGGCTCAGGTACGTGTGGTACTCTTACAAGTGGAAAAGGTGGAAAAGCGCGATTGGCTTTGCCTACCTTTTGATGAAAATGACAGTACTTACAATATTTAGTGACATCCCTCCTCATACCTGGCCAATAGAACTTTCTGGCCAGCCTGTTGAACGTCTTTCGGACACCTTGATGTCCAGAAAAGCGACCGTCATGGGCCAGAGCTAGAACATGTTGTCTGTAAATGTGTGGGAGGACTATTTGAGATCGACGCCCAGTCCACGTCTTCCTCTGACCTAGTCGGTGGTAGCCAGCGGCGGCACAAAACACCGTCTTGACTTAAATATCTCGTGGTAGGGCCTGAATCATTGACAATCGGACACCAGGTCAAACAAGAGCCGTAATGAAACGTCTTGCTCTTGCGCAGCTATTATAGCAACTCTCCCGGTCACAGCATTAACTGCGGAAGAAATGTCTTGGAAGCAATTGGGTTAGCAAAAAGTTCTTCTAAGGACAGTGATTATCTACATCAGGAGGTACATTATGATCATTCGTCATTAACATAAAACGAGTCACAGCACACAAATGGAAAACACCGGGCATATCATCTTCAAACTGTTGCAGCAAATCGTTACCGAGTATGAGGTCCACTCTAGCAACAAGGAGACTTGACACGTACTAACACAGGCAGCTCGTGCTCACCGGCTACGTTTAGCTATACCTGAAAAACCAAAGGAGCTGCACCTTTACCCCAAAGGGCGCCCAAAACGACGTTTTGTCATTCTTCCTCGCCGCAACAACACCCTCTTTGATGAGAGTTTGGTGACAACCCGAGTCTCTCAAAATAGTGACTGGCGTTTCGACACCATCAACTTCTACCGTGCCTTGTGACAAAAAGGGACGAAAGATACCAACGTCTGGGTCCTTCCCAAAACTCTCCTGGAAAAGATCAAAGTTTCGTGAGGCGAGAACCGAAACTGCAACCTCTCGTGCTTCACCTTATTTGGCTGCGGCCTTGTCCAACAAAAATCCACCTTATGACCCGGCTTTCCACAGAACCTACAAATAAACTAGAAAATTTGGACGCCCCATTAGGTGGCGAAGGAGTCCCAGCTCCTCCTGTCATTTACAAAATTATTACTTGATAATTTCCATTGTTAATCCTACCATGCCTCAAAACAAATCCAGCATGCTTAGAAAAAAAGATATCACAAGTGTCAAAAGGTCGTTAGTGAATCCTGGCAAGGTCGCCAAAACTGTTACGCCGTCTCTTAATTTACTTAAATATCCAGGTTCTAGGCGTAAGCAAACAAAAAAAAAGTGAAGTAAATTAAAAGGGAATAAAAATAAATAAAGTAAACCTTTATGAATTTAATTAATTAAATATTAACACAATAAAGAGCCTCGTAGGCTGTCACAACAAATTTATTCACCATCGAAACTTTTAGGACACAAATGATACTAAACATAGAAACATCAAAAGAATAAAAATAAAGCATTGGATTACGTTAACACTACATAAACATAAAAAAACTAGCACTGAAATTAACTAACGTGAAACACTGAATTACTTAAATGTAACGAAGCAAATACTGATGGACATAAGTAGAAACATATATATGTACTCACATAGATATACCACATTGGTGGCGACAGGAACAACACAAATAAATTAAGTATAAGTAACAGATAGCAAATGTCACTCAAAGGATGTGGACTGTATGACAAGAGGACTGAACTGCCTCTGTCTACAGGTGGATTACTATATATATGGTCGGTTCGCGCCAAGCGACCGGCCGGTGAACATGGGTCGTTTAACGATGCAGATGGTCGCTAGAGCAACAAAGAATGGTTGTTGCAATACTAAATGAAGAAATAAGATGGGCTTGAACAAATAATAACAGTTAAAACCTTAACAGCACAGGGTAAGGCGACTAGATAATATAATAGTAAATTTAACACATCATTACAGGAATAATATGGAACAACATGGGAGCATGTTATATATAAAAAATAGAAAAATACGACACGGTCGTAACAATATACATACTGCATATATATATATATATATATATATATATATATATATATATATATATATATATATATATATATATATATATATATATATATATATATATATATATATTTATATATATGCATATATATTTATATATATATATATACAGTTGTACCCCACTTAACGCGGTCAATTGAACCCAGAGGGTCCCGTGTTAAGTGAAATCCGCGTTAAGTGAACAACAGAACATATGGGATTAATTCCAATAGAAACCAGCCCGACCCCCAAACTCCACTTTTTGACGACACATAACTATGTTGTAGTAAAAATTTTATCTTAACTTTATGATGGTATGAAAAAACAAGTAATATAGAAGAGGTTAGGTTAGGTTAGGTTAGGTTAACATAGGAAAAATGAAGGTTACCTTAGAGAAACTAAAAGTTAGGTGGAACACTTACGGTAGTAGAAGAGAGGGGTCGGCATACGGGGATGGAGGCTGGTTCCGAGGCAGAGGGCAGATTACTGGCCCTCAGGTGAATCACCATTACTAGGTGAATTACCATCACTGTCACTTACAGTTGTCAGGGCTTCCCTGACAAATCCCTCAAAGTCAACTTCACTGTCACTATCACTGGCTTGGGCTGGCTGTGGTGGGTTGCGGGCGAAGAACTCGGTTATGCTTTTTTGACGGCTGGTGTTTATGTTGTCATGATACACCGTGATGTACGGCTCCATAGCCTGCACCAGCCGGGTATGGAAGACTTCATAGCGGTCATCGTCATTGTCGCGGGAAAGGACGGACTTAATTTTCTCTGCAAACTCTATGGCACACTTAACATCACTATGACTTAAACTAGGTTCTTCGGAGAATGACGCACCTTCTTCCTCCTCTTCACTGGCGTGTTCTTCTTCCAACATCTCGTCGGCAGTCACTTCAGGATCTCTGATCACCTCCAGGATGTCTTCGTTGGTGGTCTCGGAGAAGCCTTCAGCTGTAATATTGAGCGCAGCTTCTCTGGCAAGGTTCACTGCTACTGCAACAGTCTGAACCTCACCAATCACAGGTTCACTCCTCCTCTCACCTGGTATGCCATGCAACACATGTCTCCATGCGTGACGAATCGTAGCAATAGTCAGCAGATCCCATGCCTCCACCAAGAAGTCTACAGCTTGTTTAATGTTAAACTTCTTCCAAAATTGTTTGACGAGAAGTTCTTGAGTCACCGCCTCTTGTTCCTTGTCCTCGTCGCTTTTGCTCTCGCTGTCGGTGTCACCCAGCTTACGCAACTCATCCTTGGTGTTGGTAGAGTCGTTCAGGAGCTTGAACTTCTTTGCAGAGTACGCAGCTTTCACATTGCAGATCAACTCCTGGTCCATGGGCTGGATTAATGACGTAGTGTTGGGAGGAAGGAAGACCACTTTTACGTTGGGGTGACGATCCATAAGTAGGGGCGAGTGTCCAGGTGCGTTGTCAAGGAGCAACAAAATATTGAATGAAACATTCTGTTGCTCGCAGAATTTCTTCACGTCGGGAACAAAACAGTTGTCAAACCAGAAGAGGGACAGAGAAGAGGACATCCACGCCTTACGTGCGGTTAGCCAGTGGACATTAAGCTTGTTCATGTCCATATTCTTGAAGGCGTGCGGCTTGCGGGCTGTGTGAATCACCGATAACTTTGGTTTACAGGTACCGGAGGCATTGGTGGTAAACAGGACGGTGATGCGTTCCTTCTGCAACTTCCGACCCCTTACCTTGCTGGCAGACTGGACAACGAAGGTCTTGGAAGGTAACTTTTTCCAGAAAAGACCAGATTCGTCCATGTTAAATACCTGGTCGTCAGTGTACTGTCCTTCCTCCATAATCTCACGTAAGAACGGAGGAAAATCTCTAGCCGCCACACGGTCAGCACTCGCTTCCTCACCACCAATGTTGATGTTGGTGATCTTGTTCCTCTTCTTAAACCTATGCAGCCAACCAGAGGAAGCATTGAAGGGTTTGGGATCTGCAATTCCCAGCTCACGTGCGTACTCCTGCACTGAGCGCGTGTCCACCGCCATGTTGCGTCGAGCCTGACGAATCAAATAACTCACCAGCAAATTTTCCACTTTTGCCAGCACCCTGTTCTGGCAATACCTGATAGATGAAGCACCTGCAGACTTTGTGATTTTCATGTGATCTTTGATCTTGGCTGCATCCTTCTTGATCGTGCGAATCGTAGATTCGTTGACGCCATGCTGGCGCGCGAGATCAACTTGCCGTGTTCCTTTCTCCAAATCTTGAACAATTTGGTACTTCACCTCGTAGTTTAAGGAACGTCGTGTCTTCTTTGGCTTAGTGCCGCTGGGTCCAGGTAAGGAAAGGTCTCTCTCTGGTGGCGGTGGTGGTCCGGCGGAAGCCATTTTACGGAACAATGGATGCGCGTTTACACGGAGTGGCCTTGGGGGATGAAACTGCCGCGGCTAGGTCAAGCGTCGTCTCTCCTCCCTCCCTCCCTCCCTCCCCCGGGTGGACACGTCATAATACTTTAAGCCAATTACAGCTAGCGGCAGAGGAGGGTAGGGATGCATGGCCAATCACAGTCCGATACGTCATATGACGTCAGTGATAACGCAACAAAGACACACACTGTGCAACCTTACCGCGCCGCTTGCCCAAGCGGAGGGAGGAGGAGGGAGAGGCAGGCAAGCAGGCGGGCGCGTGGCGCGTGGGGCAAATCTAAAAATAGCGTCTCGAGCCGGACACTCACCGCGTATATGATGAAAAAATCCGTGTTAAGTGAAAGTTCAGCTCTGGCGAGGCACCGCGTATATGATAAAACGCGCTAAGTGAAACCGCGTTAGGCGGGGTAATACTGTGTATATATATATATATATATATATATATATATATATATATATATATATATATATATATATATATATATATATATATATATATATATATATATATATTTATATATATATATATATATATATATATATATATATATATATATATATATATATATATGCATATATATTATATATATATATATATATATATATATATATATATATATATATATATATATATATATATATATATATGTATATATATGTCACACTAAATAGTGAAAACTGCCCAATAAGTCTTAGTCGGCAGCCCCATTGCCATTTAACACAAATAAGCAACATCGATGACAATTTTAATAAAGTTTGCACAATTAAGTATTAAGCGGCAATATTATGGGTGTTTAACTTAAAAAACCAAAAATTGTTTATGAATAGATATGTAATATATTGGATTAATGAATGGATATGTAATATATTGGATTATGGTTTTAAAATGTTTTTTTACATTATTCAACCTTATTCCTTTTCTTTTTCGCTAAATTAATAGAAAAGTACGCCTAAATAGCATATTTTTCTCGAAAAAAGTAGGTGGGTGATGCGTCACTCATAATATATAACACTTTCAATAGAATTTGGGACTTTGCACATTAAATCTCGGCGTTGGCAGTTTTTCCTTAAAAAAAAATACATTATAAAAATGGATCAAGTTTTTCATTTTAAAAAAATAGGAGAGGAACAAACAATAAATCCGATAAATTTAGAAGATTTTTATACTAACATTATAGAACCTCCCTTAAGATTACCCCAAATTAATGTTGATGATTTAAACACTATAAATTTAGATAATTTGAGTCTTATTATAGAACAGTTAACACATTTACTTAAAAGTGTGCCGACATTTCCTTTACGTCCATCTCTGGATTTAACTGCAGATATAAAAGATACCCAAATTATAAAAATTATACAAGACTATATTAAAAATTATAATGACGAATCAGATGAAAAAAAGTGTCAGGAAAGTATAGATAAAAATAATAAACTCCAAGATACTCTTGATGATGGATTTCATAATTTATTCAATATACAAAGAAAAATACAAGATGAAAATAATAACAATTTGGCCTATTATCGCTGGTACACTTTACAAAATAACAATCAACCTCAACCACCATTACAAATTTCACAACCACAACCATTTATAACTACAGCCCAATCATTGTATCAGTATCCTCCTCCCTCACTACCACCACCACCACCTTTCCTTCCTCCTATACCTTACCCTCATAATTCATCTTCATCTAATTTTCAATGTCATCCCTATCTGTATTATAATAATATGATGTATCCACAACCACTACCACACCAACAACAACAACAACAACAACCACAACAACAACAACCAGAACAACCACAACAACAACAACCAGAACAACAACAACCGCCACCAACAATATAAGATCGATCATTTATTAGTTAAGTTTTAATGAATGGAAACTAATAAATACACAATACACATACAATTTATTTTAGTTGGGATGGGTTTTCCCATTTTCTTTTCTTTCAAGAAAAGGAATCCTAAAATTTATAAATAATAACTTAAATTATAAACGGGAGTCATTCCTTCAAGTAGCTGATAGATGCAGGATATGACTCATCACTTTAGAGCATATATATTAGGAGGAGTTTAACAAATAAGCCTGAGTGCAACACCCTTAGTTAATGGTCTCTCTCTACAATAATAACAATGCAGAATGTCGAGAAAGCTATTATTGAGAAATCTAAACAGAAAACTAATAGGAGGAGGAGTGTTTGTGGTAGTGTTTTTCCTACTAAACTAAATTTCTCATCTGCTTCTGCTTCAGCTTCGAGAGAAGAAATAGAAATTAAAGAAGACAACAATGAAGAGATGAAAATAGAAGATAATTATGAGAGGAAGGAGAATAATGAAGAAGGGAAGGAAATAGATGCAGAGATGAAAATAGAAGATAATTATGAAGAGGAGGAGAAGGAGGAAGAAGATACTTATGAAAAGGGGGAGAAGGAGAATTATTCTTTTACCAAGAGAAATAAGGTGATTATTTCCTTTAATAAGATGAGGCCGCATAAGTGAGAGAAATATTTCTTCATTCTACTATAGACGCGCTAATAACATTTTATAACTATTAACAAAGAGGGAAGATAAAATTGTATTGTAATTAAAATTAAAACACTTCCTTAAAATAAGATAGATTATTCTTTATCCTTAGTAATTTAAATGTGGCAACGTCCACTACAATGTTACTGCAACCTTATAGAAGAGCTACCACAAAAAAAAAAAAAAAAAAAAAAAAAAATCTTTGCCTGATTCATGATTTTTTTATTTCTTGTTAATTACTACCCTAATATTTTGCTAGCCCACCCAATAATATAGAAATATTATATTCAAAAGATTTCTTTGGAGCTATGATACAACTGGTGATAGCGAAGGCTGCTTGTACTACCTACTTAAAGATCCTTTCTCTACAGCCAGTAGTAGTTAGCTTTTTGAGTCCTCCGGTAACAGTTGTAACGTATGTGGGGGCGGAGAAGATTTTAAGTAATACAAGCAACCTTCATAACTAGTTGCGTCACAATGGGTTACTTAGATGTAAACGCTAATTATTATTGGCAGAATAACCTGGATCGACACAACCTGGGTTGCACTAGAACATACATATCCCAACCACTATTACCAGAGGACGAGGACGCAAGGAGAATGCCACCGAGTGAGGATAAACCACAACAGGAAGAGGAGAAGGAGGAAAATGAAATTAAGGAGAAGGAGGAAGATGAAATTAAACTACACCCTAAACTTAAGGAGAAAAAGATCATCTTGATGTGGAGGAGGAATACGAGTTCAATGATGTACCCCTGTCTGAATTAAATCTGCTACAACTCAACTCAAAGAGGAAGAGGAAGTACAAGACACCCACCATATTTGGCAGCAATCATTTATTCTGAATTTCTCCTCCACACAACCCCAAAGTGTTTTTAAAAATTTGAGTATGAAAACGCGAGTTATAACGTAAATCGCCTAAAATCGAGGGCTTCTTGATGAAAGGGGAATGGAATTATAAGAAATGTACCCCAAATAATAAAAATGTACCCATAAAAATATACCCATATACTAACTTTTAATAACAAAATACAACTCCCTCAGTGAAGAAATAGAAATTAAAGACAACAACGAAGATGGAGATAGATGAGAGGAAGGAGAATAATGAAGGGAAGGAGATAGATGCTGCAGAGAAGAAAATAGAAGATAATTTCGAAGAGTAAGAATATAATTGAGAAGGAAAATTAAAAATAAGAAATAAAAAATGGAAAAAATAGGGGAAGTTATTATTTGATTGGCAAAGAATGGCTTTAATGACTTTGGAGTAAGTTAAGGGTAGTAATTGGAATGCTCAAAGATTCTGCCTGAGGACCGTCTTTGTAGTGTACTATTATATTGGAATTAATATCCAGTTTTCGTTAGGAGAGCTATCTGAGGGTCTGTCTATCACCTTTTATGCGTCCCAAAAATTTGAGTTGCTCCATAATGAATTTATACTCGGTCTTTAAAAAAGGTCTGTCTAGACAGGATCTACTTAGTCTATGTCTGTACTTCGCCTCGAGGATATTATGGACGAATTGACGAGATTGAGGTTACTGCAGAAGATTTATCTCGACAACGACAAGAGAAAAAAGTTTATGGAACAAGCCCTGAATCGCAACCATTACGAGACTACCCTCAATAAACATAGAAAAACACACATACAAGAAAAAGAAGCAAAATTTCGCTGCAACATATGTGGCAAGGTTTTAAGTAGTCCAAGAAATCTTCACTATCACCAGTTGCGTCACAGTTCAAAGAAAACTGTGGAATGTGAATTCTGTACTAAAAAGTTTTATTGGCCAAATAGCCTGGTTAAACACAGAAAAAAACATATATCCCCACAACCACCACCATCACCACCACCAGAGGATGAGGACGACGAGAAAAAGAATACCAACAACGAAGACGATAATTGTAAGCTACCTTATTATTATTTTCCTGATGTAATATTGAAAGAAGAGGAGGAATGGGATTTTCCTGATGTAGTGAAAAAAGAAGAGGAGGAAGGGGAATAGTATGAGAAGAGGAGGAACAACCCGCCCCTAGAACCCAAGGAAGAAGAAGAAAAAGATGGTGGGTGGATTACATGTATGTAAAATTAAAAATACTATTTGTACAATTGGGTTACACTACGCCCCATCATTTCTGAGCATCCGACAAAAAAGTAATAACATTCAGCTTTATTTGTTCAACTCAAAGAAATTAAACAATGGTACCATTGATTCTTTCATTTTTTTTTCTTTTTTTTTCTGGCTGATTAGGCAACCTGGGTCAGCTCTCAGCAAATGTAAATTAAACAATGGTAGGTACCATTAACCCACAAGGATACTTTCAAATTTCATGTTAGGTAAGTTGAAAAAGACAGGAAGTAAGTTTTTTTTTTATTTTAAATGGATGATTAAATGGAGTGGACAATGTCAGTCTTGAAGGAAGGTATCTTGATTGGAGTCAGTCAGTCAAATTGAGACTGCTCTAGCATAAGACCGTTCCTCAGGGAGTGGTGTACAGTTTCTCCACTTGTTATCTTTAGCATCAAAATACTCCACATTAGCGACAGACATCTAAAAAAAAAAAATAAAAAAATTAGTTCAGGTAGGTTAAAATTGATTATAAAGGATTATGTAGGAATTCTTAATATATTTCATTCTTCTATTTCCATTCTTTCTTACCAAGTTATGATAACCGTAACCGCCTATGACATATAACAGAGAATTTGTAGCAACAACTGCTGGGCTATGACCGAAATACATTGATGAACACTTAAACCATTTGTTCTGTGGGAAAGTAAAAGAAAAAAGATAAAAGGAAGGGAGGGAGGTTATACAATTTTTTATCCCTTTTCACTAAGTATTGCAAATTTTTCCTTCCACATCCTGGCTAAAATATTGAAATTCAAACCTTATGTATATAATCTCATAAGCACTGCACTGGTAAATAATCTTACCTGTTCAAAAGAATATCTTTTCATTGATTTTTCCCCATCCATTTGAATACCACCTACTAGGTACAGAAAATTATTCAAAACTGCAACACCTATCGTATTACATGGTGGACCTAGAATTGGTGCTAGATTCTTCCACTCCCCAGTCACAGGATTGTATGAGAGAAGATCGTTCGTACATCCACCAATAATGTAAATATGCCTTCGATGTTCTACTATACCCATGCTGTAAAAGAAAATAAAAAAAAAAGAAAAAGGAAAACAGTCCTACACTTTCTTGTTATCAGTAAAGTTCACACTATCAGTAAATATTGATTTTTAATATTACAATTGTACTTACTTGGTTTTAGGTCTTGGCATATTTGACTCTAATAATTTCCACTCATCTGTAATAGGGTCATATCTTTCAATACTTTTTTCGATGGCCGATCCTGTCCAACCACCGAAGGCATAGAGATAACCTCCATGAGCGCATAATCCAAAATCACACCGTGGGGTTACCATAGAAGATATTCCAGTCCAAGCATCTTCCTGTGGATCATAGACTTCACCATTTCCTTTTACAAAAAGATCTTTTCCAACTCCTCCACCAACGAAAATTTTCCCATGTAAGACTGCTACTCCTGGCCCACTTCTCTCAATTTTCATAGGGCAAACTTTCTGCCTAAAAGTATCAAAACATTCCACACTTCTAAATACATGCTCCTCTAATCTCCCTCCACCTATGACATAAATTTTTTTTCGAAGACAAATTCTTGGCTGGACAGAAAAGGCGGCTACTTCCTTTTTAGCCAAGTTTGTCTGCTTTTTAAGGTTAACCTTCAATCTGATATCAGCGGAGCACTCATAAATTGCTTTTTTTATTAGTTTACTTGAAATTAAAGGCAATTTCAGTCGTTTTAAAATGTCAAAATTCCAACAATTTATATCTTGTGCTTGTGTAATCCACCTGATGGCAGCAGAGAATACCTGCAATAAATAATAGAGAAAGATAAATTCGAGTTCAAATTTTTGTAAATAAAAGTCAATTGAAAGTTGTAAATATTAAATAAAAAAAATATTTAAATTTTACCTGAAACCCAGAGTCAATATGAAGATACTCTGACTCCAGAAAATACAGTAAAATTTCTTTCGGAATCTCAAGAAATTCTTGCTCCATTGTCACTTCTACGAAATTGGAGAAGATAAAGTCCCGGGAAGAATGCAGCAACCTTACTAAATTATGGGCCTCAGCAAACCTGTTTTTTAAAAAAAAAAAAAAAAATTACGTATAGGTGTAGATAAAAATACATAATTATATAAACCAGTTGAAAATAACTAATTATTATACTATACGCACCTGTAAATTCCCAAAGCATTAGATGGATGAAGTTCACTCTTGAGAAAGTCTGTACAAAAAAGTATAGCACGGGATATTACCAGCATATTCGCAGCGGCAATTAACTCCTGTGCGTTTTCCACTGTTATCTTCATGTTTCCTACAGTATTAAAAAAAAAACAATATTCATAATTTATTTCGTTTTATTTTATATATAAGTATAGTAGCATTATGAAAACTTAAAATATTTTCCCTTACCAGTATATATGAAGTCGACGAGCAGTTGTAATATATTGGGTTTCATAAACTTCATTTCTATTGACTGTGTTGTTTTCTCAGCAAATTCAGACGTAAACATGGTCTTAAAATATTCGCTTCCCGCTGACAGTATTACACGGTGAGCCTGTGGAATAAAATGTAATCCCCATCAGTTTTCTTCAAGTTTGTTCGTTCGTTCATACATTAAGGGGACGTAAAAGTCTGGGTGAAGAGTCGTCGTCATAGCATAGGTTTTGTGAAGTTACATAAAATTAAAAGTGAGAGAATTATTTCCACTGACTTCTCCTAAGCGGTAATAAGGGTGGCGGAGGGTGAGTGTGGGCGGTGTAGTTAAGTTTCCCTCCCCAGATATGGGTGTAAATGGTAGGTGGGTGATGGAGGGCAGGTAGAGAAAGATGTGTAGGTAGGAGGTAAATTTTTTCTTCACTCACAGATAAATGTTTCACTTACTCACCTTCATAACTGATCCATCAGCTAATAATATTTCTACATCACATAACTCTTGTGACTGCCAGAGGAAATGTATGTAGTCTAACAGGTAGTTCGGATATGATTTACATTCCTCCTTCTCCTTCTCCTCCTTCTCCTCCTTGTGATGAGAGAGTTCCACACGTGCAGCCGCCATCTTCAGATACTAATGAAAGAATAACCAGTTGTTAGTTTTGTTTTTAGTGGTGTGGTGATATCTGGTAATACCCGTGGTGGTGGTGGTGGTGGTGGTGGTGGTGGACTTCCCTTGCTTCTTCAAACAGTAACAAAACTAAACTACAGCCACACTCCTACGACAGTCAAACCACCAAAGGCATTGAGATAACCTCCATGAGCGCATAATCCAAAATCACAACGTGGGAGCACCATAGAAGATATCCATCCCTGTCCAATTATCTTCCTGAGAATCATAAACATCACCATTTGCCAAAAGAAGATCAGGATTATAAAGTTCATCATCTGCCGGTTCAATTTCTATATGTAAGACTGCTACTCCTGGCCCACTTCTCTCAATTTTCATGAGGCAACTTTCTGCCATTTCTGCCTAAAGACCATAAATATTAGTTTTTTTTATTATACTGTATAGGTAGGTTACACTGAAGATAGATTGCAAATGAACAGTGTGTGTGTATGGAGTGTAGCTACTTTGATTAAAACTAAGATTTACCTGTACTGTACAGTATGTGCACAAAATATTGGTGTAGTAGTCTCGTATTTTCATATATAATGGTTGCCTTGCTACCTTCTATAATATTCTCAACAATCTTATAGATCTATTTAAATTTAAGATTATTTAAGAAATATACTGTGGCTAAAATTTTATTAATTAATGAAAATTCTTTGCAGTACATCATGCAGATCTTCGTGAAAACCCTCACTGGGAAGACCATCACTCTTGAAGTAGAACAATCAGACACCATTGAAAATGTCAAGGCAAAAATTCAAGATAAGGAAGGCATCCCCCCAGACCAGCAGAGATTGATCTTTGCTGGTAAGCAATTGGAGGATTGTCGCACTCTTTCTGACTACAATATCCAGAAGGAAGCTACACTCCATTTGGTATTGCGTCTTAGAGGAGGAATGCAGATCTTTGTGAAAACCTTTACAGAAAAGACCATTATCCTAGAAGTAGAACCTTCAGACACCATTAAAAATGTCAAGACAAAAATTCAGGATAAGGAAGGTATCCCCCCAGACCAACAGAAATTGATCTTTGCTGGTAAGAAGTTGGAGAAGTTGGAGGAGGATTGTCGAACTCCCTCTGACTACAATATCCAGAAGGAATCTACACTGCATCTTATTAGAGGAGTAATAAAGATCTTTGTGAAAACCCTTAAAGGAAAGACCATTACCCTAGAAATAGAACCTTCAGACACCATTGAAAATGTCAAGGCAAAAATTCAGAAGGAAGGTATCCCCCCAGATCAGCAGAAATGGATCTTTAATTGTGTGATTGTGTGTGTGTAAAAACATTGTGTGTAAGACCATTCAGTTTCGAAAGTATATCGGCAACGCATATAATATATAATTTGCCAAGCAAATGTATTGGCAAATGTAGATGTCAAGGCAAAAATTCAGGCAGGATAAGGAAGGTATCCCCCCAGACCAGCAGAGATTGATCTTTGCTGGTAAGAAGTTGGAGAAGTTGGAGGAGGATTGTCGAACTCTTTCTGACTACAATATCCAGAAGGAAATCTACACTGCATCTTATTATAAGAGCAATACAGATATTTGTGAAAACCCTTACAGGAAAGACCATTACCCTAGAAGTAGAACCTTCAGACACCATTAAAAATGTCAAGACAAAAATTCAGGATAAGGAAGGTATCCCCCCAGACCAACAGAAATTGATCTTTGCTGGTAAGAAGTTGGAGAAGTTGGAGGAGGATTGTCGAACTCTTTCTGACTACAATATCCAGAAGGAAATCTACACTGCATCTTATTATAAGAGCAATACAGATATTTGTGAAAACCCTTACAGGAAAGACCATTACCCTAGAAATAGAACCTTCAGACACCATTGAAAATGTCAAGGCAAAAATTCAGAAGGAAGGTATCCCCCTAGATCAGCAGAAATTGATCTTTAATTGTGTAATTGTCGGCAACGCATATAATATATAATTGGCCAAACAAATGTAGACTTTCTTGACTATTTCACCACAGAATAAATATTATATTACTATTACCAGCAGTTGGCTTTGTGAAAAAAATATTCCGGATGAAATGTTCAAATTTCTTTTTGCACATGTTATTATTTTAATGGAACCAAATAAACTATTAAAATTAATTACATTGTTTTTTCACAATTTTGGTTTTCTCGAATAGCTAAAATTTGCAATGTGACCTAGCAGGTAGTTGGAGAAGTTGGAGGAGGATTGTCGAACTCTTTCTGACGACAATATCCAGAAGGAATCTACACTGCATCTTATTAGAAGAGCAATACAGATCTTTGTGAAAACCCTTACAGGAAAGACCATTACCCTAGAAATAGAACCTTCAGACACCATTGAAAATGTCAAGGCAAAAATTCAGAAGGAAGGTATCCCCCTAGATCAGCAGAAATTGATCTTTAATTGTGTAACTGTCGGCAACGCATATAATATATAATTGGCCAAACAAATGTAGACTTTCTTGACTATTTCACCACAGAATAAATATTATATTACTATTACCAGCAGTTGGCTTTTTGAAAAAAATATTCCGGATGAAATGTTCAAATTTCTTTTTGCACATGTTATTATTTTAATGGAACCAAATAAACTATTAAAATTAATTACATTGTTTTTTTCACAATTTTGGTTTTCTCGAATAGCTAAAATTTGCAATGCGACCTAGCAGGTAGTTGGCAGTATGTTTTTTTTTACTGCTTCCTGTCAGGAAATCCCCATTGGGTATAGAGTAGAATAATAAAATTTTATATCATATAGGGTAGTAAAAAACTATACATTTACTTATTTTTTATTTTTAAATGAGTATATTTACTAAAAAAATAAATGAGAACATCAGTATATAGGTTTTCAAAGTTCCGAGTAGTCAAATTGAGACTGCTATAGCATTAGACCGACTTTCAGGGAGTGGTGTACAGCTTATCCTCTGGTTATTCTTAGGGTCGAAATACTCCACATTAGCGAGAGAAATCTAAAAAAAAAAAAAAAAAAAAAAAAAATTATGTAAATATTATTGTCAATATTTATCATTTTTATTAATCAAAAGTATTTTATTCTTCTTTCCTTACCATTCCAATTTCATTCAAACCACTCCAGTAACCGCCTATGACATATAACAGAGAATTTGTGGCAACAATTGCTGGGTTACTTCGACCCAAATACGCTGAACACGAGCACTTAAACCATTGGTTCTGTGGGAAAGTAAAAGAAAAAAGGTTAAAAGAAGACTGAGGAGGCGGGAGGGGGTATACAATTTTCTCTCTTTTCCTACAGTATTACAAAAATTCTTCCACGTCCTGGCTACAATATCAAACTTTAGGTACTAGTAAATAATCTTACTTGCTCAAAAGAATATCTTTTCATTGATTTTTCATCCAGAATACTATCACCTACCACGTACAAAAAGTTATCTAAAACTGCAACGCCTATCGTCTTAGATGGTGGACCTTGCATTGGTGTTAGATTCTTCCACTCTCCAGTTACAGGATTGTATGAGAGAAAATCATGCAGGTGATTGTATGTTTCCGTATATCCACCAATAATGTAAATAAGACCTCGATGTTCTATTATACCCATGCTGTAAAAAAACATAAGAAAAAAACAGTACAGGCCACTGCTAATTATTATTAATAGTAATTCACACTATCAGTTAATCCAAATGGTTATTGATTGTACTTACTTGGATCTAGCTTCTGGCATATTTGACTCTAATAATCTCCACTCATCTGTAATAGGGTCATATCTTTCAATATTTTTTCCTATTTCCATTGATCCCGTCCAACCACCAAAGGCATGGAGATAACCTCCATGAGCGCATAATCCAAAATCACACCGTGGGATTACCATAGAAGATATTCCAGTCCAAGCATCTTCCTGTGGATCATAAACTTCGCCATCCGCCAAAATCTGAGCGTCTATCTCTCCAACCCCTCCAACAACAAAAATTTTTCCATGTAAAACTTCTATTCCTGGTGAAATTTTCCCAATTTTCATAGGACAAACTTTTTGCCATTTTTGCCTAAAGGTATCAAAACATTCGATACTTTTAAGTACATTTTCCTCTAATCTATTCCATATTATATTGAATTCTATCCTTGATCCACCTATTATATAAATTTTCTTTCGAGTACAAATTCTTGGCTGGACGACATCAAAGGAGGCTTCCTCTTTAGCCAAGTTTATCTGCTGTTTAAGGTTAACCTTCAATCTGATATCAGAACACTCATTAATTGATTTTTCTATTAATTTACTTGAAATTAAAGATAATTTCACTCGTCTTAAAATGTCAAGAATCCAACAAAGTCTATCAGTTATTTCTTGTGTAATCCATCTGATGGCAGCAGAGAATACCTGTAATATAAGAAAAGAAAAAGAAAGTGAGAGCTGCAATAAACAAAAAGAAAAAATATTTGAATTGCAATATTAAAGAAAAATATATTTAAATATTTACCTGAAACTCAGAGTCAATATGAAGATACTCTGACTCAAGAAAATACAGTAGAATTTCTTTCGGAATCTCCAGAAATTCTTGCTCCATTGTTACTTCTACGAAATTGGAGAATATGAAGTCCCGCGAACCATTCAACAAGCTTACTAAATAATGGGCCTCAGCAAACCTGTTTTCAGAAAAATGGATTTACTGTAGGTACGTACAAAAATTAACAAGAATCCAAAGAACAAAAAGTTTTATCAAATTAAAATTATTTATTATACTGTACGTACCTGTAAATTCCCAAAGCATTAGATGGATGAAGTCCCCTCTTGAGAAAGTCTGTACAAATACGTACAGCATTGTGTATTTCAAGTATGTTTGCAGCCACAATTAACTCTTGAACATTTTCCACTGTTACCTCGATGTTTTCTAAAGATTTAAAAAACAAATCCATCAACAAAATAAAAAATACCGTTTTTAATTTTATTAGCACTCACTTTCTATTAACTTTTAAAAAATTTTCTTTATCCTTACCAGTATATATAAATCCTATGAGCTGTTTTAATATATTAAATTTGATAGACTTCATTTCTATTGAAGAAGACTGTGTTGTTTCCTCACTTAATCCACACGTAAACATTGTCTTAAAATAATTACTTCCCGCCGAAAGTATTACACGGTGAGCCTGGAATAATAATAAAAGAATTTGGTTGGTTGTATACATACAGTATACAAGATAGTTTTTTCAATTATTGACAATAAATAATAAAAAAGTTAAAACAAAATAATATTTTCTTACCTTCACAACTGATCCATCAACTGATATTTCTACATCACAGAACTTTTGTAACTGCCAGAGTGAATTTATGTTCTCCAGCAGGTTGTGATCAGAGAGCTCCACACGTGCCGCCGCCATCCTCATATATAACTAAAAAACTAATAAATGTAATATATATGGGGATGATATGAGAGAGGGTTGAAGGTTAAGATTTCGAGTGAGTTAAATTGAAACTGCTTTAGCATCAGTTCGACCCTTAGGAAGTGATGTATAGTTTATCCATCTATTATTCTTAGGGTCGAAATAGTCCACATTATCGACAGATATCTAAAAAAGAAAAAAAAATTAGTTGAGGTTAAAACTTTGGATTATAAAGATTATTAATAAATATATCAGTTTTCATTAAACATTCTTTTCATTCTTCCTTACCAGTTGTCCATCATAATTTATACTATCACCGCCTATGATATATAACAGAGAATTTGTGGCAACAACTGCTGGGTTACTTCTCAAATACACTGAAGACGAATAGGTAAACCATTCGTTCTGTGGGAAAGTAAAAGAAAAAAGGTTAAAAGAAGAGTGAGGGGGCGGGAGGGGGTATACAATTTTCTCTTTTTCCCTACAGTATTACAAAAATTCTTCCACATCCTGGCTACAATATCAAACTTTAAGTACCAGTAAATAATCTTACCTGCTCAAAAGAATATCTTTTCATTGATTTTTTATCCAGAATACTATCACCTACTATGTACAAAAAGTTATCTAAAACTGCAATGCCTATCGTCTTAGATGGTGGACCTTGCATTGGTGTTAGATTCTTCCACTCTCCAGTTACAGGATTGTATGAGAGAAGATCATGCAGAGGATTGCATGTTTCCGTAAATCCACCAATAATGTAAATAAGACCTCGATGTTCTACTATACCCATGCTGTAAAAAAACATAAGAAAAAAACAGTACAGGCCACTGCTAAATATTATTATTCGTATTTCACACTATCAGTTAATCCAAATGGTTATTGATTGTACTTACTTGGATCTAGCTTCTGGCATATTTGACTCTAATAATCTCCACTCATCTGTAATAGGGTCATATCTTTCAATATTTTTTTCTATTTCCATTGGTCCCGTCCAACCACCGAAGGCATAGAGATAACCTCCATGAGCGCATAATCCAAAATTACACCGTGGGATCACCATAGAAGATATTCCTGTCCAATAATCTTCCTGTGGATCATAAACTTCGCCATTCGCCAAAATCTGAGCGTCTATCTCTCCAACCCCTCCAACAACGAAAATTTTTCCATGTAAGACTTCTATTCCTGGTGAAATTCTCCCAATTTTCATAGGACAAACTTTTTGCCATTTTTGCCTAAAGGTATCAAAACATTCCATACTTTTAAGTAGATATTCTTCAAGTAGATATTCCTCTGATCTATTCCATATTATATTGCATTCTTTCCTTGAACCACCTATGACATAAATTTTCTTTCGAGTACAAATTCTTGGCTGGACAACATCAAAGGAGGCTTCCTCTTTAGCCAAGTTTATCTGCTGTTTAAGATTAACCTTCAATCTGATATCAGAACATTCATTAATTGATTTTTCTATTAGTTTACTTGAAATTAAAGATAATTTCACTGGTTTTAAAATGTCAAGAATCCAACAAAATCTATCAGTTATTTCTTGTGTAATCCATCTGATGGCAGCAGAGAATACCTGTAATATAAGAAAAGAAAAAGAAAGTGAGAGCAATAAACAAAAAAAAAAAAAAATTGAATTGCAATAAATAATAATAAATGAAAAGAAAAATATATTTAAATATTTACCTGAAACTCAGAGAAAATATGAAGATACTCTGACTCCAGAAAATACAGTAGAGTTTCTTTCGGAATCTCAAGAAATTCTTGCTCCATTGTCACTTCTACGAAATTGGAGAAGATGAAATCCCGGGAACCATTCAACAAGCTTACTAAATAATGGACCTCAGCAAACCTGTTTTCAGAAAAAAATATGAAATGTATTTTATTTCTAATGGATTTACTGTAGGTACGTACAAAAATTAACAAGAATCCAAAGAACAAAAAGTTTTATCAAATTAAAATTATTTTTATACTGTACGTACCTGTAAATTCCCAAAGCATTAGATGGATGAAGTTCCCTCTTGAGAAACTCTGTACAAACACATACAGCACGGGATATTACCAGCATGTTCGCAGCCTCAATTAACTCCTGTGCGTTTTACACTGTTATCTCGATGTTTCCTAAAGTATTTTAAAAAAAAAATTTCATTTGCAACAAAATAAAAATTTTACATATAGATAGCAGCAGTATTAGCACTATGAAAACTTAAAATATTTTCCCTTACCAGTATATATGAAGTTGACGAGCAGTTGTAATATATTAGGTTTCATAAACTTCATTTCTATTGACTGTGTTGTTTTCTCAGCAAATTCAGACGTAAACATGGTCTTAAAATATTCACTTCCCGCTGACAGTATTACACGGTGAGCCTGTGGAATAAAATGTAATCCCCATCGGTTTTCTTCAAGTTTGTTTGTTCGTTCATACATTAAGGGGACGTAAAAATCTGGGTGAAGAGTCGTCGTTATAGCATAGGTTTTGTGAAGTTACATAAAAGTAAAAGTGAGAGAATTATTTCCACTGACTTCTCCTAAACGGTAATAAGGGTGGCGGAGGGTGAGTGTGGGCGGTGTAGTTAAGTTTTCCTCCCCAGATATGGGTGTAAATGGTGGGTGGGTGGGTGATGGAGGGCAGGCAGAGAAAGATGTGTAGGTAGGAGGTAAATGTTTCTTCACTCACAGATAAATGTTTCACTTACTCACCTTCATAACTGATCCATCAGCTAATAATATTTCTACATCACATAACTCTTGTGACTGCCAGAGGAAATGTATGTAGTCTAACAGGTAGTTCGGATATGATTTACATTTCTCCTTCTCCTCGTGATGAGAGAGCTCCACACGTGCAGCCGCCATCTTCAGATACTAATGTAAGATTAACCTAACCAGTTGTCAGTTTTGTTTTTTTAGTGGTGTGGTGATATCTGGTAATACCCGTGGTGGTGGTGGTGGTGGTGGTGGTGGACTTCCCTTGCTTCTTCAAACAGTAACAAAACTAAACTACAGCCAGCAGCCTCTTTCTTTCAGTATGTTGGGATAGGTAATATATTAATTGGAACTATTTTTTTTTTTAATTTTAAGGGATTATTAGAAAAATATTTAGGAATTATTAATATATTTATTCTTATTTCCATTTGTTATGATAACCGTAACTGCCTATTACAACAGAGGATTTGTGGCAACAACTGCTGGGATATTTCGACGGACAAAATTAAACAATGGTACAATTGATCCATAAGGATACTGGATACTTTATAAGGATACTTTCAAATTTCATGTTAGGGTAAGTTAAAAAAAGATAGGAAACAAGCTTTTTTTTTATTTAAAATGGATTAAATGTGGAGGAGACAATGTCAGTCTTGAAGGAAGGTTTCTTGATTGGAGATGTCGAAGGGAGTTAAATAAAGACTGCTCTAGCATTAGACCGCCCCTCGGGAAGTGATGTACAGTTCATCCACTTATTAGTCTTAGGGTCGAAACACTCCACATTAGCGACCTTAGAAAAAAACAAAAGTTAGGTTAAAAGTTTAATATAATTTATACATTTCATTCTTCCATTTCCATTCTTCCTTTCTTACCAGTTCAAGGTGGTCCGTGGGGGGGATTTATACCATAACCACCTATGACATAAAACAGAGAATTTGTGGCAACAACTGCTGGGGTACTTCGGCAAAAATTCATTGATGAACACTTAAACCATTTGTTCTGTGGAAAGGAAAAGAAGGGAGGTTATACAATTTTTAATTCCTTTTTTCACTATAGTATTACAAAAATTCTTCAATATTTGTAATTTAAATTGTATTGTATAATACTTAAATCAGATTATACACTGATAAATGATCAATAATATTACCTGTTCAAAAGAATATCTTTCCATTGATTTTCTTTCCTCTTCAATAGGATTTTCCCCTTCAAAAAAAAGAATACCACCAACTAAATATAAAACGTTATTCAAAACTGCAACACCCATCGTGTAGTGGTAGCAGTGGTGAGTACTAAGGGGTGGACCACTCAGTGCTGCTAGTCCTTTCCACTCCCCAGTTACAGGATTGTATGAGAGAAGATCATGAAAGGGGTTGTAAGAGTCCATATTTCCACTAACAATGTAAATAAGACCTTGATGTTCTACTATACCCATGCTGTAAAAAAAAAACAAATTAGGCACTGTTACATTTTTCTCTTATTATTATCAGTAGTTCATACTATCAGTCACTAAATCCAATTTGAAATTGTTATTGTACTTACTTGGATCTACCTTCTGGCATATTTGACTCTAATAATGTCCACTCATCTGCAATAGGGTCATATCTTTCAATACTTTTTTCAATGACCGATCCCGTCCAACCACCGAAGGCATAGAGATAACTTCCATGAGCGCATAATCCAAAATCACACCGTGGGGTTACCATAGAAGATATTCCAGTCCAAGCATCTTCCTGTGGATCATAAACTTCACCGTTTCCTTTTACAAAAAGATCCTTTCCAACCCATCCAACAACGAAAATTTTCCCATGTAAGACTGCTACTCCTGGTCCACCTCTCTCAATTTTCATAGGGCAAACTTTCTGCCATTTCTGCCTAAAAGTATCAAAACATTCCACACTTTTAAATACATACTTCTCTGATCTCCATCCACCTATGACATAAATTTTCTTTCGAGTACAAATTCTTGGCTGGACAGAAAAGGCGGCTACTTCCTTTTTAGCCAAGTTTGTCTGCTTTTTAAGGTTAACCTTCAATCTGATATCAGCGGAGCATTCATTAATTGCTCTTTTTATTAGTTTACTTGAAATTAAAGGCAATTTCAGTCGTTTTAAAATGTCAAAATTCCAACAATTTATATCTTGTGCTTGTGTAATCCACCTGATGGCAGCAGAGAATACCTGCAATAAATAATAGAGAAAGATAAATTCGAGTTCAAATTTTTGTAAATAAAAGTCAATTGAAAGTTGTAAATATTAAATAAAAAAAATATTTAAATTTTACCTGAAACTCAGAGTCAATATGAAGATATCTGACTCCAGAAAATACAGTAAAATTTCTTTCGGAATTTCAAGAAATTCTTGCTCCATTGTCACTTCTACGAAATTGGAGAAGATAAAGTCCCGGGAAGAATGCAGCAACCTTACTAAATTATGGGCCTCAGCAAACCTGTTTTTAAAAAAAAAAAAAAAAAATTACGTATAGATGTAGATAAAAATACATAATTATATAAACCAGTTGAAAATAACTAATTATTATACTATACGTACCTGTAAATTCCCAAAGCATTAGATGGATGAAGTTCGCTCTTGAGAAAGTCTGTACAAAAAAGCATAGCACGGGATATTACCAGCATATTCGCAGCCGCAATTAACTCCTGTGCGTTTTCCACTGTTATCTTCATGTTTCCTAAAGTATTAAAAAAAAAAATAATTTGCAACAAAATAAAAATTTTACATATAGATAGCAGCAATATTAGCACTATGAAAACTTAAAATATTTTCCCTTACCAGTATATATGAAGTCGACGAGCAATTGTAATATATTAGGTTTCATAAACTTCATTTCTATTGACTGTGTTGTTTTCTCAGCAAATTCAGACGTAAACATGGTCTTAAAATATTCGCTTCGCGCTGACAGTATTACACTGTGAGCCTATGGAATAAAATGTAATACCCACTTTAAGTTTATTCGTTCGTTCATACATTAAGGGGAAGTAAAAATCTGGGTGAAGAGTCGTCGTTATAGCATAGGTTTTGTGAAGTTACATAAAAGTAAAAGTGAGATAATTATTTCCACTGGTAATAAGGGTGGCGGAGGGTGAGTGTGGGCGGTGTAGTTAAGTTTCCCTCCCCAGATATGGGTGTAAATGGTAGGTGGGTGATGGAGGGCAGGCAGAGAAAGATGTGTAGGTAGGAGGTAAATATTTCTTCACTCACAGATAAATGTTTCACTTACTCACCTTCATAACTGATCCATCAGCTAATAATATTTCTACATCACATAACTCTTGTGACTGCCAGAGGAAATGTATGTAGTCTAGCAGGTAGTTCGGATAAGATTTACATTCCTCCTTCTCCTTCTCCTCCTTCTCCTCCTTGTGATGAGAGAGTTCCACACGTTCAGCCGCCATCTTCAGATACTAATGTAAGACTAACCAGTTGTCAGTTTTGTTTTTTTAGTGGTGTGGTGATATCTGGTAATACCCGTGGTGGTGGTACTTCCGTTGCTTCTTTAAACAGTAACAAAACTAAGCTACAACCAGCAGTCTCTTTCTTAGGGTCCATTAAGATTAGAGGCTCCATCAACCCTGGGGCCCATTAAAGGAGACCACCTGGATAAAAAAAAGCCAAAAAATATACACTTTTTTACTCTAGCATTAGACCGTTCCTCAGGGGTGTAAAACTATACAAATTTAAGTTTTTATTTTTATTTTAAGTGTATGTTTGTTGAAGAGGAAGAGGACTTGCAAGTTTCTCTGTTGGATATTCTTGAGCTTGAGCTTGGAAGTGTCAAGAAGAGAAGAGAAAGAGTCGAGTCAAATTGCGACTGCTCCAGCATTAGATCGACCCTCTGGGAGTGATTCACAGTTTATCCACTTGTTCTTGTTAGGGTCGAAATACTCCACATTAGTGAGAGATACCTAAAAAAAAAAAAAAAATAGTTTGTTTAAGGTTAAAACTTTGGATTTATATATAATTCATATATCACATTTTCATTAATCAAATTCTATTTTCGTTCTCCTTACCTTTTCACGGTTACCGCCTATGACATATAACAGAGAATTTGTGGCAACAACTGTTGAGATATTTCGACTAAAATACATTGATGAACATTTAAACCATTTGTTCTGTGGGAAAGTAAAACAAAGAAGAAAAGTAAAAGGAAGGGGAGGAGGGAGGTTATACAATGTTTTACTCCCTTTTCTCTACAGTATTACAAACATTCTTCAATATCTTAACTACAATATTGTAAATCAAATCTTGTTGTATATAATAATAAGAATTCATAAGCACTGTACTGGTAAATATTCATACACTGGTAAATATTCAAATCTTGTATATAATAATAAGAATTCATAAGCACTGCACTGGTAAATAATCTTACCTGTTCAAAAGAATATCTTTCCATTGATTTGTCCTCATAATTTTCCCGAATACCACCACCTACTACGTATAAAAAGTTATCCAAAACTGAAACACCTATCATCTTAGGTGAACTTAGCATTGGTGCTAGATTCTTCCACTCCCCAGTCACAGGATTGTATGAGTGAAGATCATACAGGGATGTAAGATGAAATCTGAGATCACATCCACCAACAATGTAAATAAGACCTCGATGTTCTACTATACCCATGCTGTAAAAGAAAATAAAAAAAAAAAGAAAAAGGAAAACAGTCCTACACTTTCTTATTATCAGTAAAGTTCACACTATCAGTAAATATTGATTTTTAATATTACAATTATACTTACTTGGTTTTAGGTCTTGGCATATTTGACTCTAATAATTTCCACTCATCTGTAATAGGGTCATATCTTTCAATACTTTTTTCGATGACCGATCCTGTCCAACCACCGAAGGCATAGAGATAACCTCCATGAGCGCATAATCCAAAATCACACCGTGGGGTTATCATAGAAGATATTCCAGTCCAAGCATCTTCCTGTGGATCATAAACTTCACCATTTCCTTTTATAAAAAGATCCAAACCAACTCCTCCAACAACGAAAATTTTCCCATGTAAGACTGCTACTCCTGGCCCACTTCTCTCAATTTTCATAGGGCAAACTTTCTGCCATTTCTGCCTAAAAGTATCAAAACATTCCACACTTTTAAATACATACTCCTCTGATCTCCATCCACCTATGACATAAATTTTCTTTCGAGTACAATTTCTTGGCTGGACAGAAAAGGCGGCTACTTCCTTTTTAGCCAAGTTTGTCTGCTTTTTAAGGTTAACCTTCAATCTGATATCAGCGGAGCACTCATTAATTGCTTTTTTTATTAGTTTACTTGAAATTAAAGGCAATTTCAGTCGTTTTAAAATGTCAAAATTCCAACAATTTATATCTTGTGCTTGTGTAATCCACCTGATGGCAGCAGAGAATACCTGCAATAAATAATAGAGAAAGATAAATTCGAGTTCAAATTTTTGTAAATAAAAGTAAATTGAAAGTTGTAAATATTAAATAAAAAAAATATTTAAATTTTACCTGAAACTCAGAGTCAATATGAAGATACTCTGACTCCAGAAAATACAGTAAAATTTCTTTCGGAATCTCAAGAAATTCTTGCTCCATTGTCACTTCTACGAAATTGGAGAAGATAAAGTCCTGGGAAGAATGCAGCAACCTTACTAAATTATGGGCCTCAGCAAACCTGTTTTTTAAAAAAAAAAAAAAAAAATTACGTATAGATGTAGATAAAAATACATAATTATATAAACCAGTTGAAAATAACTAATTATTATGCTATACGTACCTGTAAATTCCCAAAGCATAAGATGGATGAAGTTCGCTCTTGAGAAAGTCTGTACAAAAAAGTATAGCACGGGATATTACCAGCATATTCGCAGCCGCAATTAACTCCTGTGCGTTTTCCACTGTTATCTTCATGTTTCCTAAAGTATTAAAAAAAAACATCATTTGCAACAAAATAAAAATTTTACATATAGATAGCAGCAATATTAGCACTATGAAAACTTAAAATATTTTCCCTTACCAGTATATATGAAGTCGACGAGCAATTGTAATATATTAGGTTTCATAAACTTCATTTCTATTGACTGTATTGTTTTCTCAGCAAATTCAGCCGTAAACATGGTCTTAAAATATTCACTTCCCGCTGACAGTATTACACGGTGAGCCTGTGGAATAAAATGTAATCCTATCAGATTACATAAAAGTGAGAGAATTATGGACGACGACAACAAAATTAAACCACTGTTAGGAAGCAAGCCGCCCAAATTAAACCACTGCTAGGAAGTAAGCCGCCCAAATCAAGTCACTGCTTTGAAACATTGATTCTCTCGTGCGAAGAAAGTTGGATAAGCAGCTCTTTATTTGTGTCGGAGGAGAAGGGAAGTTGGGGGAACAGGGAACTGTACTAGATAGACTTTGTTAACCATGTTCCACTGACTTCTCTTCTCCTAAGTGGAGGGTAAGTGTGGGCGGTGTAGTTAAGTTTCCCTCCCCAGATATGGGTGTAAATGGTGGGTGGGTGATGGAGGGCAGGGAGAGAAAGATGTGTAGGTTTTACTCACTCACCTTCACAACTGATCCATCAGCTAATAATATTTCTACATCACATAACTCTTGTGACTGCCAGAAGAAATGTATGTAGTCTAGCAGGTAGTTCGGATATGATTTACATTCCTCCTTCTCCTCCTTCTCCTCGTTATGAGAGAGCTCCACATGTGCAGCCGCAATCTTCAGATACTAATGTAAGACTAACCAGTTGTCATTTTTTTTTTTTTAGTGGTGTGGTGATATCTGGTAATACCCGTGTTGGTGGTGGTGGTGGTGGTGGTGGTGGTGGTGGTGGTGGACTTCTAGGGGCCCCAGGGGCCCATTAAAGAAAATAACTTGACCAACGCTGGATAAAAAAAAAAAGAACTTATACACTTCTTTACTCTAGCATCAGACCTCAGGGGTGTACAGTTTCTCCACTTGTTATCCTTAGGATTAAAATACTCCACAATGACAATTTTTTACTCCTTTTTCACTAGTATATAATAATAAGAATTCATGTCACATACACAAGAAGCAAAATTTTGCTGTAAAGTATGTGGTGGGTGGGGTAATTAATATAAGCAACCTTCGCTATTACCAGCTGCACACTCATCCTAACTAATCTTGGCCAGTTAGACAGCTTTGGTCAGCTCTTTATTCAGCAAATGTGAAATTAAACAATTATAATACTTTCAAATTTCATATTAGGTAAGTTAAAAAGATAGAAAGCAAGCTTTTTTTTTTATTTTAAGTGGATTAAATATGAAGATAATGTGAGTCTTGAGGAAGATTTCTCTTTAAGCCCCCTGCTCCTTTGTCACTTCCACGAAATTGGACGACAAGATGAAGTCCAGCGAAGAATACAGCAACGATACTAAATTATGGGCCTCAGCAAACTGTTTTTCCCCCCTAAAAAAAAGAAAAAAAAGTGGGATTTAGTTATAATGCTGCATTGTATATGTACAGATACAAATAAAAAACATATCAAAACAAGAAAATAATATTAATTATTATACTGTACGTACCTATATATTCTTAAAGCATTGGATGAATGAAATTCTCTCCTGAGAAAGTTTGTACAAACACGTACAACCTGGGGTATTACCATCATGTTTGCAGCCACAATTAACTCCTGTACGTTTTCCACTGTTATCTCGATTGTCCCTAAAGTATTTAAAAAAGATAAAAGTTTCATTAATAACAAAATAAAAACACCGTTTTATATATACACATCTATTAACTTTTAAAGTTTTTCTTTAGCCTTACCAGTACACATAAATCCGATGAGCTGTTCCATCAGCTGATGATATTTCTACATCAGCAGGCAGTTCAGATAAGATTGTCAAATTGAAACTACTCTAGCATCAGACCGCCCCTCAGGGAGTGATGTACAGTTTATCCACCTATTATTCTTAGGGTCGAAATACTCCACATTAGGGACAGATATCTAAAAAAAAAAAACAAACATTAGTTTAAGGTTAAAACTTTGGATTATAAAGATTATTAATAAATATTTTCAGTTTTCATTAAACATTCTTTTCATTCTTCCTTACCAGTAGTCCATCATAATTTATACTGTCACCGCCTATGACATATAACAGAGAATTTGTGGCAACAACTGCTGGGTTATGACCGAAATACATTGATGAACACTTAAACCATTTATTCTGTGGGAAAGTAAAAGAAAAAAGGTAAAAGGAAGGGAGGGAGGTTATACAATTTTTTATCCCTTTTCACTAAGTATTACAAATAGTTCCACATCCTGGCTACAATATTGAAATTTAAACCACTGGTAAATAATCTTACCTGTTCAAAAGAATATCTTTCCATTGATTTTTCCCCATGAATACCACCTACTACGTACAGAAAGTTATTCAAAACTGCAACACCTATCATGTGACATGGTGGACCTAGCATTGGTGCTAGATTCTTCCACTCCCCAGTCACAGGATTGTATGAGAGAAGATCACGCAGGAGGGTGTGAGTGTCCGAATATCCACCAATAATGTAAATAAGATCTCGATGTTCTACTATACCCATGCTGTAAAAGAAAAGAAAAGGAGAAAAAGTAAAAAAAAAAAGTACAGACTACTGCTACATTTTCTCATTATCAGTTACTATCAGTCAGTAAATCTAATTTGAAAATGGTTGGTTGAATTTTAACATTACAATTGTACTTACTTTTTTCTTGCTTCTGGCATATTTGACTCTAATAATCTCCACTCATCTGCAATAGGGTCATATCTTTCAATATTTTTTTCCATAACTGATCCCGTCCAACCACCGAAGGCATAGAGATAACCTCCATTAGCGCACAATCCAAAATCACACCGTGGGATCGCCATAGAAGATATTCCAGTCCAAGCATCTTCCTGTGGATCATAAACTTCACCGTTTCCTTTTACAAAAAGATCCTTTCCACTCCCTCCAACAACGAAAATTTTCCCATGTAAGACTGCTACTCCTGGTGAAATTCTCCCAATTTTCATAGGACAAACTTTTTGCCATTTCTGCCTAAAGGTATCAAAACATTCGACACTTTTAAACATATATTCCTCTGATGATCTATTCCATAATCTAATGAGTTCGTCCTTGTATCCACCTATGACATAAATTTTCTTTCGAGTACAAATTCTTGGCTGGACATAAAAGGAGGCTTCCTGTTTAGCAGCCAAGTTTATCTGCTGTTTAAGGTTAACCTTCAATCTGACATCAGAGCACTCATTAATTGATTTTCCTATTAGTTTACTTGAAATTAAAGATAATTTCACTCGTTTTAAAATGTCAAGAATCCAACAAAGTCTATCAGTTATTTCTTGTGTAATCCATCTGATGGCAGCAGAGAGTACCTGCAATATAACAAAAGAAAAAGTATTAAAATATTCGCTTCGCGCTGACAGTATTATACGGTGAGCCTGTGGAATAAAATGTAATCCCCATCATATTTTTTAAAGTAGGGGTGGGAAAGTGTCAAGAAGAGAGAAGAGAAAGAAAGTCGAGTCAAATTGCGACTGCTCTAGCATTAGACCAACCCTCTAGGAGTGATGCACAGTTCATCCACTTGTTCTTCTTTGGGTCGAAATAAAAAAAAAAAATAAAACTTTGGATTTGTATATCACATATTCATTAATCATTCTGTTTTCGTTCTTCCTTACCCCTCTATTGCCGCCTATAACATATAACAGAGAACTTGTGGCACTGTTGAGATACTTCGACCAAAATACTTCGATGAACACTTAAACCATTTTTTCTGTGGGGAAGTAAAAGAAAAAGGTAAAAGGAAGGGGGAGGAGGAAAGTTATACAATTTTTTACTCCGTTTTCACTACAGTATTACAAAAATTCTTCCACTTCCTAGCTACAATATTGTAATTCAAATCTTGTTGTATTATAATAATAAGAATTCATAAGCACAATAATAAGAATTCATAAGTTTTGCACTGGTAAATAATCTTTCTTACCAGTTCAAAAGAATATCTTTCCATTGATTTTTTCTCATAATTGTCCCGAATACCACCATCAACTACATATAAAAAGTTATCCAAAACTGCAACACCTATGTTCCTATGTCCTGGACCTATCATCGGTGCTAGATTCTTCCAATCCCCAGTCATAGGATTGTATGAGAGAAGATCACTCCGGAAGGTGAAATAATATCCACCAACAATGTAAATAAGACCTCTATGTTCTACTATACCCATGCTGTAAAAGAAAAAAAAAGAGAAAAAAAAACAGTACAGGTAACTGCTACATTTTTTCTCATTATTATCAGTAGTTCACACTATCAGTCAGTAAATTCAATTTGAAAATGGTTATTGTACTTACTAGCATGTAGTTTCTGGCATATTTGACTCTAATAATGTCCACTCATCTGCAATAGGGTCATATCTTTCAATACTTTTTCCGATGACCCATCCCGTAGTCCAACCACCGAAGGCATAGAGATAACCTCCATGAGCGCATAATCCAAAATCACATCGTGGGGTCACCATAGAAGATATTCCAGTCCAATAATCTTCCTGTGGATCATAAACTTCGCCATCTGCCCAAATCTGACGGTCCCCTCCACTCCCTCCAACAACGAAAATTTTCCCATGTAAGACTGCTACTCCTGGCCCACATCTCTCAATTTTCATGGGGCAAACTTTCTGCGTAAAAGTATCAAAACATTCGACACTTTTAAATACATACTCTGGTCTATACTCCTCTAATCTCCATCCACCTCTACCCCCCCACTCTCTCCATCCACCTATGACATAAATTTTCTTTCGAAGACAAATTCTTGGCTGGATATACGAGGCTTCCCTTTTGTCCAAAAACATTGTCGTCCTCTGCTGTTTAAGGATAATTTTCAGATTGATATTAGAGCACTCATTAATTGATTTTTTTATTAGTTTACTTGGAATTAAAGCCAATTTTACTCGTTTCAAAATGTCATAAATACAACAATGTCTATTAGTTATATCTTGTGTAATCCATCTCATGGCAGCAGAGAATACCTGCAATTGCAATAAATAATAGAAAAAGATAAATTCGGGTTAAAATTTTTGTAAATAAAAGTCAATTTTTAAAGTTGTAATATTAAATAAAAAAAAAATATTTAAATTTTACCTGAAACTCAGAGTCAATACATGAAGATACTCTGACTCCAGAAAATACAGTAGAGTTTCTTTCGGAATCTCAAGAAATTCTTGCTCCATTGTCACTTCTATGAAATTGGAGAAGATGAAGTCCCGGGAACCATTCAACAAGCTTACTAAATAATGGACCTCAGCAAACCTGTTTTCAGAAAAAAATATGGAATGTATTTTATTTCTAATGGATTTACTGTAGGTACGTACAAAAATTAACAAGAATCCAAAGAGCAAAAAGTTTTATCAAATTAAAATTATTTATTATACTGTACGTACCGGTAAATTCCCAAAGCATTAGATGGATGAAGTTCGCTCTTGAGAAAGTCTGTACAAACAAGTATAGCACGGGATATTACCAGCATATTCGCAGCCGCAATTAACTCCTGTGCGTTTTCCACTGTAATCTCGATCTTTCCTAAAGTATTTTTAAAAAAAAAAAATAATTCATTAATTATCACATTCAATAACAAAATACAAACTACAATTTTGTTTTACATATATACTATGAAACCTTAAAATATTTTCCCTTACCAGTATATATGAAGCTGACGAGCAGTTGTAATATATTGGGTTTCATAAACTTCATTTCTATTGACTGTGTTGTTTTCTCAGCAAATTCAGACGTAAACATGGTCTTAAAATATTCGCTTCCCGCTGACAGTATTACACGGTGAGCCTGTGGAATAAAATGTAATCCCATCAGATTACGACTGACAATAAAATTAAACCACTGTTAGGAAGCAAGCCGCCTAAATCAAATTACTGTTTGGAAACATTGATTCTCTCGTGCGAAGAAAGTTGGATAAACAGCTCTTTATTTGTGTTGGAGGAGGGAAGGGAAGTTGGGGGAACAGGGAAATTTCTTCCACTGTACTGGATAGACTTTGTTAACCAATATTCCACTGACTTCTCTTCTCCTAAGCGGAGGGTGAGTATGGGCGGTGTAGTTAAGTTTAAATGGTGGGTGGGTAATGGAGGGCAGGCAGAGAAAGATGTGTAGGTAGGAGGTAAATACTTTCTTCACTCACAAATGTTTCACTTACTCACCTTCATAACTGATCCATCAGCTAATAATATTTCTACATCACATAACTCTTGTGATTGCCAGAGGAAATGTATGTAGTCTAGTAGGTAGTTCGGATAAGATTTACATTCCTCCTTCTCCTTCTCCTCCTTCTCCTCCTTGTGATGAGAGAGTTCCATACGTGCAGCCGCCATCTTCAGATACTAATGTAAGACTAACCAGTTGTTAGTTTTGTTTTTAGTGGTGTGGTGATATCTGGTAATACCCGTGGTGGTGGTGGTGGTGGTGGTGCTTCCGTTGCTTCTTTAAACAGTAACAAAACTAAGCTACAGCCCATACTAATCTTGGCCGGTTAGACAGCTTTGGTCAGTTCTTTATTACTTTCAAATTTAATATTAGGTAAGTTAAAAAGATAGAAAAAGTCTTTTTTTTATTTAAATGGATTAAATATGAAGATAATGTCAGTCTTGAGAAAGTTTCTCTTCAAGCCCCCTGCTCCTTTGTCACTTCCAAGAAATTGGTCAAGATGAAGTCCCGTGAAGAATGCAGCAACGATACTAAATTATGGGCCTCAGCAAACCTGTTCCCCCAACAAAAAGAAAAAAAAATGGGATTTAGTTCTAATTCTGCGTACAGAATAAAAACATCAAAAACAAGAAAATAAAATAAATTATTATACTGCACGTACCTGTAAATTCTTAAAGCATTGGATGGATGAAGTTCTCTCCTGAGAAAGTTTGTACAAATACGTACAACCTGGGGTATTCCCATCATGTTTGCAGCCACAATTAACTCCTGTACGTTTTCCTTTGTTATCTCGATTGTTCCGAAAGTATCCTTACCAGTATATATAAATTCTATGAGCAGTTTAAATAGATTAAATTTATCAAATTTCATAGATTCCATTTCTATTGTAATATGTTGTTTTCTGGCCTTAAAATATTCGCTTCCCGTCGACAGTATTATACGGTGAGCCTGTGAAATAAAATGTCACATCAGATTTTTTTGATTTGTCCTGGGATGATGGTGGCAGTCTTCCATAAGTGAGGCAGCTGATGTGATAACTGTTGTAACTGCCAGAGTAAATGTAAGTACTACTCTATCTAGCAGGTTGTTCGGATAAAATTACATTCCTCCTCCTTCTCGTGATGAGGAAGCTCCATACGTGTCCCCACCATTCTCAAATACTAATGTAACATAACAACCACAATGTTTTTATAAATAGTGGTAGTAGTGATATCTAGTAATTTTAAACAGAGAGGGGGAGGTAAGAGGTGGTGGTGGTGGTGGTGGTGCTTCCGTCCTCACCTCTAAACAGTAGCAAAACTAAACTACAGCAGCCGGGGATAAGTAGTAAAAACGATACATTAATTTAAGTTTTTATTTTTATTTTAAGTGTGTATTTGAGGATGAAGAGGAAGAAGAGGACCTGCAAGTTTCTCTGTTGGATATTCTTGAGCTTCTTGAGCTTGGGGAAGTGTCAAGAAGAGAGAGTCAAATTGTGACTGCTTTAGCATAAGACCGACCCTCAAGTAGTGGTGTACAGTTTCTCCTCTTGTTGTTATTCTTAAGGTCAAAATACTCCACAGCGACAGATACCTTTTAAACAAAAATAAAGTTAAAACATTGTATATATTAATATCAGCTTTCAATTATTAATCATTAATTCATTTCATTCTATTCTTTCTTACAGTCTCTTCTTTACCTCAATGTCACTTTTTCTACAGTCACCGCCTATGACATATAACAGAGAATTTGTGGCAACAACTGCTGGGCTATTTCGACAAAAAATTGATGAACACTTAAACCATTTGTTCTGAAACAGAAGGAGGTTATATAATTACTTACAATTCTTCCACATCCTGTCCTACTATAAAATTGTAATTCAAAATAATAAGAATTCATAAGCACTGCACTGGTAAATAATTTTACCTTTTTAAAAGAATATTTTTCCATTGATTTTTGGCCCTGAATCCGAATACTACTACGTACATCTACTACGTACAAAAAGTTATCCAAAAGTACAACACTTATTGGTGAAGAAGATGGACCTATTATTGGTGCTAAATTCTTCCACTCCCCAGTCACAGGATTGTATGAGAGAAGATCACGATTTTGTAGGTGGTCGAAAGTGATCTTATATCCACCAACAATGTAAATAAGACCTTGATGTTCTACTATACCCATGCTGTAAAAAAGAAAAAAAAAGTACAGGCCACTGCAAAATTTTCTCATTTTAGTAATTCACACTATCAGTCAGATAAATTTATTTGAAAATGATTAATTTTTAACAGTAAACAGTACTTACTGGGATATAGCTTTTGGCATATTTGACTCTAATAATCTCCACTCATCTGCAAAAGGGTCATATCTTTCAATATTTTGGGATATGTCACGTCCCTTCGTCCTACCACCGAAGGCATAGAGGTAACCTTCATGAGCGCATAATCCAAAATGACATCGTGGGGTCACCATAGAAGATATCCCTGTCCAATCATCTTCCTGTGGATCATAAACTTCGCCATCTGCCAAAATCTGCAGACCATCCTCTCCAATTCCTCCCACAACGAAAATTTTTCCATGTAAGACTGCTATTTCTGGCGAAATTCTTCCAATTTTCATAGGACAAACTTTCTTCCATTTTTGCCTAAAGGTATCAAAACATTCGACACTTTTCAATATATACTCATCTGATCTGTATCTAATTCCACCTATAACATAAATTTTCTTTCGAGTACAAATTCTTGGCTGGACATACAAGGCTTCTCTTTTGTCCCAAAAGTTTGTCTGCTGCTGCTGCTGTATGTTTTTAAGGATAAGTTTTATTTCCGAGTCAGAGTACTCATTAATTGATTTTTCTAGTAGTTAACTTGGAATTAAAGAAAATTTCACTTGTTTCAAAATGTCATAAATCCAACAATGTCTATTAGTTATATCTTGTGTAATCCATCTGATTGCAGCAGAGAATACCTATAATACAATAAAGAAAAAAAGAGTAGATAAATTTGATTGATTTTAGTCTACTATTAAATTAAAAAAAAATATTTAAATATTTACCTGAAACTCAATATATATTCAGCAAATGTGAAATAAAACAATTATAAGGATATGTTCAAATTTAATATTAGAGCAAAAAAATAAAAATCAAGCTTTTGTTTTAAGTCCTAAGGAAGGTTTAGGGAGTTAAATTAAGACTTCTCTAGCATAAGACCGGTCCTCGGGTAGTTATGTACAGTTCATCCACTTATTATTCTTAGGGTCGAAATATTCCACAAAGCGACAGATACAAAAAAAAAAAAAAAAGTTAGAGGTTAAAATTGTAATATAATTCATTCTATATAATTCATTCATTTCATTCTTCCCATTTCCAATTGATAGTTTGGGGTTAAAACTTTTGTAAATAAAGTCAGTTGAAAGTTTTTAATATTAAATAAAAAAATTTTTTTTACCTGAAACTCAGAGTCAATATGAAGATACTCTGACTCAAGAAAATACAGTAGAATTTCATTCGGAATCTCAAGAAATTCTTGCTCCATTGTTACTTCTACGAAATTGGAGAATATGAAGTCCAGAGAACCATTGAACAAGCTTACTAAATAATGGGCCTCAGCAAACCTGTTTTAAAAAAAAAGAAAAAATTAGTTACGTCGTGTTATATAAATAGTTTGAAAATAATTAATTATTATACTGTACGTACCGGTAAATTCCCAAAGCATTAGATGGATGAAGTTCGCTCTTAAGAAAGTCTGTACAAATACGTACAGCATAGGACATTATCAGCATGTTTGCAGCCGCAATTAACTCCTGTGCGTTTTCCACTGTTATCTTCATGTTTCCTAAAGTATTAAAAAAAAAATTATTCATAATTTATTTCGTTTTATTTTATATATAAGTATAGCAGCATTATGAAAATTTAAAATATTTTCCCTTACCAGTATATATGAAGTCGACGAGCAGTTGTAATATATTAGGTTTCATAAACTTCATTTCTATTGACTGTGTTGTTTTCTCAGCAAATTCAGACGTAAACATGGTCTTAAGATATTCACTTCCCGCTGACAGTATTACACGGTGAGCCTGTGGAATAAAATGTAATACCATCAATACCATCAGTATTTTTTTTTTATTTGTCCCCGAGTGGGGGAGGGGCTAGTTTATTGATTGGGGTGGGTACGTTAAGGGGGCGTAAAAGTCTGGGTGAAGGGTCGTCGTCGTCAAGTTGTACGTACATAAAAATGAGAGATGGGTTGTATGTATGGGTGGTGGGAGTGGGGGTCCCTGTTATGATAAAAATTGATGTGACACTAATATGTCATGTCAAATACCAGGCCTATGACTGGAAGAGGACTGGGAGGAGGGCACAAAGCAAACCACTGCTAGGAAGCATTCATGGAAGTTGGAAGATTTCTTCCACTGTTCCTTGGTCCTAGACTCCTGGGCGGTTAGGGCGGCGGCGGGTAGATATGGGTGTAAAAGGTGGGTGATGGAGGGCAGGCAGAGAAGGAAGTGTAGGAGGTAAATACAAGTAAATGTTTCACTCACCTTCACAACTGATCCATCAGCTAATAATATTTCTACATCATATAACTGTTGTGACTGCCAGAAGAAATGTATGTAGTCTAGAAGGTAGTTCGGATAAGATTTATATTCCTCCTCCTTCTTCTGCTCGTGATGAGAGAGCTCCACACGTGCAGCCGTCATCTTCAGATACTAATGTAGACTAACCTAACCAGTTGTCAATTTTGTTTTTAGTGGTGGGTGGTTGTGGTGGTGGTGGTGGTGCTTCCGTCCTCGCCTCCAAACAATAGGAAAACTAATATACAGCAGCTTTGTTTGGATGTAATACTATCCACCCAGAGTTGAGTTGTCTGGTGATGGGTGGTGATATCTGGTAATTTTTAACTGAGATGTAGTAGTATATATATTGAGAAAACTTTATAATTGGGGTACCGAGTTACAACAGATATATTTTTATATGAAATGGCGGCATGTGTGGAGCTCTCTTATCCTAACGACTTCCTAGAAGTGGAGCTTTCTTATCCGAACGACTTGCTAGAGAACTTACATTCACTCTGGCAGAAACAACAATTCTGTGATGTAGAAATATTATCAGCTGATGGATCAATTGTGAAGGTGAGAACATTATTTATTTACTGGTATATTAAATTGTTTTAGCTAGCTTTATCTGAAATTAATGAAAAAGATTAAGAAGATTTTTATATACTGTATAAAACAAACGTTTTATTCCAGGCTCATCGTGTAATACTCTCGGCGGGAAGTGAATATTTTAAGGACATGTTTACTGGTGGATTCGCTGAAGAAACAACACAATCTTCTTCAATAGAAATGAAGTTTATGGAACGTAATACATTAATTCGGATCATTAACTTTATGTATACTGGTAAGATAAAAGAAGTTTCATATATTTTAAAAACACATGTTTTTCATATTGCTATATGTAAAAACTGTATTTTTATGTTATTAATTATTATGAAAAATTTATTTTAAACCTTTAGGAAACATTGAGATAACAACAGACAATGCTCAAGAGTTAATAGTTGCTGCCAACATGTTGAAAGTTCACCATGCTGTATGTGTTTGCGCGGCCTTTCTCACGAGTGAACTTCAGTCATCCAATGTTTTAAGATTTTACAGGTGTGTTATTACGTAAATTATTAAAAAATATTCTAATATTGTAAACTTTACCGTTTTTTATACGT